>SRSI01000071.1:0-600000 GCA_005656395.1 Strongyloides papillosus
GATTGGTAAAGAAATAAATATGAATCATGTATTGGTATGAATGGCAGAGTTTGGATAAAAGCTGAAACGAATCAGTAATGAAGGTTATTGTGAATTGATTCAAGAAAGTGAAAAAGTTTCAGATGCTGATATGGGGAAGTTGTTAGTTCATATGTTAAGTCAATGTATCAGGATGTTAAGATGACCTGATAGATCTTTCTTAACACAGTTAATTGTTGTTTGTATAAAATTCACTTGTTTTTTAGTTAATGTAATTTTATTTCAAATTAAATCTTTTTTCATTATTAGTTTTTTTTTTATAGCAGTAGGAAGAATTTAGTAAATATAGTGACAGTAAAAGTAAAGTCTCATTATATTATAAGTTTAAAACATGGAAATAAATTGATAAAAAACTTGATATGCTTAGGAATAATCCTACAAATTTACTTTAGTTTTCAAACTATAAATAAAACAGATGCTTTCGGTCTAAAGTAATATTGTGTGATTTTAACATATGTATTATGGTGGAGGCGAACTAATGGAAAAGTACCATATGTTTTTAAATCAAAAATAATCACAAGATATCTCATGTACCGATAAATAGAAGTTAATTACTAGTACAATAACTGTACTTTTATATGGACAATAGGTTAGAAAAACACTGTCATAAAAAAAGACTTCGCTGACCACCATGTAGTCGCATATAATATGATTTAGTTTTAAAAATGGTATTTTTTTAAAAGAATTGTTTAATGACTTTTTTGCACATTTTATTCGAGATTCTTTAATTTGTTTTGTATTACTTTTCATTGTGGAAAAAACTTTAGAAATAGGCGTAATTTTATTCGTAATAGAGAAACAATTTTTTCCTGTGAATTCAATGTCATACCTTCGTTTTCTAAGTTTCCATGATAATTGTTGACAAAAGAAACTTTTGTTTTATCATCATCTAAAAGTAATAAATCAAAAATGCACGGCTATGAAAGAATCAGAGCCATTTATTTAAGAGAATATTATTAAATTTATTTACAGTAATTTTTTTTCCCTATTAAAAAATAATTTACATCAGTATTATTAATCCAAAACCAATTATTTGATAAGGGATTATATCCTATACCACTACATAATATTACACTGATATTATTATTATTTAAGACTTCTGTTAAATAATTTGGGCTAACAAATTTATTCCAATCATGAACTCCTTGTGGTACAATGCCAAGAATATCCTTCAAATATCCAATAAATATTAATAATAATGTATCTTACCTCAGCCATTTTTATTGCTAATAATTTTGATAAAAATGTTTTATTAATTGTTGAAAAAAATATCAACCCATTATCTTTTAAACAACTTCCACATTTATTAACAAATCTTCAACATTTGGTACATGTTCTATGAACTTCAGAGGCAATCACAATATCGTACTTATTTCTATTAACTTTTGAAAATTCTTCAACTGTATCATGAATAAAATTTACACGTTTCCTTATTTTATCATTCAAAATTTGTTCTGCGGATGTCTTTGCTGATAGAACACTTTCTTTACATGCATCTACACCAGTAACTGAAGCACCAAGTCTTGCTAGAGAAAATGATAAAATACCACCACCACTTCCAATTTCAAGTATATTTTTGTCTTTCAAATTAGATGACTAAAAAATAAATAAAATATTTAAACAAATTACTTCTCCTTACATTGACAGACTTAAGGATAGCTGGAACACGAAATTTATTTAGTGAATGGAGTGCCTTAAACTCATTATTTTCATCCATCCATACACCACCTAATTTTGCAAAATTTGCTACTTCATTTTTGTCAACAAAACTTGAAAATCTTCTAATATCCAAAATTTTATGCATTTTTGAAATAGAATTAACATTTAAAACAAACACTTTTCCATTGAATCTGTTCAAGATATCCTCTTATCATAAAGTACATAAATATTACCTACACCTACTTACATTTTTAAAACAAAAAAAAATTTTTAATTATAAACACTTTTTTATCAATAACACCACAATTGTTAATTTTATGAACTTTGAAGATGTTTAACTTGAAATTAAAATATTTTTGTTTTGCGTTTAGATGTTTTTTTTATTCTAAAATTAAAGACAACTTCTATGTAATTAAGAATCAAAATTTTTTAAATGATGTCAACATTAATCAAGATAGTGCAAAAAATAACTTTTTTTTTATTTATAATAATACATATTTTAAATTATTTTTTAAAATAAATCTTTTAAAATAGGTGATAGTTTATTGATTAAAAATAAAGTTATGAATTTTATACAATTTTGTATTTATTTTTTTTTAAATATTATTTATTCGCTTCTTTCTGTAATAAATTTTATTGCCACTTACTCCTGCTATTTGAATGATACACATTTTTTATATTTTATTAACATATTTTAAAAAAATTTACTTGAATTAAATTTTAATGTAACAATTTGTAGAATATTTTAAAGAATCTACTAAATTTTTAAATAAAATAATAGAAAAGATATTGAAATATTGTCATCAAAAGATAACATAACCTTCCTTCCATTTTTTTTGTTCGATTAATTCACATTATAAAATTTTTTGAAAATTGCTTTTATTGTCATTTTTATACTGAGAAGGAGAGTGGTATATTTAAAATATTTATAGATGTAAAAAAGAAAAATAGTTGACATGGAAAATAATTAGAAGTTTGTCAAGTTATATCATAGATTTACTCTAAAACATGAGGCATTTTATAACATTGTCGCGTTGTAAGACATTATTATTGTTATTATTATTATCATATCATATATAACTAAAGTAGTAATAGAATATATATGTGTATTGTCCAAATTAATGTGACATTATTATAATTGCCTATAATCATTATGGCATATAATGATATAACATTTTACTATCACCATCACCAGACGAAATGTTCTTCTTATTATTAATGCTAGATTATGCCATCTTATTACATCGGAGAATGACCGTGAAAATCATGATGTAATACAACATTACTTAGTTATAATCTTTAACATTCTCCATATAAAAGGTATTTAAATTATTAACTTTAAATAAAAATGAGAGTATTTTTGTAAAAAAAGTATTTCTTATTATAATATATATTATAGTGTAATAAATTATATACTAATTAATGAATGATATATCAATTACCAGAACAATAACCGTCCATCTTTCAATTAGAGTTCTCTATAGCAAGTTTATTGTTATTGAATTTTATCATTCATATTCACCTATTAATACAACTAATTAATTTATTAAATTTAACCTTATTAACTTACGCTTTTTTTTGCAATAAAACATTTTGATATTTTTTGATAAATTAATTGCCTCTTTGATAAATTACTTTATTTAATTTTAATTTTTTTAAAGTTATTCATAGGGTATTTTATATCAAATGTATATTTTGTTATATTGAATACTAAAATTTAAGTACTAACACTATAATTTCTAATAATGATAATATTGTGTATAAAGAATAATATTCACCATTGGAGGCAATCAAAATTATTTATATTATTCTTATTATTTTTAAATTTTTACTATATATATCCTAGTAAAATTGAAAACTGTGAAAAATTTGGTTCATGTAGTAATGTAACATCATGTTATTTTGGAGCATGTAGTCAGATATGTAGTGAAAATGATAAAAGTATATCTTGTTCATGTGAAGGTGGTTATTACTTATTGAAGGATAATTTTACATGTAAAAGTGTATCATTAAATCACCCATTATTAATTTATGCTGCAAGTTTTGAAATAAGACTTATAGATCTTGAGAAAATGTCTCCAATACCAAAAGGTACAGTTATTCCTCATCATATGGCATCAAGTATATCATTATTATCAAGTGTTAGGAATACTGTAGCACTAGATTATTATTATGAAGATCCTAATAATATTACAATATTTTGGGTTGATATCAAAAGAAACAATATTAATAGTGGTCGATTAAGTAAAGGATTACTTGTTGATGTGAAACCTATAATTACTTTTGGTATTCATACACCTGAAGGTATTGCAATAGATTGGATTGTCAAAAATATATATTGGGTTGATTCTAAATTAGACCAAATATTTGTTTCTGACTTTAGTGGTAAATATGTTACAACAATATTAAGCGCAAATATTACAAATCCACGTGGAATAGCTGTTGATCCAATTTCAGGATACTTATTTTGGAGTGATTGGGATGTTAAAAATCCTAGAATTGAGAGATCAAATATGGATGGTAGTGATAGAATAATAGTATATAAATCTAATATATCTTCTGATGACGGGTGGATAAACTCTATTTCATTAGATTATATTTCTAAAAGAATCTATTGGGTTGATGCAAAAAGTGATAAAATATTATCAACAAATTATGATGGGAGTGATTTAAGAGAGATATTTCAAGATTCAATGTTCATTGGACATCCATTTGGTGTTGAGGTATTTGATAATCATGTTTATTGGGGTGATTGGAAAACTTTTTCAATATACCGTGCCAGTAAATGGAATGGTTCACATATAGAAGTAGTTGATATAAGACCATTTGGTATTCCATTGGGTATTAAAATAATCCATCCAACAAAACAAAATAAAATAATGAAAAATCTATGTAAAGATAATGGTGGATGTTCACATATCTGTCTTATTAAAACAAAAAATTTAAGGACATGTAGGTTGCCCACATATGATGGTATTGGATGACTCTGGTGTTAATTGTAAAATGGCAAATTTAAGTATATTAATGGTTAACGGTAATGATTTATTTATGTATGATTTAGAATATAACACATCTGTACGTTATCCATTCCTAAATTTGTATGATGAAAGAATTGTTGATTTTACTATTGATAGTGTCAGAAATGTAACATATTGGATTGGAAGTAAAAGTAATAATATTCAAGGTGTAAATTATGTGAAGTCTCATCCAAAATCTAAAATTATTGGTGGATTAAGAGATTCTAAATATTATGAAAATTATGTATCATTAAATGTTGATCCAGTGACAGGTTTAATTTACTACATAACAAAAACACTAAATTATACCTCATTTAATGTTATTAATCCAATTAATGGATTCGACAAAATATTATTTGACAATAATAACTATAATTTTATTAAGAATCCACAAAAACTAATTATTGCTTACAAAAAAGGATTTTTAATATGGTTTGATACCGGTTATGATAATTTTAAAATATTTAAAAGTTCCTTAGATGGCGGAAAAATTGAAGAAATAAAATTATCAAATAATAATGGTGGAAATATTATCTCATCGGCATCAATCGATCCAAATAATGATTATATTATTTATTCAAATGACACAAGTAAAGCTTATGTTATAATTTTAAAAGATGGTTCATTTAAAACAGTTAACTTTAAGGAGTATGAAGCAAAAAGAGTTACCACAATCACATTTTTAGAAAGTAAAAATAGTTTCTTGTATTATAATATTGATGAGAAAAAAGTAGAAATAATGCGTATGGATAATAATTTTATTGTTACTAATGTTGATCAAGTAATTGATATAGATAGTGAAAGTAAAGAAATACATAATCTTATCAGAATTATTGATAAAACACCAAATTCTATTATCAATGAAAATGATGTGTACTGCGAGAAATTAAATTGCAGTCAAATTTGTATAAGGACAAATAATAATTTATCTGATAGGAAATGTTTATGTGGTGATGGGTTTATAGAAAAGGGAAATAGATGTTACTTAAAAAAAGATACTTTCATTGGTGTAAATATTAATAGTCAAGTTATTTTGGTAAATGGAAAAAACTCTACAGATAAGGATGTTGTAGTAAAAATACCCGGTGAAGCACATAATCTTATTCCAACCTCAATTTCTTTTGATTTAAAATCATCAATCCTTTATTTTATTGACAATAAGACACTAAGTTTATGGATGTATGATTTGTATAACAATTCAGTTACAAAACTTTTAGTTAACTCACCACATGCCCAAATAAAAAGTGTTGTTGCTGATCCAATTAATAGATTAATTTATATTGCCTCATTAATAAGTGACGAAGAGGAGAAATATAGTATAATTGAGTACCTCGATCCAAAACGAATTGATTTAAGAAATATTATTTTGAAGATTAAAAATTACACAATTTTTAAATTATTTATTGATTACAAACGTGGAATTCTAATTATTATTACATTAAACTTAGACAGCAATAAATTATACATATGGACAAGTGATATAGATGGTTCTAATTTAAAAAGGTTAGATGGTGGATATAAATTTAAATCTTCACAAAGTAATAAGTTATTTTTAACAATAAAATCAAGTATCATTGGATTAAACGATAATAATAAATGGGAATCATTTGATTATAGAACACTAAAAGTTTTTAGAGATGGGAAATTTATAGATGAAACTCTTCAAAAACATCTCATTTTAAGAATAAAAAATAACGACTTTTTTGATATTGACTATTCTTCTGTTCCAGTAACAAATAAATGGTCTAAAATAAGTAAATGTGAAGAAAATAATGGTGGTTGTGAAGAGATATGTTTTCATAAAAATTCAGATAGAATTTTTTGTTCTTGTGTCTTTTCAAAACTTGATGAACATAACAAAAGTTGTGAAACATATCCAGCATATATTGCATATTCTCTTGGTGTTCAAATTGATTTTGCCCCAATATTTGGTGATGTTGAAACATTCAGACTATCAAATGAGGCCTTTCTAGAGGCAGGTTCCATGAAAAAAGCATTAAAAACTATTGAAGCAACAGATTCAATTAATAATGCTTTTGCTTTAACAGTTGATATGGAGGAGAAACAATATATTATTGCTGATAATGGTGCTCATAGACTTGCTGCAGTTACCTTCGATGGTTTAGATAATTACATTATATCAGACTACATTGGTCCAGTAGAGGGTGTTGCTTTTGACCCAATACAAAGAGATATTTATTTTACCTCAAGAAATACCATACAAAAAGTTTCTTTTATATCAACAAATATTACACATTATCCTGTGGATAGCGAAATTGTTTTAAAATTAGGTAAACGTGATAAACTTCGTGGTATTGCAATTGATGCATGTAGGAAGATAATTTTCTACTGTAATTATCGTGAAGATTCACCAAGTATTGAAAAAGTTACTTTTAGCGGTTATAAAAGAGAAAAAATAATTAAAAATAAAATTTTAGCACCAACATTTATTACAATTGATTACAAATCAGCTAAACTTTATTGGGTTGATGGACAGTTAAATAAAATTGAAAGAACAGATTTTGATGGTAACCATCGTGAAAATATTTTATTATCAGATGATGAGATAATAAAAGATAAAGTTGAAAAGAAAGAGGATAAAGGAATTCATCCATTTGGTATAGCAATATACGGTGATTACATTTATACTACTGATTGGAAGGAACGTTCAGTAATTATGATTGATAAAATTACTGGCGGTAGATCACATAAAATAGCAAGAAATCTTTATCTTCAACCATTTGGATTGACAATTGTTGCTAAAGATGTTAATGATTGTGGTATTGATGCATGTTCTATTAATAATAATCTTGGTTGTCAGGATGTTTGTAAACTTACAGCTTCTGGTGTACCACATTGTTCATGTAACGGTGAAAGAGTCCTCCTTCCTGATAATAAAACATGTACTGATGAATATTTTAGTAAATGTTCTAAAGATCAATTTACTTGTCCATCAACATTAACATGTATCCCATATGTCGATGTTTGTGATGGTATCAAAGATTGTGAAAATGGTGAAGATGAAATTATTGAATTTTGTACTGAAAGAGAATGTCGTGAAGGATATTATTCATGTGGAAATGGACGTTGTGTGGAAAATTCAACTCAATGTGGTGACATATTTCAATGTGAAGGAAATTTCTTCGATGAAACTGATTGTACCTGTAAACCTGGATATATTTTTGATACAAAACAAAGAATTTGTACTCTAATACGTATTGATTATAAAAGAAAAGAAAAATGTGGTAATAAAACATGCTTAAATGGTGGAATATGTGATAATAAAAAAAATATTTGTTTATGTCCTGGTGGTATAAGTGGTGATAATTGCGAAAATGATCCATGCTACAATAGATGTCTTAATAAAGGAATATGTACTATGTCCACAAATGGTTCTCCATCACCACATTGTGATTGTCCAATTGAATATCATGGAGAGAGATGTGAAAAATTGAAATGTTCTGGAAGATGTAGTAAAAATGGCATATGTATTATTAATGAAATTACAGGGTTACCACAATGCAATTGTAATATGGGATGGAGTGGAGAAAATTGTGAAAAATCAGAATCTGTTTGTAAAGATTTTTGTTTTAATGAAGGGCATTGTTTAGAGGCACACAACAATTTACCCTATTGTAACTGCCCAGCAAATTATAATGGTCTTCAGTGTGAAAATTGTATTACTAGAGAGAATTTACCACTAGAATGTAAAAATGGTGGGTATTGTGTTGACAGAAGTTTTTGTAAATGCGCAAATGGTTTTAATGGTTCAAATTGTGAAATTAATGTATGTCAGTTTCATTGTTTTAATGATGGTAAATGTAACACTGATGAAAATGGTAAACCTATATGTTCATGTCTTCCATCATATAGGGGGGAGAGATGTGAAAATAGTATTTGTGATTTAGAAGATGATCCATGTAATGGAAATGGTCTCTGTCTTCCTATACCAAATATCATATCAAAAAAAAATTATACATGTCTTTGTAACTCTAGATATGAAGGTGAAGATTGTAGTAAAAAAATTGGTGTTCATGAATACTGCATAAATTCAATTAATATTTTACCTATTCTTGATAGTCCAGATGAGGTTGAATGTGAATGCCTACCGGGATATACAGGCTCGCGTTGTGAAATACCAGAACCATGTACAAATTATTGCCAAAATAATGGTAAATGTAGCTACGATTATGAAACAGGAAAAAGTAAGTGCACTTGTGTTAAAGGAACAGCTGGGCCACGTTGTGAAGTTATAACAGCAAAAAAATGTTCAGATTTAGAATGTAAAAATGGTGGTGTATGTGGTTTATCTTATAACACAAATGTTGAATGTTATTGCCAGTTAGGTTGGAGTGGTTTTGATTGTTCATCACCAACATGTCATGAATACTGCCAAAATAACGGAGAATGCCATATATTTGACAATGGTTTTGAAAGTACACCATATTGTAAATGTAAAAATGGTTGGTTCGGTGTACATTGTACTTCTAATCTCGAACTAAATCCTGAACATAAAAATAAAAGTCCTTTCAATTTCGATACAACAGATAAGGTGGGATTTAATGAATGGTTTTATTTATTTATTTATTTGCTATTTGGTATTTTTATCGTTGGAGGAACACTAATATTTTTTGCCTATTTCCACAGAAAAATATCAGTAGCAAAATTATTTACCCATAGACGCCTTCACAACCCAATAAATATAGGATCTGAAATGGAAGAGTTTCATAATGAAGCTTTTATGTTAGGTGAGGAAGCCACGGAGATGCCTATTGAAGATGATAGAATAAATTTTTCAACATCACATAACGGCAATGTTTACAACGACACAGTATTTATGAGTGGTCTCGATATTCGTTTAAATAGGCAAAGTGTGGAACCAAAATCGGAAGCAGAAGAGTTACTAAAAGAAAAGATATAGAAAATACCAGTGATTTAATAATACTTAAAATAGGATATTTATTAAAATTTCCTCATGTACATATATTTATTGTTGTTGTATTTGTTCATTAAACTTTTGATTTCAATTTTATATTTTTTTAAATGTCTAACTTTGAACTGTATTCAACAACACGATGCATGATAAAGTAATTTTTTTTTGTATAATAAATAACTAAATTAATACTATGACATAGGCGCCCAAAATTTTATAAGTAATTAGTAAATAAAAATAAAATATATAAACCAAAAAATAACTTTTTTTAATCGATATCCATATTATCTACATCAGGTTTATTTTTTTTAGGTTCCGGTTCCTTTACTCCTTCCTGTTCTCCGCTACTAGGTGAATCATCTTTTGCTGAAGTTGCAGATTCCGACTTAACATCATCTACTTTAGTACCTGGAGAATCTTTTGAAAGTGATTTCGCAAAACCAATAAGATTCCCTTTACTTGCTTCATCAATACCTTCCTTTGAAAACCCAAATTGCTCAAGTATTGGTCCCGCTTGTCCTGTTTTAATTGCGTGTCCAACTGTTACAACAGCATCCTTAAAGGAAGGGCACCCTAAAGATGTCTTTAATTCTTCAATATCCTGTTTTATGGGTGGTTCACTTGGAAGTAATGGTGTCAGTTTATCAGCATTTGCCTTTGCAGTCTCAAGAACATTCGATGGAGTTATAACGCTAGATAAATCTGGTTGGTTTCTCGAGGTAACTGATTGGGAACCTCCTTTACGTGAAGATCCACTATCATTTGAAACAAATCCTTCAAGACCACCGCTAGTTAAAGAAGATCCATCACCACTGGCTGACCCACCATTCATCAAAGTTAAAAGTTGCATCAATTGATTTTGATCTAATGCTCCTAATAACTCACTTCCATCACCTTTTGGATCACCAAAGTTTCTGATGTTCAAACCTGAGTCACGTGCACTTCCACTGCCGGATCTTCCACCACCAGTTGAACGTTCAGGTTGAGGATTGTCGAGAAATTCTTTAACCTTCTCAACGATATCATCACCTTTAGATTTATCTGCTTCTTGAAGCCAATACAATCTCCTATCATTATTTGATTTAAACTTTAACATAAAAACACGACCATCTGGACAATCGACAACTTCCTTAAACTCTGTATCACCAGGGAATATAATGAAATCCTATAACAAATGTATAAAAAAAAGCGTATTTAACCTACATCAACAACAGTATTACATTCACGGTTCTTCCAACAAAAATGAGTTAATTGATCTGAAGATCTTTTGATAATAATAAGACCTTTTGTCTTTTCAGCAACAACTTTTCTTGTATTTTCACTGCTTCCAGGTTCAAGAAAAGATCTACCAGCCTTAAATTCATAAAGTACTCCTCTTGTAGATTCAGATGAGGAACGAGGATTTGCAAACATTACAGCCATCGTATCGTAACTTTAGATTTAATTTAAACAGTATTGAGTAATAATTGTTTAATGGAAAATGATGCTTTGAGAACATTTTTCCATCACTGTCAACAAGAAATCTTTGTAAGATGTGTTCCATTTTTACTATTTGTCACACAACAGAAAATTTTCAGCACTAAAATATTTTTTAGTACTAAATTACATAAATAAACACTATTTAATGCGAAAATATGAGATGATTTGTTGGTTGACAAAGAAAAATTTAGTAAAAAAAGACATGTGATATCAATTTATAAAATTCGAGTAGATTATTTTGACATGATTTGAAAAATTATTTCCTTTCAACTACATATAATGTTCACGTAATAAATTTTAAGTGAAAATTATTGCGGAAAAGTTTAAGACTTATTGAAATGCTCCAGTAACGTTTGTATCTCTTATTATATCCAAATCAGTACCCAATGCATTGTAGACAGATTTTCTTGTGTAGATCTGCATAAGACGACTATCTTGTGCAGATCTGCGTAAGAAAAGGCCATCTTCTGCAGATCTGGGTAAGATAATGTTGTCTTTTGCAGATCTACACAAGACGTCTATCTTACACAGATCTGCACAAGATGGTCGTCTAGTGAGAATAGTTATTTTTTAATTTTTAAAGTAAAAAATGCATACAATTGAGTAAAATTTGATTTTTAATGTAACAAAGCAAAAAAAATGTCTAATAGTATTCTTAGAGATTTATTTACCCAGCGCATAGTAGACAGATTATTTTGTGTAGATCTGTCTGATATAAGACGGTCATCTTGTACAGATCTGCCGGAGATAAGACCGTCTTGTGCAGATCTGCCTAAGATAAAACTGTTTTTTGCAGATCTACACAAGATGGCTGTCTTTTGCAGATCTGTACAAGAGGTCTCTCTTTTGCAGATCTGTCACAAGATGACCGTCTTCTGAGAATAGTAATTTTTTAATTTTTAAATTAGAAAAAGCACAAAATTGAATAAAATTTGTTTTTTTAAATTAACAAAGCAAAAAAAAAAGTCTAATAGTACCTTAAGGAAGATAACTAATTTTTTTTAAACATTTAACGATGTTAATGTTTGTGAGTGCTTAAAGAAAATATTTGACATTAATTTTGTAAAATAAAACTGTTAAAAACCCTAGTAAAAATTAAATTTTTATTATAAAAAATGTGATACTTAAATTATAGTAATAATAATAAGCTTCTGAAGTTTAGTTAGGTAAGAGTACGTTTACTATTAGTTTGAGATGAGTTCGGGTGCACGTAAATCCACCAAAAATTTTTGTCAAAAAACGCAATCTGGAAGATTGTGTGATTTTTGGCAAAAAATGCAATCTAGGATTTTATATAATAGTAATATATATATTATATATACTGCCATTATATAAAATACCAAACTGCCCCAGCCTCAGTACTAAACTGAAACTGGGTTTTATAAACCGACGGCATTGTCATAGTACCAACCCCATATCTATTTCATTTCATTCACATAAAATATTTATGTCACTTTGAATAAAATTAATTTGATCCTAAAGTAATTTATATATATATTTTTCCAATAAAATATAAAGTATTTAAAAATATAAATTAATAAATATATATATTATTTTGATAATATTTAATGTAAAAGAATTTTTTAAGACACATTTAATTAAATTATATTTAACAGTAATAATTGTATTAGTGTTATATATTTTTATTTAATAAGAGTATTCAAATGTTTCCAATGGACAAACATGTTCAGTATATATACTAACAAAGAAGTCGCTCTTAGAATTTTATAACTTTAAAATTAGTGTTTCAGTCTCAGGAAACATATATTTCACAAGATTAATAATTTTGTTAACATAATTACAATTTAGTAAGAAATTCATACTTCAAATTGGTAAAATCTAAAATAACTATGCTTAATAATCATATTTTATTAATAACTATCGTGCAAAATATTAGAAAATATCTTTTATATTTAAATTAATACTATATTCCCTATTGAAAATAATTTTGTTTACATTTTTTATGATGTAGTAAAAATTTGGATTAATTTTGTTTTAATATTTAAATTGACTAATAATCACCTTAGAAAGTGAAAAAATATCGTTTTATTCAAAGTATTGCCATGTTTTCTAGTTTAGAAAATTATGTTAAGGTTATCAATGACATAGTGAGAATCTATACTTCAAATTTGTACAATCTAAAGTAATTATGCTTAACAATAGAATTTTATTAATAATTTGTTTTATAATTAACAAAAATTTATCTCATATTTTAATTATTAATGAATACATAGATTACCAACATAACATAAAATATCTTTTATATTCCAAATGTTACTATATGAATTTAATTTATCAATAAACTAACAATAACATAAATAATACATTGAATCATCAAAAAAATATTAAAAATTACATGTTTTCTTTGTTTATAATAGAAGAAATTTACATTAATCTTATATTTTATAAACATAATCCCGACACGAAATATGGTAAAAAATCACTGTGTGATTTTTGGCAAAAAACGCATTGTAGGATTTACGTGCTACCGATGAGTTCTATTCCTCCCCCGAGTAGTTAGGTTAAATTACCAATTATGGTAGAATAATAGTGTAGGTTAGGTAGGAGGGGAGGTTTAAGATTGTAGGATTGAGTGAAAAGAAGTGGTAAGATGCTTGAGATGCGGTTATTATTTTGATTTTTATCATCTGCAAGATGGTCGTAAGATGGGCTATCTTGTGCAGATCTGCAGTCATCTTTCACATATCTTTATGTCTAGAACAGATACGTCTTGTGCAGATCTACACAAGATGACCCTATCTACTATGCATTGGGTAGCTCTAGGCAAAAAGGTTAAATTTTAAAATGAAATAAAGTTTTTTTGCAATTTGGTCATCGCAATTGTGATAGATGACAGTGTAGATAAGAAAATAACCTAATATTTGAAACCACTTATGTGATATTCTAGTTTTGAAATTACTTTATTTGTAAATTCTCAATCAAACTTCAATTTAGATTTTAAAATATTCCCCAATGCAACCTAACTTTTATTAATGAATATCACTATCACTTGCTTTTGAAAGTATTGCATAAACTACTATTAAAAACAATCCCCAATATGGATGACTTTCCGATTCTATGTGAAAAAAATAAATCGACTTTTGGTGAATCGACGTGTCACTTTTCTCGAGAAAATTAATTTGTCCCAATACGAAATATTTCTCACTGTTGGTAAAATACTTATTTCAAATTGAAGTTGGAGATTGGAATTCACTAACATTTATTTGTCCAACCTTTTTTTTTACATTTACCTCCAATGTAATTTATATTTTTTTTAATATTTATTTCGAGTTTATAAAAATTACTTCAATATAATCGATTTTTCTAATTAGTGTTTTTCCAGCCAAAATTAGGTCGTTTAATTAAGAAATTCTTTTAAAATGCCTCCAAAAAAGAACAAAGGGAAGAAAAAGGATGATGATTGGTAAGTTTTATTTTTTTATAAATCAATTCTGAATTTTAAAGGGGCGATGATGAAGCAATTGAGGCTAAAATTGCGTCCTTAACAGTCGATGTAGAGGAAGATGATGTTCCACTTCCAACTATAAATAAAAGTAAGAAAAAAAAGAAAGGCTTTGCTGCTGCTGTTGTTGTTGAAGATATTGAAGATGAACTTGACATCGAAGAAGGAAAAGTTGGAGAGAGTGAAGTAGATGAAAGTACAGAAGCACAAATGGAGAGGGCAAAAGAGTTCTTTAAAAAACAAAAAACTAAGAAAAAGGAAAAAGAAAAAGGAAAGAAAGCTAAAATAGCAGCCAAAGTGGAGGAAGATGCTGATTTTGATTCGATTATTGCCTCTTTAAAAGATACAAAAGGTGGGCAAAAAAAGAAAAAAAATGAAGAACATCCACAAGAGGATGTTAACAACGAAGTGAAAGAAGATGTTAAAAAAAATAAAAAAGCTGCTGTAAAGGAGGTTATTGAAGAGAAAACTCCAGAACCCATTGGAAAAGAAGAAGTAGGCGAGGAGGAGGCATCCCAGAAGACTTCTAAGAAAAAGAAGAAAGCTAAAGATAAGAAAAAAGCTGATATTAAGGACGATGAGAAACCTTCTGACACTAAAGTTGATGTTAAAAAGGAAGAAGTTGTTGATGAGAAAGAAGATGATAAGGATTCTGGTAAAAAACCAAAAAAAGTTAACAAAAAGATGGCTGCTTTGAAATTATTATTGGAAGCTCAAGAGAAAGCCAAGGAGGAAGCTGAAAGAGAAGCTAAAGAACAGGAAGCTCTCTGGGAGGCAAAAGAAAGGGAACGTGAAGAGAAAGCACGTTTAGAAGAGGAGAGAAGAGCTAAGATAAAGGCTGAGAAGAAGGAACGTGAAGCTCAATTAAAGAAGGAGGGAAAATGGCTAACACCAGCTCAAAGACTTGCTCAACAAAGGGCTAAAGAACTTTTGGAGGCCCGTGGTATCAAAATACCTGTTGTCGAGAAGAAAGAAGAACCTCCTGTAGATGGAAAACGTAAAGCATTTTTATATGATACTAAGAAAAAGAAGCAACAACTTAATCAACAACAAAAACAAAAGGAGGAGTTGAAGAAAGCTGAAGAGGAAAAACTTGCTGCTGAAAAAGCTAAAAATGAACTTGAAGAAAAAAATAAGCAAGATGAAATCCTCGATGACTGGGAAATGGCTGATGAGGTGGAGGAAATTGAAAAGAAAACTGATATTTCTAAACAAACCAGTAAGGATGATGAAAGTGATGAAGAGTCAGAAGAGGAAACAGACGAAGATGAGGAGAGTGATGAGGAGTCAGAAGAAGAGTCAGATGAATCATCTGAAGATGAAACTCACTATAATAAGATGTCAAAAGAAGAAATCACCGATTTAGTTCGTGATAGATTTAGGAAACGTAAAGCTAATAATGATAGTAAAGTATCAACTGATAATCTCAGATCCCCAGTTATATGTGTTCTTGGTCATGTAGATACAGGTAAAACAAAGATGTTAGATACAATTAGAAGGACAAATGTTCAGTTGGGTGAAGCTGGTGGTATAACACAACAAATTGGTGCAACATTTGTTCCAGGTGATGCCATTAAAGAACGATGTAAAATGGTTAAAGCATTTAGTAGTGATCAAATGAAGATTCCAGGTTTTCTTATTATTGATACACCAGGTCACGAGTCTTTTGCTAATCTCCGTAGTAGAGGATCTTCTTTGTGTGATATTGCAATACTTGTTGTTGATATTATGCATGGTTTAGAACCTCAAACAATTGAATCAATTAAATTACTTGTCAAACGAAATACTCCATTTGTTGTTGCTCTTAATAAGATTGATCGTCTTTATGGTTATGAATCAAATCCAAGAAGAGATATATGGGAGCATCTCGAAAGTCAACCATCAAATACTCAATTAGAATTCAAAGAAAGATTTCAAAATATTTTTGCACAATTTGCTGAACAAGGTTTAAATATATCTTTGGCTAAGGATAATAAAGATGTTAAAGAATATATTTCTGTCATTCCAACATCTGCATTTTTAGGAGATGGTATTGGTAATATAATGGGATATGTTTGTAATTATACACAAAATTATTTGCCTGGAAAAATTGCTTTCAATAATGAATTGGAATGTTTTGTTATGGAAGTTCGTGCTATTCCTGGCCTTGGAACAACTATTGATGTTATTCTTCTTAATGGTACATTAAAATGTGGAGACATTATAGTATTAACAGGTACTGATGGCGCTATTATCACACAAGTAAGGGACCTTCTTATGCCACATCCCTTAAAAGAAAGTAGAGTTAAGAATGAATATCAAAGATTTAAAAGTATAAAAGGGGCACAAGGTGTTAAAATCCTAGCAAAGAATCTTGAGAAAGCTGTTGCGGGGTTACCTTTATATGTAGCAAATCGTGAGGATGAAATTGAAGTATTGAAGGAAGATGCCGAAACACAACTTGCAAAAGCTTTAACTTCTATCAAGAAAAAATCTGAAGGTGTTTATGTTCAAGCATCTACTCTTGGTTCGCTAGAAGCATTACTAGAATTCTTAAAAACTCAGAAAATTCCGTATTCTAATGTTAATATTGGTCCAGTTCATAAGAGAGATGTCCAAAAGGCTGCAGTTATGTTAGAGCATAACCCTGAATTTGCTTGTATATTAGCGTTTGATGTTAAGATTGAAAGAGATGCACAAATTTTTGCAGATAAGGAGAATGTTAAAATATTCCAAGCTGATATTATTTACCATCTTGAAGATGCTTTCTTAAAATATCGTGAAGATTTGAAAGAGAAAAAGCGTAAAGAAAACGAACATCTTGCTATATTTCCATGTAAACTTAGAATTCTTCCCCAACATATATTTAATGCTAGAAATCCAATTGTTTGTGGTGTTAATATTGAAGCAGGACAATTAAAAAAAGGAACACCAATATGTGTACCATCAAAAGATAATATTCTCCTAGGTACGGTTTCGTCTATTGAAAAAAATCATGAAGAGGTAAATATTGCTAAACAAGGTGATGAAGTATGTATAAAAATCGAAAATACTACCGGTGATGCTCCAAAATTGTATGGAAGACATTTTACACATGAAGATATTTTGATCAGTAGAATTTCCCGTGAAACAATCGATGTTTGTAAGGCTTATTTCCGTGATGATCTTACAAAAGCTGATTGGCAACTTATTGTTCAATTAAAGAAGGTTCTTGATATTTATTAATTATTATTTTAAACCATCAAGTCTATCGTTTTTAGTTATATGTCCGTAAATTTTTAACTCTTGTTACAACTAAATATCATATGTTATTCATTATTATAAAAAATTTGCATATTATTATTTTTAAACAAATTTCCTTACTATTTATATGTTAGATAATTTTTTTGGATATTTAATTTTTTCTTTTTTTATCATAAGTACACTATAGTTTGAAAGCAAAAATGGACATTTTGAATCATCAAAATAGTCTTGAAGTTGTTTGTAGACTACGTCCATCAAATACCTCAAATAAGGATAGTAAAGACAGTGTTGTATATATTGATGAAAGACATATTCAACTGAATGGACCATCTAATTCAAGATCCCATAATATCAATAAATCTATTTACACGTTTGGTTATGTTTTTGATCCATTTGAGGAGCAACGGACTATATTTGATAGATCATGTAAAGATCTAATCCAAAAGTTACTTCAAGGCGAGAATGGATTATTATTTTCGTATGGAATTACTGGAAGTGGAAAAACATATACAATGAATGGAACTCATAGTGATCCTGGAATTATTCCTAGGCTCTCGGATGTATTATTTAATTCAATACCCAATATAGCCCAAAAATGTATCTTCAAAAACGAGGGGAAAAATAAAGTTGTTATTCAAAGTTATGCAGATTCAATAAAAGATTTCAAGTACCTACAAGGAACATTAAGCTATATGACAATGATAAGAGATTCGGAAATCTATAGCAATAGAATAATGGACATATCCAAATTAAGTGTATTTGGAGATGAAAAAGTTGCAACAGTATTTATCTCCTATGTTGAGATCTACAATCAATATGTCTATGATTTATTGGATAATGATTCAACAGTCAAA
This sequence comes from Strongyloides papillosus, assembly GCA_005656395.1. Classification (NCBI taxonomy): domain Eukaryota; kingdom Metazoa; phylum Nematoda; class Chromadorea; order Rhabditida; family Strongyloididae; genus Strongyloides; species Strongyloides papillosus. Next base: position 18,667 of record SRSI01000071.1, read on the forward strand.
AAGGAAATAAAATTAGGTACCAACGGAAACACATATATTGAAAATGTAGTTGAAGTTGAAGTATCGAATTCTGGAGAATTAATGTCTTTTTTTGAAAAAGCACAAATAAAAAGAAAAACAGCTGAAACAGCATTGAATTTTAGTAGTAGTAGGAGTCATTCAGTTTTTATGATACGTCTTGTTATGGGTGATTGTAATGAGAAAGGAAATTATCCAATTGTTAATGATGTCAATGTTCAACAATCTCAATTATTTTTAGTTGATTTAGCTGGATCAGAGCGTACCAAAAGAACTAATGCTGAGGGTGAAAGATTAATTGAAGCTAATGCTATTAATAATAGTTTATTAACATTGAGAAAATGTTTTGAAGGGATTAAAATTAATCAAAAAAAGAAACAAAAAGTAATTATTCCTTATCGTGAAAATAAATTGACAATATTTCTAAAGAAATTCTTTGAAGGTTCAGGGTATATAAGGATGATAATTTGTATTAATCCACAAATAGAAGATTATAATGAAAATCTCCATGTACTATCTTTTGGTCAATCATCTCAGGAAGTCAGTTTAAATATTAATATAAACAAAATAGAAGAATTTTATACTTTTACTGGAGGTAAATTTCAATTCCCTAAAAGAGTAATTTGTAAATGGTTTAATGAAGCAAATGAAACATTTAGTAGTAAAGAATATGGTTTAATAGATGTACTTGAATCTAAATTAAATAAGTATATATGGGAACTTTGTATGGAGGTTAGAAATGAAATACTGAAGAAGTGCTGTTATGGAGATTTGTTGCGTCAAAAACTGGAAGCATGTGAAAGTGAGCTACATAAAATAAAACAATCTAATTATGAAGCCGATATCAGAATTAATTGTTTAATTGAACAAAAGAACGAACTTGAAAAAAAAACTCAAACTTAATTATATTATAATATTTAAACAATCATTATTAATTAACTTCTTATTTTTTATCTAAAAATGTGTATATGTGTACAATAAATAAATCATACAAAACAATTTTATTCAACCACAAGAATAATTAAACATTATAATACTTATCATTAGAAAGTATATCTCTTGCAATAACAAGTCTCATTATTTCATTAGTACCTTCAATAATTTGATGAACACGGCAATCTCTTAAATATCTTTCAATTGGATAATCTTTTAAAACACCATAACCACCATACATCTGAAGAGCTTGATTAACAATCTCAAAACAATTATCAGTAGCATGTAACTTAGCCATAGCACATAATGGAACTTTATATTCTGAATTATTTTGTAAATGGGTAGTTGCATCACGTACAACCAATCTTGATGTATGTAATTTTGTTGCCATCTCAGCTAACTTAAATTGATTCCATTGAAATTCTGATAATGGCTTTTTAAATTGTTTTCTTACTTGTATATGAGATATAACATTATCTAAAGCCATATGAGCTGCACCCAAAGAACATGATGCAATATTTATTCTTCCACCATTTAATCCTGCCATTGCTATATTAAATCCATCATTCTCACCACCTAGTCTATTTTCTAATGGTACCTTACAATTGTCAAATGAAATAATTCTTGTTGGTTGAGTACGCCAACCAAACTTTGATTCATTTTTACCTAATTCAAAACCAGGTGTACCATTTTCAATAATTAGTGCAAATATTCCTTTTGGACCTGGTTGTCCTTCATTTCTTACCATAACAATATAAACTTTACTATCACCACTACCACTTATAAATGCTTTTGATCCATTAACTATATAATAATCACCTTCTTTTCTAGCGGTTGTTGTCAATGAGGCAGCATCAGAACCAGAACCAGGTTCTGTTAAACAATAAGATCCCAACCATTCATAGGTTGCCAGTTTCTGAATATACTTCTCTTTTTGTTCCTTTGTTCCATATGTATCAATCATCCATGCAACCATATTATGAATACTCATATATGCTCCAGTTGAACTACAACCACTTGCCAACTGTTCAAAAATAACAGAAGCATCAAGACGCGAAAGGCCTGATCCACCATACTCTGTATCACAATAAATTGCTCCAAAACCTATCTCCCCAGCTTCTCTCAAAACATCTAATGGTAATTCTTTTTTCTCATTTTGTTCATAACTATTTGGATAAAGTCTCTCAAAAGCAAATTTTTTTGCAAGTGTTTGAACTTCAACTGTCTCTGGAGGTAGGCCTATTGATGCTAAAATACATTAATTAAAATATTAGGGATAAAAAAGGCCATTATTTACCATCAACACAATAATTACTAAATGATCTTGCAGACGTTATCACACGATTACACGATGTTATCTTCTTCAAAAAATTTAGTGACATTAATTTCATATTTAAGAAGGGTCTAAAAATAGTTTAATTTATATTACATTACACCAATAAAATATAAACACCATACACGTTATGATATATTTATGTGCCCCAAACTGAATTAAATATAATTAATTTTTCCGAGACTAGTATAAACATTTTGATCTTATAACTTGTAATATCAGTGGAATAGTATGAACGCAATGACATTAAAGCAATTCATTTAAATGTTGCTAGTGAGTGTCTAATCTTTTATTTGTTACACTTTCTACACTCTTACCACTGTGATTTTAATGGTAATGTATACTTTAATTTTTGATGTTTAAATTGGAGATTCACCAAAAAATGTTAATTATTTTTTACATCTCATTAATGTATGTAGTGTTCTAGAGTATGAGGTACAATGTTTCACATGAAGTTCTCAGTTATCAAATTAAATTTTGTACATTGAATATGTCGTAATAGAAAAATAAAGTTGAACTTATACTAAATTTTTGCGATCAAAAATCTTAACTATAACTACTTTCCATATTACAATTAACAGTTAAACTATTGTAAAAATCAAAAAAGTTGACTATAAGTATGATATTAATTTTTCGACTCGGCCCAGTTCAACAGTATAATGGTCAACGGGACAGGCTAAAAAAGGAATATGAAAATTTTGACTTCATGGGTGTGGTAGTATTTTTCGCTTTCTAAGGATTTTTATTAAAAAATATGCAAAAGAATTCACGTATTAAAAAATATGAATATGTCTTATTTCCATTTTACACAGCTATCTCATAAACCACTACGATATCGGAGCAAGTCACACCGCCTAAGAGAATCGTACTTATATTAAATTTTTTAAGTTCATTCTCAAAAATGAACACAATAAGCACTATAAAAAATAATATAAATTAGTAAAAAAATTTATGAGTTAACAGATCCAACTTTGTTTGGAAAACACAAAAAAAGCATATCATTTTTAAAAAAATTCTTTTATAAACTAATTAAGACAGCACCAAAATTTTTGATAAAATAAAGTTTTAATATAGTTATGATATTTTTTGACGTGACTTACTTAATGTACGAAATCTAATTTCATCAGTGAAATCCTTATCTGATATTCTATATAAAACAATCATCAATAAAGTAACGTATCATTTATTAAATGATATAAAAATAAAATTTAATTAACAAAGTTAATTAAAAATATAAATGTTTTATTATATTTAAAGGAAATTATTAAGTTATATATCCTCGGGATAGTTCTGTGTATTGAATATCGTTAAACATTAATATTGATAGGAGATCAAAAATATGAAAAAAAACATATTTTTACAAATCTTTTCATATATCATATAAAATAATTAAGTGTGTTTGGTGTTTAAAGATATCTTGTAAAAATGATATAAAAAGACGTAAAGATTAAACTTTTTGCTATCCCATTAATAGAATAATCATTATTAGGTGATGAGTTTGTGATACGAATTGCGTAATTACGTTTCTTAACCATCATCCATCCATCATCATCATTGTCATTGTTATCATCATTAGCATGTAAATAATAGTTTATTGGTCCAGGTGTTGTTTTAATAGTATTAACTATAAATAGAAAAAAATATTTAATTAATCACAAAAAAAAAGATTTTGGTTTACCTTTAGGAATTATATGTATGGGTGTTGTATAATGATCATTCATTGTAGTTGTTTCCATAGTAGGTACGTTTCTAGATCTATCTTCTTTAGAATCTTCATGAAGTTCATATACTTCTGTTGAGGATGTATCTTCATTTTGATCAAAGTAGGGTAAATTTCCTTCCTCTGTATCATTATCTTCCTCCTCCTCTTCATTATGATTAACTTCATCTTGTTTATTTTCATTATCATTGTCAAAGGAAGTATTGTCATTAAATGTTCCATCTTCCTGTGGGTGTCTTGTGATGTCGTTATTATCTAAAATGTAAGGATAATTTAAATTAATTAATATCATACAAATATATTTTTATTATTATATCATGATAAAAACATACCATATGATTGGTGTTGTTGTTGAGAGTAATTAACTTCATTTTCATGTTTATCGGTATCTTCTGCAACAGTTTCATTGGCATCCCATTCACTTTCTTCAAATGATTCATCTTCTCCTGATTTTCTCCATTCTTCTTCTCCATTAATTGTATATTCATGTACGATAGTAGAAGTTGAAGGAGATGTAGTAGTAGACGGAATAGAGGGTTGATTTTGAGAAGATATGGAGGATCTGACTAAAATTGAAAGGTTATACTTAATAAAATACGATAAAAAACAACTTACTATCTTTTTCACAAAAAGCTCCTTCATAATATCCTTCCATGCATATACAGATATGTTCTCTTGGAGATTTAATTTTGTAAGCACATACACCACCATTTAAACATCTAATTCTACATTTAGATTGCGGATTTACAAAAGCAACTCTATCAATATACAATGGTGTTATCTCTATCCATTGTAATATAAAATACATATAGATGAACCAATAGGATAAGTAACTTTTAAGATACATCTATAAAGATAAGATTTATAATGATAAATAAGTGAAATTTAAATATAAATATAGATTAAATTTCTCCCTTAATTATAATTTACGTAAATTTAAATATAATAATGATTATATATTATGAGCATTTCTACATGCTCGATACAATTAAAATAAAATTTTTACTGATTTACCCGACTGACACGTGGTAGTCATTTTGACTCCATGCAAGAAGTCGAAGAACCTATATCCAAAACAGAGACAAATTCTGCTTGAATCTCCCATTTGACGAACCTATCCAAACAGGGACGTAGTTTATTGGACTCTATTTTGACGTAAAATTTCTTACCCAACAAAATTGTAATAATCTTTGATTAAGTACAATAGTTGATGAACTTGTATCCAAAAAGAGACATAGCCCGTCTTGATCTCTTCTTTGACGAAAATATTATTTTTACCCCATTGGTGTTGGTATCCTATCTTAAAGTTTAGTTGGCTAAAATTTTTACTGGACCTCAGCCAACCGAAAGTTAAGAGAAGAAACGACAGATAAATGGAAGAACATAATAAACAATAACATCCTATTCTTTGAATCTACGACTAACAAACACAAACTCTTCTTCCTACATGTATTTCCAGCAAAATAGAATAGATTATGAAAACTATTTGTGTGATAAAAATAATGAATCAATCAGTGGTTACTTATGCTGCTTATCTTCACAAATTAGAGCATTGAAATATTCACCTCAAACATACATCTGGAACAAAAAACTGCACAGCGGACCTCTTGAGCAGGAGAATAAATCATATAAATATAATTCCTCATGATAAAGGTGATGAATATATCAGTAATATGAAAAAAACCTTCATATAATTTAACGAATGCAAAATTAAAAAAAAGAGCAAATGAAGATCAAGATGGTCAAAAGGACGAACTACTTTCAGCTGACAAGTTTAGGGGACTGGAGGACCAATAAGTGAAATTTAAATATAAATATAGATTAAATTTCTCCCTTAATTATAATTTACGTAAATTTAAATATAATAATGATTATATATTATGAGCATTTCTACATGCTCGATACAATTAAAATAAAATTTTTACTAAATAGGCAAATCTTTTCACTAAAAACAATTTATTATATCAAAAAATTTTTCAACTATATACTTTTTATTATCTCATACAAAATGTACGGAGATAACTTTCTAAATATTAAATTTAATAGTAAAAATATATATATGTGTTATTTTTATTAAATACTTATGTTATATGATATATAATATCAATTGGCGATAAGATTAAAAAAAATAAAATGTTATCAATTTATTATTTAGGTAAGATAACTTTTTGATTGCCATTCTAATAGTATTAAAAAAATTTTATTACTTTTTTATACAATATATTGTTTATTCTACTAAAAGATATATAAATTTTTTTCCTCATATATTAAAAACAATAATCACTATAAATTATAGGAAAAAAAGTTAACTATTAAAAAATTAATGTTTTGTATGGATGGATAAGCTGTATAAATACTTTTTTTAAATTATATGATCAATAACTAAATAGGTTGTTTGTATTTAATCTAAAGACTTTTTTGTGATTAAAGAATGTTTTATGAATAAAAAAAAACACAAATCAAAAAGCCAATATATTCATGTAGTTTGATTTGTGTTGACAAAAAAAATTAATATGAAAAAGATATTTGATTAATTTATGTCACAGAAGTATTCTAAGAATGTGAATGAGGCAAAATGTTATAATATTTCTATTATGATAAATAAATAATTAAAATTCTTATTTATTAATATTACTGATTTATGGTATAACTTCTTTAAATAAAAATAAGGAACGAATAAATCTCCTGACAAATTCTGATATCAATATTAGCAGGTCAGATATCTCTCTTAATGAGGTATTAAATAATTGTTATTATTTCTTAACACTTTAATGATCATTTATCATTTAATATTATTTATTAAAATCTGAGCGTTAAAAAATTTTTATGTCACTTTAATAATATTTGACAAGTATAGAAAGTGAACAATAAAGATTAATCATATTAATAAGAAAGTATAAAAGTATTTATATTAAAATTTATATTATAAATGATAAGATATTATATAGATAGAGGGATATCACAATTAAGATAAATGAGAAATGTGGTTGATATAAAAAAATGATAATAGTTAAAATATTTTTATACTTTAGCAACTATTATAACGGTACTAAGAAGGATGCAAAAAAGTTTCATTCATTTTTCTTAATCAAAATACTTTTATTTCTTAATGATAAATTATTAATGTAATTACAAGCAGAAAGTAATATCTTAAATAAAACAAATTATCCTATCACACTGAATAATTTCAACAAAAATTTTCACAAAGATATTTACTATAAATAACTTCGTTACAACTTTTTGTCAACAATATATTATTACATCAACTTTTAATAAAGTGATAAAGATAGTATATTCAAAAAATTAATGACTATCTATTAAAATAATTAAGATATAATTTAGAGTATAATATTTTCAAATTAATGTAATAAATAAAAAGGCAAAATCAAAACGATTATATAAAGATAAAAAATGTGATAAATTAATGTGAACAATTGTTATGAGGATAAAAAGTTTAAACTATCCTTTTGCTACTGTCATTTAGCAGACTTTCATTTAAAATTTTCCATCTACTATAGATAAATGAAGAAAATTTATATGTAAAACAATTTACCTGTTACTTATATTTATTTTAATAAACACAACCTCTATCTTCACCAGAAGGAAACTTTTTTTATACTTAATTTACCTTTTGCCGACAAAAGAGGGAAGGAATAACCTAAAATGTGTGAAGTTTTAACATAAGAAAAATGTTAATTACAAAAAATTCTGCCAAACAAACATTAATATAAAAAGTTTTCTTTACATAAAGGATCAACAGAAATCAGATTAACATAACTTTTAATTCAATAAAAGTTATTAAAAACTTTTTTGTTTAACAATCAAATTTATCCTAACTGACATTATTTAAATCACTTTCTGATTATTAATATGTAAACAAACATCATGTATAAATATGTCTCTATTTTTATTTTAAATTTTGTACAATAATCCATAAAAATAATAAAAGATTTCTATATTATTTATAAAAAAAAGAGTAGAAGAAGAAATGATTATTGAATAATAATGTATTTATAGAATGATTTAACTTAAACTAGATATACTATACATCTTAAAAATCTAAAAATATTATAATTCATAGTGGTAAGATAAAAAAGATATTTAAAAATATAATTATACCTTAAAATTGTTTAAACATGTAAGTAATTGATAAATGATGATTAATAAGATGATAAAGATAAAGAAAAAAATGTAGTTTTGATAAAGAGTAATTGTTTATTTGATATTATTTATACTTCATTTACAAGACACTAAAAAATATTTAAACTAAATAGTAATTTATCTTCAAATATCAAATTGTTGTTTTTTACCTTAATATTTTCTACTATCAATTGTCTAAACTTAAAATATACTACAAACTTTAATATAGAAGGCTAATAAAAATGTTATAGTAAAAATGAAAATTTTTAATATTTTAAACTCTTTTTATAACCCCATAATAAATGTCTTTAAAATATTATTATAATAATTATTTAAATAAATAAAAATATAAATTATAAAGCTTTGACATAACAATATAACAGTAGGAGTTTTATATTACTTCAAAATATTAACTTCTGTTAACTCTCTATTTTTCAGATATGCAATATATAAAGTTTATTATTCCACAAGAACTTTTATATTCAAAGGCGGTAAAAATTTATATGATTTTAAATAGTTAATTAGTTAATTTCTTTACAATAAAACATTTTTATTACTATCTGTCCATTTTCTTGTGGACTAATTAATGGTAAATAAAAAAAGTTCTAAAGTTTCTATATTTATTACTTTAATAAATTTTACAATTTCTTTAGTACTAATTTTATTGTAATAAACTTCGATTTATCTTAAATAATATACTATTATTATTAATTTATCTTCTTTTTTTTATTAATTTTTAGTCTATATAAGAAGTTCTATCGCTTAACTTGGGAATTTTATAACCTTGTACTGTATCTTCTTTTGGCCAATCATATGTTCTATAAATAATATCACCATATTCTGGAGAATAGACTTTGGAACGAATATATAATTCTTTATCAGATGGTTCTGGATATAAACATGCTGTAGAATCTTTATAGCATGCTTCCGATATTTTTAATGCTATTTTTATTGAAATTTCTTTGACATCCTCCATTGATGGGTAAATTAAACCACGATCAAGTCTTTCCTGTGATACATAATTAGCAACTTCCTAGAAAAAAATATATTTATTAAATAAAAAAAAGAACTAACTTTTGCCGCTATAAGAAAATGTTTCTCATTAATATGTTTAATTTTAAAAAGTGTTGCTGCCAATGCAATACCAGGGAAAATATAAGCATTATTTGCTTGTGCTGTTTTATAATATGAACCATTGTATAAAACAGGCTTATATGGACTACCAGATCCAAAAATTACTTTACCATTACTTAATTTTACAGCATCTTCATTAGTACATTCTGATTTACTAGTTGGATTAGATAAGGCAAAAATAATTGGTCTCTCGTTTACTTCACTCATTTTTTTAATTATCTTTGGTGTGAATGCTCCTTTTACTGTTGCTGCACCAACTAATACATTTGGTTTTATCATACATATACTTTCATATAAATTTTTTTGATTTGGTAAATCTTTAGCAAAATGTACTAATCTCCTACTTAATTGCGGTATCCTATCTTTCGTAATTAAACCATTAACATCAAACATAAAAATTTTATCACATGCACTATGGAATGGTGTTCCCTCATGAACCATGTGTGATACAACCATCTCAGCTATACCAGTTGCTGCACCACCTGCACCAAAAAAGAAAAATTTCTGATCGGATAACTTTTTATTTGTTATTTTTGTTGTAGCTAATAGACCAGCTAATATAATTGATGCTGTACCTTGAATATCATCATTAAATATTGTATATTTATCTTTATATTTATCGAGTAAACGATATGCATTTTTATTACCAAAATCTTCAAATTGTATCAAAACATTTTGTCCATATTTTTTAACACATGCTTTCATAAAATTATCTAATAACCTATCATATTCCTCACCACCAACTCTTTTTTTCCTTAAACCTATATATAATGGATCTTCAAGTAATTTTTCATTGTTTGTTCCAACATCAATAAGAACAGGAAGACATTCACATGGTGTAATACCAGCTAATGCTGTATATAATATCCTTTTTCCAACAGGAATACCCATACCATATGCACCTAAATCACCTAATCCAAGAATTCTTTCACCATCTGTTACAACAATAGCTTTAATATTATTCTCTGGCCAATTGCTTAAAATTTGGTTAATCTTACTAATTGAATTATCATTAATCGTAATATATAATCCTCTTGGTGTTTTAAAATATTTACCAAAATTAAGGCATGCTTCACCAACAGTTGGTGTATAAACAATTGGAAGTAATTCTTTGATATTATTACATAATACTTTATAAAATAATTTTTCATTTCTCTCGGCAAGCCCCATTAATGCTTCGTATTTTAACATTGAACTTGAGTAACTTCTTATTTCACTCATTACACGATAAACTTGTTGGTCAATATTCATAAATGCTGCAGGTAATAGACCATGAATACCAAGGTATTGTCTTTCAAATAATGTAAATGCTGTACCTTTATTCAACTTCCTATTCAGAAGAACATCTATACCACGTTTTGTTGTTGTTACAGTTTCTTGAGCGTAAAATCTTTTTAATTCTTTCCTATATGGATCTGAATTATCTTTTGTCTCATTTGAATTATTTTTGTTCGTTAGTTTTATATTTCTTTTCCATATTTTATTGTTAATATTTTCAAGCTTTTTTATAGATCTTAAATTAAACATTATTATTGTATGTTTTTCATAAATGCTAAATATTTGATATTTCATTATTTTTAACATTAAAAATGTATAGAAATTTTGAATATAAAAATTATTTTTATAATCATAAATAATTTTTAATTTCAAATTTTTTATACATATAAAATTTAAAATGATAAATAGATAAGCATTTAAATTTACAACAACTTTCAGTTACAGAATGTATCAAAGCAAATGAATAAATATTGACATTTAATATTTTGTACTTTGCAAAAATACAATGATATTATTAAGTATTGTATATCAATGATTTTTAGACAAAAAACTTTTTTATTTATATGCTAAAAACTAATCACAAGTATCATTTAATAATTATTCTATGTATATTCTTTTAATGACATTCTTTTTGTTAGCTATTTTCAACAATAAAATTAGGGACAATTTTTCCCTATAAAATGATAAAAATAAGACAGTTTGATGATAGTAAAAAAATATTCTATAATGAAGTTTTGTAAAAATATTTTATATGATGTTTAAATATAATAAACGTTGAAATAATAATTTTCTCCATTCATTAATGTTTGTCTTTGGTATTATTTTTTTTTCGTTAAAAATAAATATGACTAATCTTTCTAATTGGTGAAGGATAAAAAATCGTTGAACTATCAAAAATGATATCATTTTATAGGTGTTGTGTTAACAAAAATGTTTAGAATCAATTTGCATGTAAGTTTTTTCTATTCCATATAAATTATTATGATATAGTTAATGTTTTGTATCATTTTATTATTTTCATCAAGTAGTAATTTAGTAAAATCAAATCCTGTCACAACAACTTCACAACAAGAATGCTGTGGTAATGAAGTTTACATGGAATGTGGACCATGTAACGAAAAAAGATGTTATACTATCTTTTATTTTGTCGATCCATGTAGATTTAACAAATGTTCACCTCCAGGGTGTTATTGTAAAGAAGGTTATGGTAAAAAAAGTGTCGAGGATGATACATGTGTTCCATTAAGTACCTGTTTAGATGAATAATTTTTTTTAAAAAAATGAGTCTCATGAAATAAATTTTATTTTATTGACTAGAAATTAACCATACTTCGTTATAAAAAAGATATATATCTACAAATATTGTTTTTTTATACAATTATATTTATAAATTACTATTTTGGATTTTAAATATTATTTTTTCAAGACTATTATTAGTAACGACATAATCAATTATATGTAGAACTGTTAAACTTGATCGTATACCACAATATCCAGAAACATTATTACCTTCATCCTCAGTCTTATTATCATCTTCCTCATCTTCATCACTATCATCATCAACTTTTGTACCTATAGTACTAGAAGTAGTATTAATTGTTATTGAAGTAGTATCCGTTTTCGTTAAATTATTAACATCATTTACATTATCATTACAATTTATTGGCTGGACAATTAATTTTCCATAACGTAAAAATAATTGTTCATCAAATGAATATACATCAGACCATGATAAAACTTTACCACTTTTTGTTGCTTTTGGTACATTCCATAAGTGATGTAATCTTCGTCAAATCTCCTGGTATAGCATCAAGTTCACTAACCATTATTTGATCAAGACATATCAAAACTTCTAATGATGGATTAGAGACAGTTATCTTAAAATTATATCCATCACAATAAATTTCTTTTAACCCCGTATATGTACCATTATATTCAACATAACCATTATTAATATAACCAAAACGACTTGATAACTCATTACATTCCTCTAAATTATTTGTTGTTATTACGATTGATTCTTCTTTTTCAACTAAAAGTATACTAATTAATTCCCATATTTCATTTCGTCCTTGTTTATATAAATATTCTGTTGGTGTATCTAAAAATAATGCTCCAGATTGTGTTAATGCTGAGATACCAACAACTAAACGTCTTTTTTGATTTGAATCACAATATTGTAATTGTTTATGGCGACATTGAATAAGTCCAGTTAAATTTAGCATATTAATACTTTGAAGTTTACTTTTACGAAATCCTGATAATAATGCAAAAAATTTATAATGTTCAAATGGTGTAAAAAATGGTAATATAGCATTTTTTGATGGACTATATCCCATTCTCATACGAGTATTAACATCTCTGTCATATATTGTTATGGAACCTTCTTTTTTCTTAATATTTCCAGTCATAAAATTAAAAATACTTTCACGTTCTCTATCATCTTTGATATACCAACAATAGCATTCACCTGGAAATACATCAAAGTTTAATCCCCTTTGTAAATTTACATCACGTAAATATGGCTTAACGTGTTCCATAATGATTGTTGGTTCATCATTAGGTCTTATTGTTGAAATAAAACATGATTCGTCCAAATTATTATTAATATCTTCTTCAGTAGTTGTTTTACTATCAAATGTTTGTCTTCTTCTCCTACTTTTAGTATTATTACTTTCATTAATTATGGATCTAACTGTTCCAATCCAATTTCGTATTGATATTAGGTTGTTACATATGAAGTGACTGTTTTTTAATGCGCGCTGTTTGGCGCGTCTTTTCTTAAACGATTTGTTATGTTTTGGTATAATTAAACAAACTGTTGGATTCTTCTAAATCTCCTCTACACGATGATATATATATTGTTGCCATGAGCTCTATTTATCTTCAAATTATTTCAAAAACAAACTATGCTTTCAAAACGTGATATTCGTGCTATTATGCTTTATGAGTTCAAACGCGGTACTAATGCTGCAAAAACAACTCAACAAATTAATGAATCTTTCGGAGAAGATCTTGTCTCTGTTTCCACTGTACAAAGATGGTTTAGAAAATTCAAAGAAGGCAGTGAAGACCTCGAGAATGAAGAGCGTGGGAGACCTGAGACCGTAATTGATAACGATGAATTACGGGAAGCTGTTGAAGCCAATCCACGTACAACTGTCAGGAGTCTTGCAGAAGACTTAAATGTATCTACAGCAACAATTTCCCGCCACTTAAAAGAGATAGAAAAGACGAAAAAGCTTGACAAATGGGTACCTCATGAATTAAACGACTATCAAAAAATGTGTCGTTATGAGGTTTGTTCTTCTCTCATTTTGAGGAACAAAAATGATCCATTTCTAAGTCGTCTTATAACTTGTGACGAAAAGTGGATTCTGTACGACAATCGTAAAAGAACTGGACAATGGTTGGACAAAAATGAAGCTCCAAAACACTTTCCAAAACCCAAATTGACCCCAAAGAAGGTTATGGTAACTGTTTGGTGGTCTGCTGTAGGAGTCATTCATTATAAGTTCATGAAACCTGGAGAAACTATTAATTCGGAGTCCTATTGTCAACTGCTTGAAGAAATGAATCAAAAATTGTCTCAAAAAATGCCCGTTTTAGTCAATAGAAAAGGGCCAATTCTCCTCCATGATAACGCAAAACCTCATGTTTCAAAGAAGACCCTCCAGAAATTGAACGAATTAGGGTATGAAACACTGCCTCATCCCGCATATTCACCTGACCTTGCTCCAACAGATTTCCACTTTTTCAAACATCTCGACAACTTCTTAACAGAGAAAATCTTCAGAAACGATGAGGACATAAAAACTGCCTTTGAAGCTTTCATTGAATCTAGAACCCCGGATTTCTATGCAAATGGAATAAATAAGCTTGTATCTCGTTGGCAACAATGTGTAGATTCTAATGGTTCTTATTTTGAATAAAAATATTAATTTTTAGTAAAGTTATGCGTATTTAAAAATTAGGGTAAAAAACAGTCATTTCATATGTAACAACCTAATATTAAAACGCCACATTCAATTAATATTAAAAAACTAAATAATATTAATATATATACAATTGTTATTGGTAATCCTATAGGAAGATTCATCAGATAATTTGCATTTTTTTTATCATTCTCATTACCATAATATCTTGCTATTTGTATTTTATAAAGTATTGTAAATGGATTCATATATGTTTTAATAATTTTCCAAACATAGCTCTTATTTTTCTCATTATACTCATTTTCTGTAATATTATTTTTTTCAAAAACAATACACATTAATCCTTGAAGTGTCAAAAAAATTATCCCAAGAAATCCACAGGTATTTGAAAAATATTTACCAAAAAATGTTAAACAGTAAAATATTGGTAGATTCATAAAGAAATATATACATGTTGCTTGAAAAAATGGTAGAAAATTTGCGTCCTCATTTAAAAATCCAAATAATACAATTAATGATGAGAATACAATAATTCCAATAATAGTATCAGCTATAAAATTACTTATCCAATACAAAAATGGACTAACACCAGCATAATATTGTTGTTGCTTGAAACCTTTAATTCTTTCAATAAATAGTGGATATATTGTTAAGAAGTATGTTGCTATACACATTATTATGATTTGTGCTGTTGGTATAAATACATTCCAATTAATACCATTTTTTTTTCCAAAAAAATTAACTATTGACTCATCAGTATTAAATATTCCTAGTGTATTATTATGAGAATGCTTCACATTTGATTTAAAATATATTACTTGTGATTCTATATCATCATAATTTTCATTAATATAAGAATTAATTAAACTATCCATAAGTGATAATGACAGATTTAAGCAAATATTTGTTGTTATAATACTTTGAAAATTTGATATTTTTGGTGATACTTTTATTGGATATTTTGGTCCCCAAAATATATAATTTTGTGGGATCTCTTGAGATTTCATTGAAAATTTACCAATTTGTTTTCTATTACTACCTTTCCTGTCTAAGTGCTTCATATTATCTCTAAAGTGATGCAAATCATCCGAATTTTTTTTCATTGAAAATAATCGAATAAATGATTTTTCAAGTGCTGTATTTCCATTTAATGAGCAAAATGTTAGAGAATAATTTCTTAAGTATTGTGACAAAGCTGATGTTAATAAAACTCCAATAATCCCAAAATATATTTAGAGGAGTAACGAGGATGTGTAAATTATTTTCGATATTGAAACTTTTTTATTATATCTTAATATATGTAACTTTATGTGCTGATTTCAAAAAACGCAATATTTTTTAATCTGAAGTCCCGTTCTTGAGATACAGCTACTTAAAGGTGTTTTGGTGTGTTAGTCTTAACCCCCTTAGAGTTATTCGTTTTATCTGAAATTTTACAGGTATATATAGTTTTAGATACTAATAATATAAAAATAAAAAAAAGTTAAAATTTCAAGTTCATTCTTGAGATTTTGGATTTTTTCCAAAATGACCAAAAAAAACCTAAATTCTTACATTTTAAGATGATATATCAGGATTCAGAGAAGAAAATTGAAAAAAAGAAAAACAGTTAATCTAAGTTTCTCTTTAACTTACATTTTAAGTATAATCCCAAGAAAATCGAAAAACTTTAAGTACCATAAAACCGTTGCAGAAATTTTTAAAAAAAAAATTTTTGTATTTTTTTAAAAAAAGTATGTCAAGATGAAACTTTTTGAATAAAGTGTTTTTACAACCTTTATGTAGAATTAAATTATCTATCGAATGATATATATATCATGTTGATTTTTTTATCTGTTCTCGAGATATAAAGAAAAAAGTGATTTTTTAATTTTTTAAAAAAGTGGTATTCTTTAGTTTCAAGAAAGAAAAAAAGTTCCTATACGTCTATTTTTTCAAAATGTCTTGAATTTCCCTCCTAGAGAAATTTGTTGCGAACATTTTAAGATATTAACCGTTCATTTATCTTTTTTTATTCTTGAGTTAGTCAAAAAACAAATTGGTCAATTTTTTTTTCTAATTTTTAAATTTTAAAAAAAAAGTATTCAAAGATGAAACTTTTTCAATATAAAATGCTTACAGAATTTATGTGAAATTTAATTCTCTATCGAATGACATATAGATCGTCTTAATCCCATTATCCGTTGTCGAGATACATCTCATTAAGTACCATATTTTGAAAATCGGTACCTCCATTTTTCCCTCAATACTGATTTTTTTTTTCAAAATTTCACATATAAATGTAATTTCTAATGATTATTACATGCAAACAATAAAATTTACCAAAAAAGTCCGATCCCAAAAATAGTAAGTCATCGGAAATTCCCCTATCTTTGAAGAAAAGTTTACCTCTTTAAATGATTTTTGTTAAATGCACTCTTTTTTATTAAAATAGAAATGCATTTTAATGTGCTCGATAGAAAAAATAAATATTAGATTCATTTGAATTTTTGCTCTTGAGATACATCTATTTAAATGATAATAATCTTGAAATTGTAATTCTGGTGGATTCTTCGGGAGCCGTGAAGGCTCCCGGGCTTTTGCAATAAAACACGAGACTTTGTTTAGAAGTTTATTTAAGCAAAGGGGAATTAGAATATAACAATAAAGTGAATATATATATATATATTATCAAAAAGGTATTATTTAACTATGATATAAAATAGTCTTCATCCGTTCCTTATATAGTCCTTGAGGGAATGGGCGTGTTCTTGTTGATATGAATGTACATACATTTCATCCGACACAGCTTCCCATGTTCACATCCCCGGATCAAGCTTTTAATTTGATATTAAAAGGTGACAATCTGAGAATTAAATAGTATGTATTAATAGTTTAAGTAATGTTCTATGTTTGGAATACGTACTAGTAATACATATCAATTAAGATATTTCAAGTGTATACGGGAAGTTGGATTTCCTTGTCTGAAGTCTTGTGATTCTTAGCATGATGTAGGTTCATTTTAAATAGATTCATATTGTGGTTTTAATAAAGGAATGGATGAAATAGAATACATTAATTGTAAGAAGTCTACTTGTAATTATTTTGATAATGTTTCTTCTGGTGTGGTAGTTTATCAGTGTCAGCAAGTAGTAATTTAGAATAACTTTTCACAAATATATATGTTTGTAGTACAATAAAGAGTGAATGATAAAGGGGAATACAATAATAAGTATTAAAATTGATGTAGTATATTAATAAGAAATATATTATGATATGGGATTATTAATAAAAAGATAGTATATGCGGTTAAATATATAAAATATATATAACATTTTGAAAATAGGAATAATAAAAAATATGAAGTTTTAACAATGATAAAGTTACATAAGGTATAATGTATTTCAAAATGCATTAAATATAAGGACAACAAGGGGTATATACAGGGTGTCTCATAATTAACTCCCCACCTGCGAGAGCTTATAACTTTTTTCTACGAAGAGATAAAAACGTGAAATTTTGCAAGTTAGTAGAACTAAGAGACAATATTTTTTATTTTTTTTATTTTTAAAAAATTATGGTCCCATCCGGACTTATGGCCATTTTAAAAAAATGTGTTTTTTTCGCCTTTATGAGTACGTAACTTTTTTATATGAAGAGATATTTAGATGATTTTTTTACAGATCGTAAGCTCAACTTCTTTTGTACAAGAATCCTCAATATCATAAATATTGAACTTTATTAACATTGTTTAATTTTTAGTTAAATCAAAAAAACCACGATTTTTGTCAAAATTTCATAGTTTTTTCAAAATTAAAGCTCATTGAGAAAATTCTCGCAACAGCTTTATCATTATTCTAATAGAGTAAACGATGCTCTATCTAACGATATTAATCTTGTTTTCTAGTGATAAGTTTCAAGAAAGTTATGACAATTCAAAAATAGTCTAATTTTTCATTTTCTTTAATATTTGAAAAAAAGTATGCTATTTCTTTCAATTTTTCAACATCGATAATGATTTTTTATTGAAAGTAGTTGAAATATTATTCTATTTTTTATTGCTAATTGTTCATATTTCGAACATAAATCCAATGAGAACAAGGTCGAAAATACGAAATTTTTTAAAGATGCATAAAAATGCTCTTATAGGGCAATTATGATGTAAAATAGTATAAAATGCAGATAAATTGCAATAAATGTTAAGAAAAATAATTTTTAAAAAAATTTAAGTGATAAAAATTATTGGGATTTTTTTGGCCGAATATGGACATATGAGCAATATACCTTAAATTAGCATACTTTATTGATGAAAATAATACTATTAGGTATTAAATATGTTAAAAAAAATAGTGTTTATAACTTAATTTTTTACCAAAAGTACGAAATTTGTGATCTTTGGTAAGTCATAACTTTCGTCAATAGCATTTGATTTTAATGGCACTATACTCATTCGATAGAACTTCGTTAATTCCATCAGAATAATGATAAGACTTTTGCGAGAATCTTCTCAATGAGCTTTAATTTTGAAAAAACTATGAAATTTTGACAAAAATCGTGGTTTTTTTGATTTAACTAAAAATTAAACAATGTTAATAAAGTTCAATATTTATGATATTGAGGATTCTTGTACAAAAGAAGTTGAGCTTACGATCTGTAAAAAAATCATCTAAATATCTCTTCATATAAAAAAGTTACGTACTCATAAAGGCGAAAAAAACACATTTTTTTAAAATGGCCATAAGTCCGGATGGGACCATAATTTTTTAAAAATAAAAAAAATAAAAAATATTGTCTCTTAGTTCTACTAACTTGCAAATTTTCACGTTTTTATCTCTTCGTAGAAAAAAGTTATAAGCTCTCGCAGGTGGGGAGTTAATTATGAGACACCCTGTATAATAAAGTTATTGTTGTTTTAATTTTTAAAAAATGTGGGAAAACTAATAAATATATATGAAGGGTAATATGTGAAAAAAAAGGGTAAGCAAGCATATAATAAAGACGTTTTAGAAATGTTAAGTTTTTGTATTTTGTTCATTTATGTTCTTAAGAATATTATTTCTAAAAATTCCTAATGTAATGATAAAAGTTGTTAAAAAAAATGGAAGTATTATTGTTAAGAAATGACTGTTCATTTTCTTGTTGTAAATAAAAAACGTAGGTTAATTTTTCTTTGGTCTTCCACGACCTCTTATTGGTTGTTGTGTTTGTGGATCTAGTGTTGTAATATTTGAATTGTTTATTGAAACTAATTTCTTAGGTCTTCCACGACCTTTTTTTGGTTGAATTATTATTTCATCAGTATTTGGTGTTTCATTATTAGTTGGTAGAACTTTTCGTGGCCTACCTTTCCCTTTCTTAATAATAGTTTCCTGTGGAAAAGATTTTACTCTTGTATTTTGGTGATTATCATTGTCTAATATGTGTGATACGTCATTTAGGGTATTTTGTATTGCAAGAGGAGCCAATTTTAAAAATCTTGCGTTACAGCGTTCTATCTGTCCTGTTATTCTATTTGATCTAGTAACCATTCCTATTAAATAGGTGTCGCCATGAAGATGTTCTAAGATTCGGTATGGACCATAGAATTGTTCATTGTTCTTGTGAGCATTGACTATTTTCTTGTAGACTATTGTACCAACTTTCAATGTAGCGAATTCTTTAGAAGTTGATGTTCCATCTGTAGGCGTTGGTTTAAGTTTTTCTTTAATGAATTGGAGTAAGTTTTGTCTGCCAGATAAAGTGGTATTTGTATAGGATTCATTTGTAAATCTGTCTGCAGTTGATAGTATGTATTCTTTAGGTTTTCCTTCTTGATTGGTTGTGTAGCTGAAGTTATGTACGTATTGCGTACTATTGATAATGTCATTAATATCTTTCTCTTTGTAAATTCGTAATGATTCTCTGATTGTTCTGTTGAAACGTTCTACTATGCCATTTCCTTGATGATTGTATGCCGATACGGCATAATGTTCAATATTGTATGTTTTACAAAAATTTTTAAATAGGTCTGCTATGAAAGCAGGACCATTGTCAGTTTTTAAGGTATGGGGAAAACCAAGCAAGAAAAAGGATAATTTTAGAAGTTTTATTGTCGTGAAGGTATTTAGCTTCATCTAATCTTAGATTATTAATCAACACTTTAAGGACATTATTTTGAATCAAACTTATCTGGTGTTGTTCATCAGACGAAAGGCTATTGGCGTTCTTCTGCTCTTGAAGCCAGCTAGATTTCAAAGCATTGTATTGGTTAAGGAAAACTTGATGATTGTCTGCAGCAGTCTGCTTCTTGGTATCAGATCGCTTGAATATTCTCGGGAGCATTAGTGAAAATACTAAACGTCGTCGAATAATAAATGGTGCCTATTCCAATTTACTAGACTCTTATATATAAAAAAATTATGTCCTCGGGGTAATGGAAATAATTGGTAGACAGGTGTATTGTATGCTCATGTTTCATTTAAGTGCCTCTATTTAAAAAAGTAATTATCGTCTACGAATTTTCTATATCTGTTATTATTTCTTTTGTATCAAAAAAAGTGCTGTATTGTGACTAGACTTGTTTGTATGCCATCTGACGTATGCGGAGCCTTCTCTTTTGTTAATTCTTGTTTGTAAAAAAAATCGGCCTTTTGTAAAAAATTTATCTATTATATTGCTTCAATTATTCTATCCTTTAAAGTAATTGTCTAGTCTATTTATTAATCTCTTTTTATGAACACATTCGTCCATGAATAGTTAATTGTTAAAAAATGTTGTAGTGTGTGTTCCTTTGTTATCAATGTGGTTTTTCTTTTCAATTATTCATGTTTATAATTGTACTTTAAAGTGGTCCATTATCCGCATGAAAATGTGTACTTGGCTCGTCAGAAGGTACCAGACTGCATTCCTTGATGAGGACGTGGGTGTACAATGATGAGCCAACATCAAACCACGCATCGGTGCTCCAATGTGACGATTCATGACGTCGTCACTACCAATTAGAAGTCTGGCGTCAGCCTTATGAGGTATTCTTTAAAATTTTGTGAAGCTATTATTTATGCACTATGTAAGACTTTGGCTGACGGTGGATCCATTTCTGTAGAAGGCTTGTTTCATAAAGATGTTTGGTACATGTCTACATAAAATTATTAATAAAGTCTTACATTTTAATATCAGAAGCTGTTCTTTGTGTCTACGGGAAGAGTCGTTAAAGGCATTGTTGTATCTCCATTTTAGATCGTCAATTTGTGTTGTTGCAAGCAGTACTCCATTACTGAAAATGTCGGGAAATCCACAAAAGAGGTTCGGGTATCAAAGTGTAGCGATTAGTTCAAACGAGGTGGAACCTCCATGTAATCCTGGTGAATTCTTCGGGAGCCGTGAAGGCTCCCGGGCTTTTGCAATAAAACACGAGACTTTGTTTATTAGTTTATTTAAGCAAAGGGGAATTAGAATATAACAATAAAGTGAATATATATATATATTATCAAAAAGGTATTATTTAACTATGATATAAAATAGTCTTCATCCGTTCCTTATATAGTCCTTGAGGGAATGGGCGTGTTCTTATTGATATGAATGTACATACATTTCATCCGACACAGCTTCCCATGTTCACAAAATGTTGTGATCCTCTAAAACTCTCTAAAAATGATTCTAACAGCTAGAAATTTCACAGGTACGTGCAATTTCTTATGGTTGTTATATATAAACAATATAATTTATAAAAAAGTCCGATTCCAGAAAATAGTAAGTCATCGAAAATTTCCCTAAATCTCAGAGGAAAATTTTACTTCTTAAATAGTTTTCGTTATATGCACTTTTTTTTATTAAAATAAAAATGTATTTTAAACATGTTGAACAGAAAAAATAAATATTAGCTTCATTTGAATTTTTGCTTTTGAGATACATCTACTTCAGTGAGAATAATATTAAAATTTGTAATCTCTCAAAAAAAATTACAAGAACAACTGATTCTTTGAAAGAAAAACAAAAAACAACAATTTATAAATGTTATTGGATTAATTGTTTTAAACAATTTTAAATATCAATTTATATTTTTAAGAGTATAGTATATCAGATGGGTGGAAAAATTGGTTTTTATTTAATTATATATAATTTTTGTGCCGATTAAGATTTTTTTTAATCAGTGCAATATATGACATATGACAATTATTAAGATATCATAAAAAAAATAAAATCATATCATATTTAGTTTTTTGAGATTTAACAAAATTTTTATTAAATATCATTTATTCTAGAATAGAGCAGAATTTTTCCTCTACATCTTTTTATGTTTAAATTATCTAAACTAAATTGTCTCAAAATACCGCAATCTAGCCACGCATATTAAAAATTTTGAAAAAATGTTTACAAATTTATGATAAAGCGATGCACATATTTATTTTTTAAAAAATGTAAAAGAATCTAAAAGTTTTGCTATGCTTTATTAGAACTGGAAAAAAAGTTACCTAAATTTCTAAGTCGAAACTATTCATCAAAGCATTTTTAAAGTAAATTTTACAATATTTAATTAAAAAATTTACCAATACTTTGATTTAAATATATTTATATTTTTTTAAAGTCTATATAAAATTTTTAATACGAAAAGTGTCCGAGTAATTGTTTTCATTTATTTTTAATCTTACCAATTTAGAGAAATGTTTTTATCATTTTGAATACATTAAAAATTTGCGTTATTATTTTTATAATACATTTTAAAAAGTTTTGTCAAAAAAATATAAATCAAAATAAAAAATATGCATTAATTTTGTAAAAGTATTTTTTATTATGCAACCAAAATGCGAAATTATAAAATAACAATCGCAAAAATTGGATTATTTTAGGCTAAATAATTATGAAATAGAATCTCCTTTAGAATAGTGGACGCATTAAAATTTTGAATTTTAATTGAAATTAATTTACTTAATATGCATATTTATAAGTGCATATAATAGCTAATGATGTTTTTACTAAATTTAGCATATTTAAAAAAAATTAGATTTTTTAAAGTTAGTGACACCTTTTTGTCTAACTCTTTAAAGCATTAAATATTGTAAAAATGAGTTTTTATATAAGAAAAGCATATTTGAATGAAAAATAAATTATTCCTTAAAAATTTTAAAAATACTTTCGAATTCATTTTTTTAAACTAAAAAAAGAACTTTTAAAATTGACTTTTTTTTGCTCAGAAAAGAAAATGGAAGTGGTGTCAATACATTTTTTAAAAACTAAAGACCCGCCAGATAACTTTTGGTTAATTATTAAACTGAAGAAATTGTGTTAATGAAGTAATTTCGCAGAATTTTTGTATCTAATTCCTATACGTTGTGTCTAATGACAGCAATGCCCAATAAAAAGAATGCAATGCTTTAGCTTTATCAAAAAATGATTGAAACCTTACTTTGAAAAAATCATAAGAAAGTGGTAATTAAAACTAGAATAAATTTTAGTATCTTTGTTAATATATTAAGGTATTTTGGAAAAAAAGTTCAAAAATCGTAGTAATACAATAACTTACTGCAAAAAAATCATGTTTAGCTAAAAATATGCATATAGGGGCAAAAAATGGTTAAAAATTAAAAGGTGTCACCAACTCTAAAATTGAGCCATTGATTTAAAAAATTCAATGTAGCAAAAAAATTTTCTTTTGCTTCAAAAGTAACAAAATGTACTTAAATATGTATTTTTATGCATATTCATCAAAAAAATATATTTTACCGCCCAAAAAATAGCTTATTTAACGATATATCAAATGCGTCCACTATTCTAAAGTTCAGCCATCAAATACTTATGATCAACCTCAAATATTATTAATATTTTAAAAAATTAGCCAAACCTAATATTAATCTCTATTTTTAATTTTCATCCTATTAATTAACATAAAACTTGCATATTAACACTAATCAGAAGTCTAACGTAAACATTGTTCTTAATTTTTTATTTTTATATTAAAAATTCGTAAAAAATTATTCAAACTTAGAATATCAAATGAATTTAAAATTATGAGGATATATAATAAAACAATTTTGATAAAGTATGTTTTAGAAGCTTTTAATGTTCAAAAACCTATAAAATTTTAATAATAATTATTAATATTATAAAATACAAAAATGTTACTTGGAATATTAATATGTGTTATTATAAAACAAAAGATTTTTAAGTTTTTTAAATTCTAACATTTAAAAAAAATTCCCGCAAGTATGTCGACGAACACAGCGAGTTGCTGCTTATGGAAAAAAAGCCCAGCCCTGCGGGCAAGCAGCGACGAGCGAAGCGAGGCTGCGGCTTGTTATTACAAATAATAGTGTTTTTACATCAATAAACATGTAAGAGAAACGTTTCTTAATTAAGGCAAATAATTGTTTTGTATATAATTCAAATACAGAAGCACGATTATCAAAACCTGGTACTTTATTTATTAAATCAATACTCTTTTGTAGACGGGGTTCTAATGTTGCTCCAATATTACTTAGTAAAAATGAATCTTCCAAACTATAGCTATGAATACTAAAATCAATTATATTGAATTCTTTAGTTTGATTTTCAAGGCAATCTAGTAATCTGCCAAAATTAGATTTCATTCTTTGTGGTAATCTTAAGACAAGATGATTACTATATGATTGTGTATCCTCAATAACAGCATCTGCCACAAAATGTTTTACAAAGTTGTGTATTGTATTAAAGACAATATATAGATTCTTTTCATCACCAATTAAACTTCTTTTTAAACGTATATCTAATTTAGCATATGAACAATGAATTTTTATATACTTATATACTTTTATATTGACTCGACATTGTATGCAAGAAACGAAAAATGCAACGTTAGCATTTTTGACCCCTTTAATTTTAGAATTTTATTCTGGAATTTTGCATGGAGGTAGATTTCAGCGTGTTTTATCATAATTTATAAAGAAAATTTCAAAAAAGTTTTTCCAAAGTGGAGAAAAACGAGGCCAAAGTGCCAAAAAATCGTAATTTTCGCAATTAATGGCCGGGCCGTAAATTAATAGTAAATTTAACACACACATACATACGAATTTAATATGTATGTGTGTCATTAGTATGTGTTGAATATCTCTATTACCATAAAGATAAAATATAGTGATTTTTTTGGCATCTCCAGGAGGTTTTTCGTGACAATAATATTAAGAACAAGTTAGACTCTAGAAAAAATCCGAACTTTTTAGATTTAAAATCTTCAGACATTAACTTTTAATGTTTTTAATGTATATTTTAAAAAATTTTAACCAGTTTAAAAGAACATTTTTGTAAATTATCTTCACTTTATTATTGTAGATTAACAATTTTCAAATTTTACTGTTCTTTAAATATTTAATATTGATCTAAGTAATTTAAAAATTATTAAGTGTCTTGATTGAAAAGATGTGCCTAGAAACTGTTAATTGGCTATTTACAATAATAAAATTTTTCATTATAAAGTTTGTAGACAATTAATTTTTTGTCACGAAAAATTATGAGAATAAATAACAATACCAAAAACTTCGTTTTTGTAAAAAATATACTTTTATATTGAAATTCATTTTGCGCACTCAAAAGTATGAAAATAAATTTTGATTTTTATATTATCACTTTACCTGGCAATATAAAAGTATCGCCGTCCCAGGCAATTAAATATTTATCGAAGACTACAAAAAGATATCAATAAATATTAAGTAATAAGAGCTTTTCTTATTAAAATAATAAAAAATAAAGATATACCTAATATTACATTTACAAACAAGTCTCTGCAAAAAAAAGTATTTTAATTTCTAACAAATAAAGATCAAAATGCAAATAATTTAAAAGAAATGTTTGCTTTAATTATAGTTCAATCACAAAACGATGAAGCATTCAAATGCCTGGAACGGCGATACTTTTATATTGCCAGGTAAAGTGATAATATAAAAATCAAAATTTATTTTCATCCTTTTGAGTGCGCAAAATTTTTTTTCATACTTTTACGTGTGCATAAAATGAATTCATAATAAAAGTATATTTTTACCAAAAACTAAGATTTTTGGTACTGTTATTTATTTTCATAATTTTACGTGACAATATATTAATAATCTATAAACTTTATAATGAAAAATTTTTCCATTGTAAATAGTCAAATTAACAGTTTACAGATACATCTTTTTAATCATGATATTTAATAATTTTAAAATCACTTAAATTAAAATTTAATATTTATTAAAAAAAACAGTAAAAATTTAAAAATTATTAATTTACAATAAGAAAAAGAAGATAATTTGCAAAAGTTTTTCTTATATGGGTTTAAATTTTTAGAAATATACGTTAAAAATTGTAAAAGTTAATGTC
The DNA here is from genome assembly GCA_005656395.1 of Strongyloides papillosus. Lineage (NCBI taxonomy): Eukaryota > Metazoa > Nematoda > Chromadorea > Rhabditida > Strongyloididae > Strongyloides > Strongyloides papillosus. The sequence goes on from SRSI01000071.1 coordinate 45,440, forward strand.
TAAAGCCTTTAAATTCAAAAGTTTTGAAGTTTATTTAAAGAAAAACTTGTTTTTAATATTATTCTCACGAAAAACCTTCTGAAGATGCCAAAAAACTACGATTTTTTATATATATTGCAACAGATTTATTTAATACATTATAGTGACACACATACATACAAATTTGTATGTTTGAGTGTGTTAAATTTATTTTTAAATTGCAGCCCGGCCATTAATTGCGAAAAATGCAATTTTTTGGCACTTTGGCTCCATTTTTCTCCACTTTGAAGAAACTTTTTTGAAATTTTCTTTTTAAATAATGATAGAGCATGTTGGAATCTACCTACATGCAAAATTTCAGAACCAAATTCTGAAATCTAGGGGGTCAAAAATGCTAACGTTGCATATTTCGTTTCTTGCATACATCTACGAGTCATAATAAAAGTATATTTAAAAAATGAGTGCTGATATTGTAACTATTTTGGAGATCATCCGATACTTGTTGGAACTCGAGGAAGAGGATAAAAAAACAGTTCAAAACATGGAAAAGTTGGAAACAAGAATTTGGGAAAAAATAAGTTTACACACAGATGCTCGTACCGGTAAGTTTATAATGTTTGAACTATATTTTTAAATGTTAACTAAAACGTGATTAATTATAGGTGTTGTTGAAACATGTTAATGACAAGAAAAGAGTTGGCATCTTGCATTCAAAGACAAAAGATATAGTAAGCCACCTTAAATACCATGATCCATAAGTAATTTTAGGACCATTTTTACTTCTGAACAGTTAAGAATAGTTGGAGGAAAGTTTTAAATATTAATACACTTTTTTGATAGCTAATGTAATGCTTTGTAATAACTCCTTTTTTGTTTAAAATAAAGTGTACTTTCTTTATATGTCATCTTTTTTTTTGTTTCAAGATAAAGTATAAATTAGAATATCTAAACTCTACCCATGTTTTAAAAAATGAGTAGAGTTTTATCTTACTCTAAATTATATTTAACAATAATAATTGTAACAATTATCAACGATAATTGAAATTATACTAGAAATCCGAGGATTTCTACTACTTCGTATATTGCATGGTGCATGGGGACACGTTAGTTCACCAAGAGCTAATTTGCTTTTTCTCTAGGTCTCACAACGATTTCTAAATTTTGTTGGAGGTTAAAATCTGAAATAGTGTAAGCGTTTTTTTTATATTCCTTGGATTTAGTTTATGATAGCACTGCGTTTACCACACTCCCCATCCCTTTGAAATAAAAAAATAGACGTTCGTAAAAGGAATTCGATTATTTATTAGGAAAAATTTTTATTTTAACATATTTTTTTTAAAAAAAAGTGCCTGTTACTTCAAAAGAAGGCCATTATAAATCAGTTATAAATTCAAATACCATTTAAATAATTTACTATTAATAATAAATATTACTCTAAATTGTAAAATACACCAGCATATGGGACACTTATCCAACGATAACAGGGAAATCGTTGTAGGAGTACAAGGCCCGAAAAAAGCAAATTAGCCGTTACGTATATAGGGAATTTCTCATATAAATTCTTGATGAATATACGTGCACCCCTTTGAACGGTATAATCATCTCATCAGTGGCTTGAAATTCGGTTAAATTGGCGGCATTTTGGAATGTATGAGATAACATATCTAATAATGGCCGTACTTTTATAAAAATATCGTCACATCCGTCTGGTATTGTATGGTTGTTTTTGTAATGCGGATATCTCTTTATTTCTTCGAATCGCTTCAAAGATATTGTGTCAGCAATAAGACTTAGTCGAAGTCCAGGATCTGATAGCCAATATAATCTATAATTCGGATATTTAATGTATGTCATTATGATATTTATGCCAAAGAATTGTTTCATTTCATAAACATCTACATAGAACGAATCTTTACCGCAATCGATGGCGTAGCGATTTGTTTCCTGCACTATATGCTTAAAGATTTCGCTGGTAAATATATGCTCGAAATATGTATATTGAGTTTTACCAGTTATTTTAATTTTAAGACTGTTTACAAAAGGTGGTGGTGTTACATCAAATTCATTTTATCTTTCACTGTACCAAGTCGGGGATCGTTGGTGCTGTCTAATATCTATCAAGTCTTCCTCGTCACTGGTCTCATTTTCAAAATACGTCTACGTTTCTTTGGAATACAGTAAGAAATACTTACATCAGAATCAGAATACTCTTCCTCATTCATAAAGGGTCTTCCTGAGTCTTGCAGCTCATTCTCCTTATCGGATAATGCTTCTATTTCTTCAATATCTGAGCTTACGTTATTTTGTCTCTCTGCAATAATTTACACCCTATTGCATCCTTTTTTTACTTTCATCATAATCTAGTTAGTAAATTGATTCTATTAAAAAATAATTTATTGTTTACAATAGACTTTCACAAAGCGATACGCGATTCTGTAAGAAATGTTATTCGGACTGATTCTAGGAACAAATGCTATCTGAAACGATAACTGTACAGATATGTGTACGTTTATAATTTGTTATAAAATGTAACTAATAATACGAATTACTTTTTTCAATTTATACAATCATAAACAAGGGACTATATATTACTTACATGATATTTTATTTAGCTAATAATAACAAGTTTTTAGAAAATTACTAAAACTTAACGCACAAGATTTTATTCTGCCAATGTTTTCAACACCATTGCCAATAAAATACTATATTCCGTTATCATTGAGGTTATACTAAACGAATTTTTCTATCCTTGAGACATTTTGTAGTGAATAGTTTCCCAAAAAATTCGTACATAATTTTTTCTTTAAATAGTTTTAATAAAAAGAAAACTAAACGTACACATATGTGCCAATGTCCCTGAAGAGGTTAATTTTCTTATGGTATGTGCTACAAAGTTTTGTGGTGGATATGCATACAATATACCTAACTTAGACTAAGAATAATGAAAAGCATTTTTATTTTCTAACAGAGAGAAATAATCATCAACAATTGTATTTTGCTTAGTCGCAAATAAATCGAACTTAATATTTTTTGTTCTTAGGTAATCTATTATCGATCTTTTTATAGTAGACTTTCCCGTTGTAGTCAGTCTTCGGCTCTCCAAATCCGCGAGAGTGTTGTGGAGTCCTACAATATGTGATAAATTTAATGATAAACAACGGTTTATAAGTAAAGTATTAGGAGACTTTAATAGAATATTCATGATTTTATTAGAATAGCTACCTTACAATAACGCCCCTAAAGAAGGCATGTTGTCTGTCTTAACTTCAATTTTACAATCGTGTAAGTCGGCCAACTAATCATAATGTTTTATTGTGGCGATAGAACCATATAATTCCTATATATTTATGTGTTGACTCACTAGTGATATAGTATTGTTACTATCATCTAATATCCCGGGGAAACTTCCTGAGATTGGTGGTAACTGTATATTTGTGGCATGACCACTCCAACCAGCTTGGCTCGCGTCACTAATTATTGTGCATACTGGGTCATTATATAAAATTGGTCTACTGGGATTGGAGTCTATGAAACGTATTAACCACTGTATACTATGCTTATTTTCATCTGATAGATCGACTCGTCTATTATATTGACAATTATTGTCTATTATTAGCTGTTGTAAATCTCTTAACAAGGCTCTATGATTATGAGACACAAATGAAGTGGTTTCTAACATACCAATGAAACTACATAACTTTCTTAGTGTGGGTTTCTTGTCGAGTAATGTGTTACCTAACTTTTGTATATTTAGTCTCTTTGTAAATGGTATTTTAACTGTATTAATAGTGGAATCTAAATAATATCTAAGAAATTCGATCTGTTGTATCGGTACATGTGTACATTTTTCTAGGTTTAACGTAAATCCTAGTTTTCTGAACGTAGAGATCATAAACTTGGTTTGATCTTGTAATAATATTTTGTTTGGTGAAAGTGCCAAAAAATTATCTAAGTATCGAATACAATTAATGCATTTTCGACGGAATAGGCTAACTACTGAAGTTAATAGTCTTGTAAATAAGTATGGAGCCTGTGATAGTCCAAAAAACATGACATTAAAATTATATAATTTATTTTGATAAGTAATACCAAGTCATTTTGCAGTATCAGGACTGGCTTTTACACTCATGTAAGCACTAGTTAAATCCAATTTGGTATAATAATCATCCTTCTCGCTAAGATTTGGTAAGTCTTTAATACTTTCCATCTTAAATTTACAATTATCCATACATAATCTCTATTTAGAGGTTTAGCATTTACGACCAGTCTCAACTTAGGAGTGGTAGCTGTGGGTTTTTCTATAACGAAAACATTACACACATGACTAAGATCGTTCAATTTTACTGGGGTTAACGCGCCCTCTTGAACTAGCTTATTAATCTCTTCTAAAATAAATGCATGGTGGTGGATAAATGTGAAGTTAAACCCCTCTACTATCTCTAACACCTCGTTGTCATGTGTAATTTCGCGCCAATATTATATTTAGTTGGCGACATCACCCGAAATAAATTTTTGAGTTTTATCAACAACGTACCTTTGTTTTTTGTCTCCTTCCTTCATGCTATAAGCACGACGTTTGTTCTTTTTATTGACATTAGTTAACTTGTTGATGAGACTATCTGATGATGGTTGAAGGACTTTTTTGTGTATGTACTCCTCCAGTTCTCCAGAGATCAGAGTGAGTGCATGGGAGCCGTCCATCTTTGTCTCCATTTTGTCGTGGTCCACCGGGAAGAAACTGGATAGAGTAACCACGTTGCCACTGAGCTGGCGGAGGGCCAAGTTTCTGCGTTGCATGTTGAGTTAGTCGTAAGCGCTTTTTAAATGATCCAACGCTAAGATACCGATTGATTTCTTAACCAGGTGTGTGCAACAACCCAGGGCTTGAAGGATGTGGGTGGTTGCTCTATATAGAGCACTATCTGTGAATTGAGCAGTCTTGCTTAAACGCCGGTAGAATTCCTCTGGCAGAATGGGTGCTTTGAAAAAATTGCCCTTCACTACCCTGTGCTTTGTTGTCACGGCCTTCCAGTTGTCGTGGGTCAGCATGACCTGTCCCATCAGTGTCTTGACATCCATATTTTTGTTAATGTCAACTGCTTTGGATTCATCCAAAAAGAGATCGTTGATATCAACGGTTTCCTGACCTTCAAGAATGTTGGTTGGTTCGGCAGTATCAAGATTCAAAAGATAATCCATTAATAGTAAGAAATTAAATTACGTAATAATTGGGAGAAAAAATTTTAAAAGTGGATAATTATACGATAAGTACCTAAGTTGCGCGTGTTTTCGCGATGGGAGAGAGGTTTTATATGCAATATACGAAGTAATAGAAATCCAAGGATTTTGTAGTATAATTGTATTAGTGTTACATATTTTTATTTAATATGAGTATTCTATTTTTTCCAATGTACAAACATATCCAGTACATATATTAACAAAGAAAACGCCCTTAGAATTTTATAACCTTAAAATTGGTGTTTCAGTCTTAAAAAGTATATATTTCACTAGGATAATAATTTTGTTATTATTATTACGATGTAGTAAAAAATCCGTACTTAAATTGGTAAAATCTAAAGTAATTATACTTGATATTTATATTTTATTAATAACTCTCTTGCAAAATATCAAAAAATATCTTTTAGATTTATGACATTGCTTTTGTTAACATTATTTATGATGCAGTAAAAATCCTATACTTTCAGAATAGTAAAAATTTAGATTAATTTTGTTGTAATGTTTAAATTGAATAATAATTACTTTACAAAGTAAAAATTTTTTTTTATTTAAAATTAATAGCATATTTTCTAGTTTAAAATAATTTTGCTAACGTTATTTATGACATAGTAAAAATCTATACTTCAGATTTGTAAAATCTAGAGTAATTATGTTTAGCAATTGAATTTTATTAAAAATTTGCTCAATAATTAACAAAAATTTACTTACATCTTAATTATTAATGAATACATAGATTGCCAACATAACATAAAATATCTTTTATATTCCAAATGTTACTGTATGAATTTAATTTATCAAAAAAACAACAATAACATAAAATAATACATTGAATCATCAAAAAAATATTAAAAATTTCATGTTTTCTTTGTTTATAAAAAGAGGAATTTACATTAATCTAATATTTTATAAACATAATCTCGACACGGAATATGGTAAAAAATCATTGTGTGATTTTTGGCAAAAAACGCATTGTAGTATTTACGTGCTACCGAGCTAAGACGGCGAGATCCACCTCTCTTATATTTTAACAAAGCAATATTCAAATTTTAATTATCCTTTAAAATTTTCTTTCTCATTTTTTATATTTATAGTATTCTACAAAATTATAAAACGTTTTTCAAATTAAATCTATTTGCAAATTTTTTTTTAGATGGTATACTTAAAAAAATTTGAAAAATATTTTATGTTGTATATTTTGGTTTAAAGTATATTTACTTTATCTAGAAACATCAAAATAAATAAAAGACACGTATTTTATATAATTAATTACAAGATAAATCTTATAAAAATAATCACGTAGAATGTAGCCTATTACAACTTTTTAATGTAACTTACTTCTATACTAATTACTTTCTATTTAGGCGTCGAACATCTCCTAACACAAGACTCATAATTTACCTAGAACTCACACTCAAATTGGAAACACAACATTAAGTAATAATATTAATTACGATTATATAGTATTAAAGTTACAAGAAAACAGTAGCTAGTAACAATGACAATCCAGTAACTAGCATTACTTAAAATGTCAGATAAAATGTTCTCGAATTTTTCCAAGCCTTGTATTTTTACTTTAGTATATACTGAGGAAAATATATTGTGCGGATGTTTGAGGTTGCAAATTTTTCTTGCGTTTATGAACGAATTTTTGCGGTTGATAGAAATTTGACTTATTTAAATTGATATTTCTGCGGATATTTTACTTATAAATAAAAAGTATACAATATTACAATGAAATTATAGTGATTTGCGGTTTCTAGCCGCAAAATTTTTTTAAGTGTACTTGTTATATTTACAATATTTGAGTTTTAATAGAAATTACGTAAGCGTTTGTATTTTTAAAAAAATCTTGAATAAAATAATGTTATTTAAATCAAATTTGTTTTATAAAAGGGTTATTAGATAATTTATGTTAAAGGAATATCTCTGAAACACACTTACAACAAATGTAATGTGAATGGTAAATTATCTAAATTTAAAATAATTTTAAAACACAGCTTTTGATATATTTTTAAGAAAGAAATAATCATTAGAGAATAATTTTGTAGTTTCGACAACATATCAAATTTTAAATATTAAAAATTACTAAAATAGTTTAACTTATACAATTTCCTACACATTTATTGTTATAAAATATTTGTCAAAGATATTGTATAAAATATTCATTATATGGACAATTATAGTTATGTGTTAATAGCATTTGCAAGTTTAATTGACTATTTCTCTAAAAATATTTTACAGGAAGAAAAGTATAAATGCCAATACATTTTTCTATGTATTTTACTGGTTATGATCAACCAGAACGTAGTCTTCACTTCAAAGTGATATTTTAAAAATCATGAGTTTGATGTGGTGAATTTTTTATCTTAAATGTGCGTTTTGGAGAAATGCACTTCTTTTTTCAAGATGATGATTTAGTATTATTACAAAAAGTAAGAAATCACCACTTTGGAGGTGAGGATTTTGTTTTGAATGTTTTATAATCTTCCCCACGAAGTGCAGGTTTGATTTCTGGCATATGAAATGTTTTATGAAAAACAACACTTCAAGGAATTTCTTACACATTAAGTATTTTTTAACTTATTTTGCACAATTTATACAAAATTGATTGTGCTTTTATACATTTCGAATAGTATTAATAAAACTAAAAAAAATGAATTTGACATGTTTCAACTTTTTAACACTTAGCTATTAGTTGTGAAAGTATATGCACTTTTCAAAAATCCATAAAAAGTCTTTCTAGTATCAACTGCATATTATTGTGCTGGACAATTGACATAAAAATATAAAAAGAAAATTTCATAACAAAATTTTGATCAATTAAAAAACTTTGCAATAAGTAGAATATACTTGACTATCAAGTTTGGCTGTTTTCATTTTATTTGTACTATATATATAAGTAAACAACGATGGTATTTATAATACTTTTGTTCACATTGTTTTTAATAACCATTTTTGCTTTATTTGAAGACTCAAGAGATGATTGTATAACTATTTTTAATTACATAATCGATCCGTTTAGCTACATCTTACCAATAAAACAATTCAAATTAATATAAGAATAGAAAAAAATTCAATAATTCTTTACTAACTAAATTAGTTATAATCAACTAAAAACTAAATACATTTTTTTAAAGTTTAAAAGTATTTCCACATTGAAAAGTTATATATTTTGTCTTTGAAAGGTTTTACTTCTTTATTCTATAAAATTAGAAAAGTCAATTTTTAAAGCAAAGCAATATTAACATAACGTCAAAAAATACATCTATTGATAAATGATTCATAAAAATTAATAAAGCTATAAAAACATGTTTTTAAATTATTTATTTTTAAAAATTGATCAAATTTAACGACAGGCATGAAGAAACCAAAATTAATTTTATTTGTTATATTTATTATGGATATAATAAAGCAGTATATATAATTTTAATTCTTGTAGTCAAAAAATGTATTTAAATATTGCAAATTTAGTTTTAGAAAGTGCAGATTTTTTCGGATTTAGCGGTCTACCACGGCTCAATGGTCTAGTGGTATGATTCTCGCTGGGTGCACGTAAATCCTACAAAAATTTTTGTCAAAAAACGCAATCTAGAGGATTGTGTGATTTTTGGCAAAAAATGCAATCTAGGATTTTATATAATAGTAATATATATACATAATATATACTACCATTATACAAAATACCAAATTGCCCCAGCCTCAGTAACTAAAACTGGGTTTTATAAACCAACGACATAATAAAAGTACCTACCCCACACCTATTTCATTTCATTCACTTATAATTTTTATGTCACTTTAAATAAAATAAAAATGATCTAATAATGATTAATATATACATTTTTTCGATAAAAGATAGAGTGATAAATTGTATAACTTATGAAAATATACTTTATTTTGATCATATTTGGTATAAAGAAAATTTTTAAAATACAAATTGTATTTAACAATAATAATTGTATTAGTGTTACATATTTTTATTTAATATGAGTATTCTATTTTTCCAATGTACAAACATATCCAGTACATATATTAACGAAGAAATCGCTCCTAGAATTTTATAACCTTAAAATTGGTGTTTCAGTCTTAAAAAGTATATATTTCACAAGGATAATAATTTTGTTATCATTATTACGATGTAGTAAAAAATCCGTACTTTAAATTGGTAAAATCTAAAGTAAATATACTTGATATTTATATTTTATTAATAACTATCTTGCAAAATATCAAAAAATATCTTTTAGATTTATGACATTACTTTTGTTAACATTATTTATGATGCAGTAAAAATCTTATATTTTCAGAATAGTAAAAATTTAGATTAATTTTGTTGTAATGTTTAAATTGAATAATAATCACCTTACATAGTAAAAAATTGTTTTTATTTAAAATTAATACCATATTTTCTAGTTTGAAATAATTTTGCTAACGTTATTCATATTCATGACATAGTAAAAATCTATACTTAAAATTTGTAAAATCTAGAGTAATTATGTTTAGCAATTGAGTCTTATTAACAATTTTCTTAATAATTAACAAAAATTTACTTATATCTTAATTTATAATGAATACATAGATTACCAACATAACATAAAATTTTTTTTATATTCCAAATGTTACTATATGAATTTAATTTACCAATAAAACAACAATAACATAAAGTAATACATTAAATCATCAAAAAAATATTAAAAATTACATGTTTTCTTTGTTTATAATAGAAGAAGTCTACATTAATCTTATATTTTATAAACATAATCCCGACACGAAATATGGTAAAAAATCACTGTGTGATTTTTGGCAAAAAACGCATTGTAGAATTTACGTGCTACCATTCTCGCTTTGGGTGCGAGAGGCCCCGGTTTCGATCACCGGTTGAGCCCACTCTTTTGCCCTTACTTTTAGTTTATGTAAAATTTTAATATATTTTATTTACAAATTGTAAAAAGCATTGGTTATGACTTTTCCTCATCTATTTTTACCAATAAGCTTTTTAGCTAACATTTTATTATTTGGCAATAACTTTCCAAACATACAAAAACTTATAATACCATAAAAATTAAAGCATTCATGTTCTGTATTTATTGCAGATTTTTTAATTTAACTCAAAAGATTAAATCAACTACTATATAATCATATAAAAAATATAAATTTACTAATAAAATCAACTATTGTATTATGAATTAATATTTAATTAAAAAATTATGATTTAAACATTACCTCAGTTAAAAATAAAATTTTAATAAAAAAAATATGTGTATACTTATTAATAAATTTATTCTACAATTTCAAAAGACAGACGGTTTTTGGAGAAATGACTAATTACATTAACACATTTATTTTTTAGTAATTGACAAAATAACATTATTCTCAGTTAATAACTTCTCGGCAATAATTAAAAAAATCTATATTTAGCATCACAAATAAAACTATTTATTCTAGAGTTTGAAACAGTAAATATTATGTCAAAATAGCAAATTTGTTCAATTAAAAATGCTTATCTGAAAGAAGTTTTTTGTTGAGGTAATCATGCTTTAAGTTGTCATTAAAATTATATAAATATTTTGCTTAAGTATTTTTTGAACAAGTTTTTTTTAATAATTTTTAAATGGAAACTTAAGAATTTTATTAGCAAGTACATTATTATTTTTATTTTCATAACAGTTTTTATAAGACGAAGAATTTCTACAAAGTACGCAAAAATAAGATTTCTTTTATTTTAATCGACATTAATGATTCAATTTTTGATATTTAAACTCAAAATAAAGAACATTTACAGAAATAAACCCATTGGTAAATAAATAAAATGAATTTACCATAAATTTTGTTCATTATTAACGTTTTACTACTCAATTTTATAAATAAAGATATTTATTTAAATACCTATAAATTTACGTTATTTTGTTGATTGTTATTAATTTATAATACTTAAACAGAATACTAAAAAGTTTTGTTCTAGAGTAATAATAATTTAAAAATATTTCTTTGTTAAAGGCAAAAATTTTAATTAATTGTTTGATAAAGTAATATTGCGCGATCATAAAGGATATAATCAATTGTTCATATAGAGTGAATATAGTAGCACTTTTTAATAGATTAAGATTTTTTAAATATTATAAATGTTTTACAAACAAATTTTTAAAGAAATTGTTTAATAAAAGTTTACGATGACTTCTTTAAGCTTTTTAGAAAATAAAGAATATTAGCAAATGTTTGGATAGCACTTCTTATTGTTTTAACAAAATGTGAATTGCGACATGCTGGAATTGAACCAGCGACCTTCGGTTTACAAGACCGGTGCTACTACACTTAGAAGGAAAACATCATCTCAAGGTGATGATTCCGCACTTTTTTGCGTGTATGCTAATTCATCACCTTGAGGTAATAATTTTAAAAAAATACAAAAAGGGGTACCTTTCCCCAATAAAATGTCTCGGAGCATTTCCTTATAACAATATTCATATTTATGGCTATATTATTATTAAATAAGACAAACAAATAAACTTTTTATTGTAAAATTTTATTATAAAACAACTTTTTAGCAAAAGAAATTAAATTAATAAAAATTCAGTAGATAATAATTTTAAAATAATATCAAAACGTACCCATGTCGAACGATATAGCATATCCGAAAATTTGAACAGCAACAACTATTCTTCCTATAATTAAAAATATTTTTAATTGTTAGTAAAAGTGGAAACTTATCTGATGTTGAATATCTTTGTCGATCTTGAAATATAAGAACCCAGTTTTACAAGTATCTGAAAAATATCATATATTTTAAGCAAACAAAACTTATCTTTATCACTAACTAATCCAATTTGACAGTAACTGCTCAGCACTTCTTAGTTTACATCTAAAATGAATAAAATAAAAAATGTGCACCTAAATTGAGTAATAAACCTCACTTGCAAACTTTAATAGTGAAAACTAAGTACCCTAGAACCAAGAACATTCATAAATATTAATCGAAAATGATAACTTACCTGTATACTTTGAATATTCCTGTTAATGTTGAAATACAGGAAACAAATCATACAGTGAAGAATGATTGTTTTCTTCTTAGGACGCCATTAAGAGTGAATACAAATACCCTAAAAAATGATGATCTTTCAGTTTTGGCTTTTACTAACCAGGCGGAAAACCCAATACATATTGGGGTAAGTAATTAATTTATTTTTCTTATTGTATTATTATAGTTTAATTAACTAAATAAAGTTTTATATTTACTATTCGCTTTATTAACAGGTGTAGGCACCAACTTATTTATTTCGCTATACAAATGCCTAAAAATAACTATATTTAAAGCTAATTAAACTTATCTTTGTATTAACTAGTCACATATATTACCAACTGGTCCATACTTCATGTAAATTATACCTAAAACATAAATATTAGAAAGGTAAAATGATAAAAACATATTATGAAATATAATGTTTTGATATGTTTATATATACAGTTCCAATGTTATGTTATACCTTTGTAAGACATCTTCCTGTTAACTAAATTCTAAATAAAATCCTGACCTTTAAGTGATGATTTTAAAAACATCACCTTGAGATGAGGATTCAGTTTTGAGTGTACCACTGAGCCAATGGGGCTGAGACGACGGGTATGTCTTGACTGGTAACTATGTTAAGTCATTTATACAATCAATTGTAAAGGTCAAGATTTGGAATATTAGCTTATTGTATAATAAATTAGTTATAGATAATTAGCAACTTGCCATATAAATTTGTCAAATTTTTAAAATGATTATTATGCCCTAGAAATTTACAGGTATATGTATTTTAACATGGGGAATCCATTTTTAAAATTATATTTTTAAAAAGTTGTATGTAAGCACCTAAAAAAGGAAGTAAACAAAACTTTATTCTTAGGATAAAAGTTACAGTGACAAAATTCCAAGTAATCTTTATGTTAGTTATTTATTTGTTTACTATTACAGTATTTATACAAATAAACAAAAGAATATAAGCTAATTACAACTTTTTAATAGAAAATAAACAATGAAGAAGATTATTACAGAAATAAAATTGAAAAAAACGCATTTAAACATTTAATTATATTTCTATTAAACTAAACTTGATTGTGTAATCCTGGCGGATTCTTCGAGAGCCGTAGAGGCTCCCGGGCTTTTACAATACAACACGAAACTTTGTTTAAGAGTTTATTAAAGCAAAGGGTATTAGAATATAACAATAAAGTATATATATATATATAAGCTATGACAATGATATTATTTACTATGATGTAAAATAGTCTTCATCCATTCCTTATATAGTCCTTGAGGGGATGGGCGTGTTCTTATTGATATGAACGTACGTACATTTCATCCGACACAGCTTCCCATGTTCACAATTGTGGTCAAATTACAATTTTTTTGAGGCTTGTGCTTGAGCTACAGAAATAGTTAGGGTGTCATTTTGTAGCCAAACGTTTGTTCTACAAACGCATGGGACGGATTTTTAAAATATTGTTTTATTGCGGAATTATTTAAATTTAAAAATTAATAATAAATTTTTAATAACTTTTCCTAAACATGAATGAAAATCTTTAGGAATATTTATTGAAGTCTGTGCTTGAGCTACAGAAATGGTTAGAATGTCATTTTGTAGCCAAGAGTTTGTTCTACAAACGCATCGGACGGAATTTTGAAATATTATTTTTTAAGGGAAATATGGGTTAATCAATTAACTATGAAAAAAAGTTTTTTGAATTTTTAAAAGATTTTGGTATCACTAGATTCATAATCTTATGCTGATTATAAATATGTTATTTATTATTTTTTATAATTAATTATTAGAATGTTATTTATCACTAAAAAAAGTAAATAATTTTCAACAAATTTTTATCATTGGAATAATGTTTTTTTGAAAACAATGAGAATGTCAAGTTGCTAGTTATAATTAACTTCACTTTTCAGTATTCTAAGACTTTTGTATCAATTCGTTAAATTGTCAAATCTCTTAATATTATTACTAATTATTAACAAGAAAAAAACTGCTTATTTTCTTTAGATCAAATGAATATCATCTAACTTTAACTTATAGAATTTTTAATTTGTAGTGATTTATCAGTTTTCCCACCTTCTCAAGCCCTATTGGCGCGGTTGGTTAGCGCGTAGTACTTATAAGTTAAGATTGTTCTAGGCAATGCCAAGTTCATCAGTTTGAGCCTGTTATGGGGCAAGAGGTTATATTTTATGTTTTAAACATTACAAAAATAAAACATTTTAATAGTCATATTTCTCGGTTATTGAATCTTACATAAGTAAACAAATAGTAGGATACTAAAGAAAGGTTAGTTAATGGACATTTTGAATTATTTTTAAAGAAATTAAGAAATATATTAAAATTTTTATTTTAAAATAGCAATATAATTGAAGTAATATTTCAAAATATATTTCGATGGTGCTTAAGTTCTGCTATTTTAAAAATAAAATTATCAAACATGCAATTTATACATATCTAATTTTTTAGAACTAAAATATTGATTATGAATAATTAAAGTAAAACATTTATTTTTTATTCTTATTAGATTACATTTATTGGGAAAATATTTTGTTTGTTAATTAACAAGTTTAACTAAAATATTTTTTGTAATGATATGTTTTAGTTACCTTACGAAAAAGTCGCAGAAATGGGGTCATACATATTCGTCAAAAAGCACACAGAAAAAGTGGTGACGAGAATTTATGTCATGCTTACTCTTCAAATAAACTTTATTCCAATCGTTGCATGTAGAAGAATTATAACGTTTAATAAAATTTAATTGTGTCTGGCGTTTTTTTTTGTTATTTTTTAGAATAAAAATTAATAAAATTGATCTCCACAATCTTTTGGCTAATTTAATTGATGAAAAAAGCAGAACTGTAGCGGAATTTAGGATGGCATATCATAGCAATTTATGTGAAATAAGAAATGAAAATTTTGAAAAATTAAATTTACTTGTAGGAGACTTTGCATATCATTTAAATGTGTTGGACATCTGGAAATGCCAATAACTACGGATTTAACGCAATATCTTGGTAAGTTTTTTTGTCAGCAGTTACAATTAGGTGATACCAGCGTTATTAATGAAGATTTAGTAAACTAATTAATTTTATTTCAGGTAATTGTTAATAAGTAGTAATTGATTCAGTTTGCGGAAAATGGAGAGATACTGGTAAAAAATACGATGTAAGAAGGTGAAATCAACGGTTAACTTAGTAATAGGAGCGGGTGATACTTTTAGTATTTCAAAAGTATGGTATATTTAATTTTTATCTATTATTGTTCTTTATTTAATAAAATTTTACTCAATTTACAATGTTATTTTTCCGTGTTTAATAAACGTTACACCAAAAATATATACTTTGTTTTTTAAAAATTAAAGACATTATTCCAGGGTGACGGATTTTTGTTTTTTTTCCCAGTGACGAGAACGCCGCCCAGGTTTACTAAAATTTTAGTACAAACTCGTCACCAGTATTTCTGTGTGGTTGTCGGGATGATTTCTTACTACGAGATTTTGATTTTCTTTGAGGAAATG
Source organism: Strongyloides papillosus (assembly GCA_005656395.1). Taxonomy (NCBI): domain Eukaryota; kingdom Metazoa; phylum Nematoda; class Chromadorea; order Rhabditida; family Strongyloididae; genus Strongyloides; species Strongyloides papillosus. The sequence continues at coordinate 61,187 of SRSI01000071.1, forward strand.
CACTTTGATATTAAATGTTATATAGTAAAATTTATTTTTATTGGTTGCAAGCTATAAGAATTTACAACAACGATATTGTAAGATATTCAGATATGTGGATAATATAACCCTTATATTCCCAACATCTCAAAAAACAAGACACATAAATTTTGTTCCACTAGTACGGTGTTAGTTTTCAATAAATTGTAATGATCAATATAAATAAAATGCAATGTTCCTTTATAAGACTAAAAAAGTTAATATCATCAATATTGTGCCAATAAGAAGTTCAAAAATGATGTCTAACGAAAGAAATATATATATGATGAAAAATAAAAGTTTTTTGTATGTTGATTTTAAACACTGTCATATTTTGCTAATATGTTTGAATCAAATAAAGCTGTAGTCTATGTCGAAGGTGAAACGGATCTTTCATTAATGTCACTTTCAAGCAAATATTCATCAAGTGCTATTGAATTAGAACCAAGGAGAAAAAAAAGATAAAAATTAGAAAAATTATAAAAGAAGAAGATGATGATGAACCAACATCACTAACTAATTTTCAATAGAGTGATGTACCCATTACAAAAAAAGGAAGACGTTCTGTAAATAAGATTGACAAAGTAGAATTTGATGAAAGTGTTGTCAAAAATGTCAAAAGTAACATAGATTCATTTTTTCCAATTATCAATGAGTAAAAAAATAATAAGTTGTTTAGTGGAGATGGTTCCCGGGTGACTGAGATAGAAATAGAATTAAATAAATAAAGACTTTATTTAGACAGACCTGTATACTAGGAAAAACCTATTAAACCCTAAAAAGATAAAATTAATTAATGTCTAATAGATGTACAATAAGATAACATAATGATGAATGTAAGTTTAAAAATAGTGATATATAATACATTATACCAGTGTTTTTATACTAAATAAAAAACATCATTTTCTTAAAAAAGCAATCTGATTGTTTATAATCTCTTACTAATGCAAGAAAAAAATTTTAGAGCACACAAATGACTGTATGTCAGAAAAAAATATTTTAGAAAATTTGACATTAAATGAATTTTAAGGATTTATTAATAATTGTTTTTGACAGTTAGTTACAATGCTTCTGTTGGCATCTTATCATTTAGAAACAAATAAAACATTGCAAACAAGTAAAAGACGTCGAGTACAAGATTTTTTAGACAATAAAAATGATGAGAACATCAATCCTATAGTTTCATTAGAAAATATATCAAATCTAAATGTAAAAAAAGAGCAACTTGTGAACAATGCATTGGTACATTTAGACAAAAATATAAAACAGTTACTTCTTGCAGTTATTGTGCTAAAAGTTATTGCAAGAATCACACTAAGTCAATATGTCTTTATGTTATAATATTTTAAAACGATAATTTTTTTATCTAAGAATTTTTTAACTAATATTTATATATTTATTTAGAGTTGCATTTTTTGGGATGTCGGTACTTCGGGCAATAAAAATATGTATAGTCGCAATTTTTGAGATGTCGGGGTTTCAGGTTATAAAAAATATGTTGGTACCTTAAGAGATAAAATTTAAAATATAGCGCCTGAGATAAAAAAATACAATAAAGAAATTAAAGTTACAATTATCTACTACATTTATGCTAATTAATTTTTTATATAGATTCAGGCACTCCTATACTGACATATAACAATTGATAAATAGTTTAACCCTTATAATTAAATTAAACATTAATAACTAGGAGGTAGGGTGACAAAATGATGATACAATAAATTAAAGTTTTGGAAATAATGAAGAAGATAATGATTGTTTACTATATATAAAATTTATGCCAATCATCTAGAAGATTCCCGAGTAATCATTTATTTTCTCCTTATTTTGATTGTTTCGTGATGGGAACACCACTATATATAATGATGTCAAGTTAAAAAACTATGTGTAAATTTAAAGATAATTAACAAAATATTAATTACTATCATCTAAAGAAAGTATATACAAGGTTAAATTCCGAATTAATGAACTCATTTGTTTTGACGTAAAAGTGTCCACGTATATTGGAAGATAGATTACTGTATTTTTACAAGAATTTAATAGCACTCCGACAACATTAATTATTTTTATATATTATTCGATCTTTCCTTTGGATTACTAACATACCAAGTGGCATTTAACCGCGATCCCTACTCTGCGAAATTAAAAAAGTAAACTTTTTTCGCTTTTTTTTATTACTTGAAATATTATGTGTTCTTTAACAAATATGTCTTTTGAAATTTGAAAAAAAGTAAATTTTTAATTAATTTTTGTTTTAAAATGCTTTCTTTGAAGAAAAAAAAGCGTCTACTATTTCCGAATTAATCTTCGAATATACTTTTCTAAATAATTTTAATTATTATTTTGTTAATTATCTTTAAATTTATACATAGCTTTTTAACTTGACATAATTATATATAACATTTAATATCAAAGTCCGCTTCACCAAGGAAATTCAAAATTTCGTGATAAAGAATATTTCGACAACTTTTTTACGAACCTGCATGCACTCGCGGGGATATAGCTCAGCGGTAGAGCATGTGACTGCAGATCATATGGTACCCGGTTCAATCCCGGGTGTCCCCTAAGTCTGGCGTTCTTTTATGTAAACACTTGTTTATTACATCGAAGCACGTTGTATCTTTATATTTATAATAATATAAAAAACAAGTATTGGATTTTCTTTACCACATTTTTAAAAAATGTTTACAATTAAATTAAAAATGAAATAATACTGCAAGCATCGAAATATATTATTATTTATATATTTAAAAATTAAAGTATGTCTTTAATAATTAAAAATTGATAAATCCTTATAACAAAAATGCGATACGGTATGTTTTATGACTACATTAAATAAAATATCTTAATATAAGCGCATTACGTAAATGGGATTTTTATTCAGCTAGAACTAATGTATTGAAATTGTAACAATAAAAAAAGATAAAAATTAACATGACTAATCCAAAAATACATTTTTTGGTTATCTACTCATAAAAATTGGTTAATTTTGCTAATGCTATAATTGTGTAATTACAGGTAAATAATATAATATCTTTATACCCTTTAATTTTTAAATAGCATCAATTAAAATGAATATAAAACAACTGTTTTTTCAAATGTTTACGAAAATAATCATTGACAATACATAAAATCTATTTTTTTATGAAACTCCATTTCTATGACTTTATTTTATATTATTAATTAATTCCTTAGTAAATTTATACCAATACTTGTATTATGAATATAATCATTGAATAACACACATATTTTTAACTCAGAATCTGATAATTATAGTAATGACTCATAATTTTACTGTACAGTAAATTACGTTTTGTTTAAATATTTAGAAGCAAATTTTGCGTTTCATCACTCATTCTCAATAGTATTTTCATTAATTCAACTGTTATATGATAATAATTGCAAGTATATTGACTTTAGGTACTTTGTAAAATTTAATATAAGAGTTTAAGTGTAGGAGAGAAGGTTACAGAACCTTTTAGAAAATGACCCGAAGTTTGGTATTGGAATTATACAAACAGTGAAATTATCACATGTTAGTCAGTCTAAAAATACTCCACTCTCTAAACGGTAGATTCTATTAAGTGGTATTTTATTTACTAATTATTATATTATTTAGTAGAAAAACTTAAAATTTATTTTAATTAATAAAGTTTAACTTTAATAATTAAATTTTTATTAAAAAATGGCGAGTAATTTTAGAAATCATCAAAATCACAAGTATAAATAAGATAAACGCATAAGACAAAAACTTTTTTTAAAATTTTAATTTATGTGATTTATAATTAATATTTTTTAAGCATTAATAATGAATACATTATAAGGGCATGAAGATATAAAGTGAATGAAACCTGATTTAAGAAACTATTAGCCAAGTGAAAAATGTCCCGTAAAAGAACTAATAAGTAAAGCAATATTTACCGTAATTGTACTTGTTTTTTTTAAATAATTTTAAATCCAGTTTTTTGAGTCAGTCGAACATTTTTTAAAGATTATACCTCCCATTTTTATTTTATTAATAATTAGAGGAACTAGAATAATGTATGTTAACAAATTTATTTGGCTTGAGACTTTGAGATACAGCAACTGCAGTGATACAAATTCTGAAAAATTGATTTTTATAAGTTTCTGATAAATAAATTTTTTTAGAAATAAATATTGTTTCTGGGAATAATTGTTTATGAAAAAACGAATGAACATAGTGGGAAAATGCGATTTTCTGATTTTTATACTGAAATTCAAGAGCACAATGATTTACACTTTTTATTTTTCTTTTTTTCATGAATTTAGATTTAAAATTACGTGAAAAATCGAATGAGCATAGTGAGAACATGCGCTGCTTTGACTTTTGTACTCAAAAATTTAAAAAATTTTAAAAAACAATAAAGACGTAAATTTATGGGGCCAAGGGTATGCTCATTCGTTTTTTTACAAAAAATTACCCCTAGAAACATTTGTTGCTTTTGAAAAAATCTATTTACTGAAAACTTGTAAAATTCATTTTTTCCGAGTTTGACCCGCTGAACCTCCTATATCTCAAGGTTTCAGGCCGAATAAACTTGCCAAAATACATTTTTTTAGTTGCTCTTTTTACTAGTAAAATAAAAATGGAGTGTAAAATTTTTAGTTGTACTTTCAATGACTAATTGACTCACAAAACGGTTTTTAAAATAAAAATCTACTATATTAAAATTACTAAACTTTTTGGAACACTAGAAATTTTTAAGAATTCGAGAAAAAACTACAAATTATTCAAATTTAATCGTCTATATACTTTCGTTTTCTAATGCAAAGAGAAAGCAAGCCCTCCAGGGGGCTCGAACCCCTGACCGTTAGATTAAAAGTCTAACGCTCTACCAACTGAGCTAGGAAGGCCTAGGGGAGGCGTCCTATTTCTCCACAAGAAGTGACATTATGTGACATTATCATTTAAACTACAAAATCCCTTGTTTTTTTCGTTTAAATTATTAAAAAACAATATTGGGAATGTTAATAAATAATAATCAATTACATTTTATAAAATAATATTAAAAAATTGAAAGTTGAAATTTATATAAATATTATATTGCAATAAATTCCCATCAATAATGTCTTACTGTTAATTCAAGGTTAAAGATATTTACTCAATTTTGTTTTTCATTAGACTATGACAATTAATTCTTCTATGAAAAATTAGTAATTTGAGTTAAGTAATTTAAAATATGAAAAATTATTTTTAAATTGTTAATTATTGTATAAATAAATGTTTACTGCTTAATTTAACTATTCATTTTCCTCCTATATACAGGTTATTTCAAATAATACCATTGTATTCTAATGTTTTATAACTGATCTGAACATAAAACTATTTATTTATTAAAATATACCCATATATATTACAATATTTATGATTTTTTACAAACAATAGGCAACATTATAAGAAACTAAAGCTATAAGATATATAACAATATTTTATAATCTGTTTATTTTTTTAATTTTATTAATTGGTAATTTCTTCTGACTTTATCTTTTGAATTACTAGATTTTTTAAGAGTTTGAAGAATCACAAAATGTGAAAAAATTTTTTAGTAGTATACCATTGAATTATAAAATAGATAAAAAATTGATGAGGAAAACTACTTTAAAATGAAATAAAAAATTTAATTTTGTTTAAATGATAACTTTTGATATCAAAATTATATTTATGATACAGATAAATAACAATTATCACTCTATCCACTACCAAAATGATTTGTTCAAAAAAAATCCGTTCAATTTAATATATTTCAAACCATTTAATGCAAATTATAAATCATATAAGGACAATGTCTACATAGAGTATATCAAGTTTCTTTATGTTATTATAGTACAAGAGTAATGTACCAAAAATTAATATCACATTTCCAACACTTTTTTAATAAAACTCATTAAATTATGAAATTATTTATCATTTAAAATAATATACTGATTAGATTTATCAGTTATTTATGGGAATATACTATGATGGAGAAATAGGTATATATATAGCATACTTCTCCACTACCATAAAATATTAGTGGAGAACCATGTCATATATATATGCATACTTCTAAACCAGTATAATTATGGTAGTGGAGAAGTAGGTATGCCTCGCCTGGAGGGAACCCTATCTGATTGGCCACCGAATAAATTTATATGGTGCTCAATTATGAGATTTTTCGTGTATATATTATAATTGACCACCAAGTAAATAATATATGACGCTCAATTATTAAATTATTAAAATTTGAAAAAGAATTTCCTTGATTTTTATTTTTTATAATTTATCAATTTGTTTTACTATTATCATAACTTATATCCTATTATTTGATAAACTATTAATTATTTAATTTTTACCTTTGTTGGAATGATATTTTTTCTTTTTCCCTATTAGGAGTACTTTCAAGTTTGAGAAGAATTTGTGGCTAATCATGTGTACCTCTCTGAAGGCAAGGACTCCAAATCTAATCAATTTTTTATATATTATCGTAATACATTGGTGGTGTTTTATGTTAGAAATTTTAATAATTACATATTGATAGCTTTCATTATCTGACAATAATATATAGTACGTCATTTTTCTTTTAAAACAATAATCAAAACTTGATTTTTATAGTATTTTTAAAAAACCATGTGGTTAATCTTTTATCATCATTTAGTTATAAAAATTATGGTAATTTTATACAAATAATTAGAATTCTAACGTAATTTTTTTATCATAATGTTAGTTTACCAACAACTTTCAACAAAATCGAAGTGAACAAATATATTATTAAATTTATTTGTCTTAAAACTCATGATATAGCAAAATATTTTATTGGTCTTATAGATCTTTAAAATAATAAATAAAAACAACAATAATTAGTTGATTATATTTTAGAATCTTTTTGTCTTTTATAAAATTTCTACCAGTTATCTTTTTAAATTTTATTTGTTAATTCTGTGGTGAAATTAATTCGTTGATATATAAAATATTCATGATACTGTTTATGACTTTTCGAGCCACTTTATAGTCATTTTTAGCAGTAACGTTATCTTTTTCTGCGTTTTTTATTAGACAGAGTTTATTATAATATAAATAATTTTTTGATACAACTTCTACTTAAATAATATTTTCTTGTACATGTACTAATAAAAATAGATATTAGAAATAACATTACAATAAAATTAAATAATGTTCAGTAATAAATTTGATCCTTATTATACTACAGTTGATGTCAAATTTAAATAAGTTATTTAGTTTATTTTTTATATAAAAATCTATATAATTCTAAAAATATTACATGGAAATTTTATTATTTAAACTAATAAATTGTAGTTTATTGAAAGTAATATTTCAATGTAAAATATAAAATTTTTTTATATTAATTGATTAATATTGAACGATAAGTGTTATTTAAAACCTCTTTTTAAACACGGTTCTATTTGCAATAGAAAATGACATATTTTTTTAATTAAATAAAGCATTTTATGCTTATTATTTCTGTTTAGATTATTATATTACTATTCTACAAACTTGTTAATTATATAAGTCGATACATCAATAAATTAAAGTTTTCAATTGGAAAATTTTTTTATTTACTACTAGAAAAAATTTAATTTATACCCTTAAAGATTCTTATATTTGTCTTTTTTAGTAGTATAGTCCTATTAAAAGGTGTACCGAGAGCTTTTACTACATGAATCCTAATGAAAACATGCTAGCTAGGTTCTCGCCACCTTGTTAAGACTATTACTAATGAATGATATGTTTGGATATGCGTGCTAAGAACAAAATAAAACAATTAAATAATTATAATTTTTATTTTGTTAATATAATGAATAATACATATAATTAAAAGTTATTTCTTTTTCCGGAATTCAGCTAGTTGAGCCGGAACTGACTATTATATTGAATCTTCTTTCTTAAATAATGCATTATTATTCTTTCTACTATTAAATTTTTTCTTAGTTTAATAGTAAAATGTATTCTTTTCTTTAATAAGCGCAAATGCCTTTTTTCTTTTTTATGTTGATCTTGATATTATTCGATATGTTATATAATATAACATTTAATATGCATATGTATAATTTTATTTTTATTTTACAACTAATGCTATACAGAAAATGGTTTTGTCATATTTCAAACAAAAAGAACAAATATGTCAAATAACACTCATGAAAGACAAAGAAATATATTTTTTTTAAGAATTATAGTGTATGCATGAATTTTTTGAAGTTTCTAAAGATTTATCTAGGGCATATCTATATGTGATTTTGCATTTCTTTTTATTAAAAAAGTATACACATTAAAAGCAATTTTAGAATTTGGATTTTTACTAATTTTTGTCACAGACATTAAAAAATGACATGAATTTTAGCAGAAAAATTTATCTGTTTGAATATTACAATATAAAACAGTATATAACGTTGTAGAACATTAGTTTTCGAGAAAAGCGTTGGACCCTGCGAGAGTTGAACTCGCGGCTTCTCGCATGCAAAGCGAGCACTATACACTCAAAGTCATATTATCAGCTACAAGTGACAATATCAAAAATACAATAGACATTGTCACCTTAAAATTTTAAATATCAAACATTAAAGTTTCTAACTTTTATTTATAAAAGTGAAATTTTTATTGGTGTATTAACCTACAAAAAGAAACAATTAACATATGATATAAAGAACATAAGGAATTTTTGACTCTTAATTATTTTAATTATGATTTATTTCCTCTCCCAATGTCAGTTAGGTTATCTCTATTTTCACTTAAATAATAAAATATATAATAAAAAAACGGTAAAATGCATAAACAATTAAAAAATATTAATGTACACTTACCTTTCATCTTGTTGATATTCTGGTTTTCCACAAGCAACATTGCTTTCTTAACAATTTTGTCTAAATTGTAGAAATTACAAAATAACCGTATTTCTTACCTGAGTATAGTTTACGATCTAGGTTAATACACTTCTGCTAACTGGCATCTCTTTTCTTCAAACCCGCATCATCCTAAAATAGAACATTACAAAATTACATAAAATTGAAAGTATTAAAACAGACTTATCTTTTTATTTTCTTGAACGTTCTCCTGTGCATCTTCCACAACAATAATCCATATTTCTTCAAAGCTGCATCATCCTAATATAGAACTAACGAAATTATATGAGATTGAAAATACTACAACAAACTTATCTTTCGTAAAAAAAATCAGTAGTATCCTTGTGCTCCATTTGATAGATAGAAATATCTGAAATAAATATTCAAAAATATAGTTGAGTTATACATAAAATTTATAAAATAAAAGTATTTCGAAATACTCTCTTTTATACGGAATTTCTCAAAGTTATTTCCATTATAAACATTTGAATAAAATTTATATATTAAAAATTCTATTTAGGAGATATATTGTCACCTGTAGGTGACATTTCGATTTTGAATGTACCACTGAGTTAAGTCTCCAATTGGAAAGGCAATTAATTGATAATATAAAATGTTTGAAAAAATTATCTTTTATTTTAACGAATATCAAATATATTAAATTTTTTTCTTTTTAATACAATAAAAGTAAATGAAACTTTTTGTTTAAAAATTATTCAATTAGTTTAAAATCAAAAATATTATTGTATTACTACTTAGACATATAAAAGTATAATAAATATTCCAAAATTTTTGTTAAAATTTTTCTCTATGATTAATTTATGCAAAATAAATTTCACAATGCATTGACATTATTACTTTTTGATAAAACAGTATTATAGACGCATAATTTTATTGTAAAGAGAGTCTCCAACCAATCGGATTCGAACCAGTGACCTAAGGATATCTGCACTTGACTCTGCAGTCCTCCACTCTACCATCCTCAAATTCTCATTGTCAGAAAATTATTACATTATTCCAAAATGTTTCCTATAAAGGAATTTTTAAATTTCTCTATAAATGGTATACAATAAAATTCCTGTATATTGATTGAAAATGTTACAAAACATTGATAAAAACATATATACCTTTAAGCTTTATTAATAGTAATTAGATTATAATTTAACAATAAATAAAAATAAAGATAAACAATAATTATAGAGCGAAATAAAGTACAAATTGAAATTTTATATCTTCCACTAAATTAGTATAAATACCAAGATGTTTTGTTACTTAAGTCATTTTATTTTATGTTCTTTTTGTAACACATGTCTCTCTTTTTTATATGTCACTATATTTTTGTATGTTTTAGGGGTTCGTGTAATTTTGTGTTAATTGATAGCAAAGTTTGTGATAAACTAGTACAGATCTGTTTCTATATAGTTAACACCAATAATCTTATAAATTTACTATAGTAAATAAATTAAAATAAACTTATCCGATAAAATTCCCGTTAGTTTTCAAGACGTTCCACAGTATAATACCCATCATAGACTGTAGATATAAAGCTGTTATCCACAAAATTCTATTCAAACTGTTATCACACGTACTTCTACCCAAAATTATCGTACAAATAAGATTATTAGTAACAATAAAGAAAAAATATAAACCTATATGTTTATAATCTAGACAAGCCCAAAAAATTCCCTAGTATGATACCTATAATGATTTTAAATATAGAAATGTTATTTTTTCACCAAAATTTACTTACATAATGTTTATTCTCAACCGCTACTATTCTCACCAAAAAAATGTTAAATCTAAAAATATACATTAAAAATATTGTATAAAGAATTTGTTAATAACATATTAAAAAGTCAATTTTAGTAAATTTTAACGAAATAATATGGTATTAACATAACGGAATTATATAATGAGTAAACATTTTACCAAATAATAGGTAATAGTCGGGATTTTCTAATTGTCAGAAAATTTTCCGTCATTGTGGTAAACAGCGGAAAAACAATAGCAAAAAGTTTTGAGTGCAACTGAACTATGATTGGCGAGTGCTGTAATACCTACTTCTCCATAAGTAAAATTATTTTGTGCAGAACTCGTCAAATAAGTGTGTATACGACGATTTCTCCACATTTATAATTAATAATGTATAACAATGTTTAACACGAGTATTTTTGGTAGTTAAATCAATGAATTAGAACATTTTTTATGACACTTATATCAATTTGATAATACAATTAGCTCTTATTATGCTCTAAATATAAGTTAATCCTAGTAGTAAATAAATTTCTAAAATAACCGCTATTTTTAAAACATAAATGTTATAGAAAATAATAGTGTTTTAAGCAATTAAATTATATGTAGTTTAGCAAAATATATTTTTTACTCTTGTAGTATAATTATTTATATATTAATTACTTGTTTATACTGTTAATACGAGAGTCATTCAATAAGTAAAGAGAAAAATCATCATAGGTAAAAAAATAGCAAAATAAAAACGATGGTAAGAAATAAATCATGAAATAATAACTGTTTTCACCATTTTTACATAATTTGCAATAAAAATTTTTTGCTATAAATAAACTATATTTAACTATCTGATGATGGTATCCCCCACATAAAAACTATAATTTGGAGGAACAACGTTTTGTAAAAAGATTCCATGTCTCAGAAAGGTTAAACCTTCCGAAATTTATTCCAGGATGCTAAAGAAATATGGTGGAAGCTGTATGAATCGTGAAAATTTTTGAAAAAATGTTGTACAAGTGTAAGCACAATTCATTTGCTAATTCAAAGGAAAATGAACTATCGTAAAAAAAGGTGCGAAAAGACTTGGTCGAGAAATTTTGTCACATTCAAAGAACAGTCCAGACCGTAAACAATTGATTTCTACTTTATTTGGGCTTTTTAAAGATTCTTTTTGTTGAGTAAGATTTAACGATAATGAACATATAAAGGAAAAAATACAAAAATGGCTAAGATCCCATGGTAAAAATTTCTTTGCCATTGGCATTAAAAAGCTTGTGGAAAGATCAGACAAGTGTATAAATGTAGCAGGGAGTTATGTCAAAAATGAGTAAAATTTGGGATTTATACGATAATAAATTTTTGAGTTATGATCATTTGTCTCCTTACTTATTGAATGACCCTCGTATAATAATAAGACAATCATTTTACAATTTTAACGATATATATATTAGGTTGTTCAATTGAAAATGTCGCTTTTTAGATCATCAAATTTTAAATGACCATAACTTTCTTATACGTTCACGTATCGCTAGAAGATATATACCATCTTGTAGAACAAATCGAGGACTATCATTGTCATCTTTTTGCATTTTGTTCGCAATTATTAAAAAGTTGCTATTACTCTAAAAAGAAGTTATGTCAAAAATGGATTTCCGACCAATTTACTTATACGAGTTCAAACTCGGCCAAGCAGCAGCCAAAACTTCAAGGAAAGTAAATAAAGCATTTGGTCAAAGATCCACTAACAAACGAACCATACAATGTTGGTTCCAGAAATTCAGCAATGAAGATATAAGTCTTCAAAGTCAGGAGAATTTTCATGGAATAAATATTCTTGAGAACGAAAAAATAAAAAGAATTCTGGAACATAATCCAAGAATAACTGTTCGGGAGATCACAGGGGAATTAAATGTCAGTGTTGGAACTGTATCAAACCACTTAAAACCCATAAATATGAAAAAAAAGGATTCTTACATACTCCGTGAGTATACTCCCGACCAATGTTTTAGAAGCATGTAAACTTGTTATTTTTTGATTCACAGGAACAAAAATGACTTATTTTTAAAAAAGATTGTAACGTGCGATAAAAAATGGATCATGTTTTACAATTGTAAGAGGTCATCACAATGGGTGGGCAAAAATGGGAGCCCTAAAAATTTCCCGAAACTCAGGCATTCAAATAAGAAAGTAATCCTAATTATTTGGTGAAATTGTGATGGAATCATCCATCATAAGTATCTAAATCCTAGAGAAACTATGACTGTAGACAGATACTGTAAGGAAGAAGAAAAAATCGCAGAAAATTATTTGTTCTGAAGCCTGCATTGGTCAACAAAAGAGGTCCAATATTACTCCATGATAATGCTAAACCTCATGTTTCAAAAACGACGGTGCAGAAGCTTAAAGGATTGTAATATGAAACTCTGCCACATCCTTCTTATTCACCGGACTTGTCTCCAACAGATTATCATTTATTCAAGGAATTAGAGCTTCATTTGCGGCAGAAGAAATTCACCAAATCTGATGACCTGAAAAATGACGTCTTGGAGTTTTGGATTCTAGAGACCGGAATTTTTTTTTCAAATAGCATAAATAAACTTGTACCACGTTGGCAACAACGTGTTGGTTCCAACGGTACTTATTTCAAATAAAAATATTACTTTTTGACTGAGTTATAACATTTTAAATTGACTGTCAAAAAGCGACATTTTCAATTGAACAACCTAATATTAATTATTTAAGTTAAAATTTTTATTTAAGTTAGCGTGTAGACCTATAAACATACAGTATATTTAAAAAAGAGGAAGCACATGAAAAATATTAGTCATAATAATTATAACATTGATAAAAAAGGGGAGACAAATAAGAAATAAGAATCATAATAATTAAATTGATGATATAAATGTGATAAATCATACAGTACAAGATGAATTAGCTTGACTAAAATCGTTTCAAGAGAAATTTATTCTCGAATTTAGGCCGCCCGTCGATTCACCACTGGCTATTTTGCATTTTTATACACTATTATATACAATACAAAGTAATTTTATCCCATATTGTTGTATATTATAATGCTAAAATGGATGTCGAAAAATGCAAAATAGGCTTTAGAGCTTGTTCATAATTTCCATGCAAACCAGTGGTGAAACGACGTGCCGCCTGAATTTATCTGACTTTTATATTAAAATTTATATGTTATGTAAATTTTCATAGGCAGTTGATATAATGCGTCAACTGCCGAAAGACAATGCACAGGATGTGGAGATAGTTGTAAGAAGTAAGGAAGATATAAAAGAAAACATCGAAGCCGTTGTCTCCTGAAAAAAACAAAAAAAAAGATGGCTCTGTTAGAATAAGTTAGTAAATATAAGTTAATTTTATTTAATAGAAGTAAACGTTACAAAAACGAATTGGGATGCAACTGAGGAATCATCCAAAAATACATGAAATATATATCATACAAATAAACAATCACGGCGCGTCGCTTATTTGACACAATACTCTGACAGGCTCCATAAACCGTGCATGAATGAGATCTTGTATGGATAAGGAATCCGAAAGCATATAAAACTAAATTGAAGGAACCCAATCAATTGGTAGAATTGGTCAAGAGGAACAATCACTCTTGAGAAGTAAAAATATCAAATGATGCCAGAAACAATAAAGCCGCGTCTGAGTGGAAACTTATAAAACACCTACCCATGGAGTTTCAAAGTTAGAAGGGAAGGAGTAAGAAATATTCAAAAAAATATTATATTCAAATTTTAATCAATTCAAATATTATTAAAAAAATAACCTTTTCAAAACATGATTAATGTTAATTAATTTATTTATAATTATTGATTAAAAATTTAACTGTATGTTTTTTATAGACTGTAAAAAACCTAATAAAATTCACCTAGTAATTTATTATAATTTTTCTAAAGCGGCTATTATCTTTTCTTTAACCTAATATATTTGTAAAGAGATTTTCAATTTGGCTATCAGATTTGATTGAAAATGGCTTTCTTAATTAACTAAATCCCTTGGATAATATAAAACTAATAATTTTTATAAGATTTAAGTAAAATTTATATTTTGTATGATGTATAACAGAAAATTTGTAAGTTCTTGCTTCACAAAAAAAATTTCGAGTTTTATCATATTAGCATTTAGTCATTTAAATGATTAGAATTTTTTTAATCTTATTTGTTTATATGTAATTATATTTTGTTGATAACTCAACATGTTTATAAAGTATTTTAAATTGTGATTTTAAAAATTATAAAAATTCATGAATATTTTAATGCACATAAACCGCAAATAGTTAAATATCATAATTTACTAATTATAAGAATATGTGTTTTTGTACACTTTTTGAAGACAAACATTTTATTTTTTAGTTTTTAAAACTTCTTATTCATATTTATTTATCTATAAAAGGCGTTTTATAAAAGGCTTATTATTTTGTTTTCTATTTGACATCGGAAAAAATCTTTCTATATGTTAGTAAAAATAAGTTGAGTTACAAAATAATATAATATCATTTAAAAACTTTAAACATAGAAAAGTATTTTCATTCAAGCAAAATATTCTATTGTATAATGTGTAGTTTCAAAAAAAGGCTAATAATTTAACGTAGAGAAAATAATCATTTTTAAGTATGTAACATTTTTGGTTTTTTTAAAAACTCAGCAATTAAAGTATTTCAATGATTTATAAAATTATTCTAAAGAACAATATTTTTGAAGACTTTGTATTTTTCTTCAGTACATACATGTCGTTATATAGATTTTAATTAATAATGGATTGTAATTTCAAGAAATACTAATATCAAAAAATAGTAGTTCAAGTACTAAAAATTATTCAATAATGATAAATTTGTTACCAAAAATATTACAAAAATTTATTTTGTAAATCCACTTAATCCCAGTTTTATTTTACAAAGATATGATAAATATTTAAAAACTAGGTTATTTTTAATTAATGAAATTTTTATTAGGTGTTGAATTGTCATAAAATTAAAATAATAAATTTATAGTAAAATGACACTTATCAGAAAGTTTTAATGGTCTAATTTATCTTTTTGTAGTAATGTAATTTTGATAATTGTAAATGACATACATAATATAAGAGATACAATTTTTTTAAGAAAATAACAAACTTTAATTGATTAAAGGTATATTTTTTATAACTTGCAAAACTTTTTAGGATAAACTAATTTTTGTTATTTTTTTATATTATTTCAAAAAATAAACATATTTGTTTAGTAATTTTTATTTACATTAAATCATTTAATCCTTATCATTTAAACAATTTTAAAAAATACTTTCTAAAAAATATAATTGCTATCAATGTCCATTTTCTTTTATATATATTAATAACAAACTTTTAATAACAAAAAACTCATCGATAAAATTATTGTTAAAAAAAGTTTATCATATTTTTAATTGCAGGCAAATAATTTTTTTTAAAAGCATAAAAGTATATTTACTTCACTAACTGGGGATTCAATAATAAATTTTCTTATATCATTAAGAGAATAATAAAGATAGAGAAATTTTATTTCCATGATATAAAATTAAATATCTTATAAAATAAAAAATTAGCGAAAATTGTTTTACTTTAAATTTTTCCATCGTTTATAGCTTGCACTACTAATTTATTCTTTATATGCTGCCAAACTTTTTGGTGTAAAAGCTTTTGGTAAAAGATCTCTTAACTCAACAATATCAATCTTATTTGTTAAGGTGGAGTGGAGGATAACCTTAATATTTCCAAATTCAACCATAAATTGTCTACAAACGCCACATGGTGAGGCCGGAGCAGCAACATTTGTTGATATTGCAATAGCAACAAAATCTTTGTATCCTTGAGAAACTGCTGATACAAATGCAGATCTTTCAGCACAAATAGTGGCACCAAAAGAGGCATTCTCAATATTGGCTCCTGTTATTATTTTTCCACATTTAGTTAATAAAGCTGCTCCAACAGGAAAATTGGAATATGGTGAGTATGAATTCTTCATAACCTTTGCTGAAGCTTCAATAAGCTCAGAATCACTTATTATAACAGCTGCTTGCATTATTAAATTTTCTGAAAAGTAGAAATTAATTGTAAAAGTAATTATGCCAAAATAATTTCAAAATATGAAAATTTTCGTCATCGTAGAGATTAATATAATAAAAAACGATAAATAAATAGAAATAAATAGGATATGACGGATATCCATAAGAAAATCCTATTTTATCTATTTATGATACCTAAAAATATTTAAATTATAGAAATATGCTGTTAATTTTTCCCAAAACACCTATAGGCAAAACGTTAAAATAATATGTTGGAATTTTTGATAGTAATATTAATTTTTATATTGAAATATTATATCGTAAAATCGAAATTTTTCTTCAAATTCAATGATCTTAGTTTTGCATTGTATATGATTACAATATAATTAAAAAAAATTAATTAAAAATTTGGAATAAAGTGTAACGGTTAATTGTCATGACACCAAAATAATAAATATAGTAAAAATTTTTCTTTGACTTAATATTTATATAAATAATGCTTTAAATTATGAAAAAAAACGCCTTTTATTTATGGTCTTTTATATCAAATTGTTTATGTATTACATTAATTTACAATTATTTATCCTCTATCTTCAATATCTCCTGAAAAATTCAAATTTTATGATAAGAAAATAGGTAAACATAATATTTGATTGATAATGTTTTCATGAATATTGTTTTTTTAATAAAAATTAAAACATAAATTTTTTGAAAATATTAAGCAAAAAAGAAGTTTAAAATTAAAAGCTTATAATATATTTTTATTAATTATTTGTATAAAAGTGAAACAACATAAACTATCTTTAATTCTAACTTTGTTTATAGATGATCAGAAGAGTAACAATGTATTTACAATAAAAATAAAATACACTAATAATATTGGATTATAAGACCACCGAAATTAAATTTACCATACTGTAATAAATTATGCTTTCATTTACAATAAAGACATCTGCTAGAATATGTTTATTATACCTCTAATAATAAAGTTTTTTTTTATAGAACTTAAAAATTAGTCGAACCGTAGTATTAATATATAAAAATTTATAAAATATCATTTAAAAATAAATTAAGAAATATTTAATTATTCATAAATCAATTTCAATAATACATAAAGCTAATAATCAAATAATTTTTAAATTAAATATTCTTTTAGATTTGTTTAATTTTCTTGAAAATTATATAAAAAAGTATATTTTACAATTCCATTCTTTATATAAAAACAAAATGATGGGTAAGCAATATCAAATATTTATAATTAAATTATTACAAGCACCACATTCGCTTCGCTTGTGACTTTATTACCGCGGGGCTGGGATTTATTACGTAAACCACAAATACCTATATGTCACTTTTTAATTTATTTTTTTAATTTTTTTATAAAAATATAGATATAATTATTAAATTTAAAATAAAATTTATAAGATAAAAATTTAAAGAAAGATTTATTTTTAAATACAGGATGTATAAAGCTACTTTTTAGTGTTATTTTTGTTCGGTCTTGTTTTATCATGACTTTTATTAAATTTATTGAACATTTTGTTTTTAGTTATATCTTTTGTGCTATAAAATTTTATGTATAATTTTTAATACAATAATGTAGTTTTTAAGAAATTTTTTTATGATTTTAATATTGTTTTCCATGTGATACAAGATTAAACGTTAAAAAAATATTTTTTTGCTATGATTTGTAATAGATTTTAGTCGTTCTAATAAATATACATTATTACTTTTTAATTATTGAGGAAAGCACCTGGAATATGCAAATGCGGTCATTTGATTGTCTTCTTTGACAAACTTCAATTATTCATTTTTTTTTAAACTTCATTGACGTTTTAATAAACTTGTGTAGAGTATCGTTATTATAAAATAATTTTCAATGTAGCTGTGCATTGAAAAAATTTATTTCATACATAATTTTTTTGGATGCGTTTCATTATCTTCATTTTATTATTCACGTAGATGTAATAATAGGGCAATTAAATAAAGATTTATAGCGATATTTAACCGCTTCGACGGATAGTTATACTTTTAATATTAATTTTTTCCTAGATTTTCAAAGTACATTGCTGAATTTGTAACTGTTTAGATATTTGTTATAAGTATAGTTTTTTGTGCCGTTACAGTTTTTGGATTGTCTAAAATTGTTTGATTCTCACTATGTTTTATACTTACTTAAGATTTTATAAATTAAATATAAAAACTCCTTTTTAATCTCAAATGAAAATGTGGTATCAATATTTTATATATAATTGTTTACATTTTTTACAGCAAAAAATTTTTTTTACAAATTTTAAAAACTTAGTTGTTTATAAAAATGTATTACAATATAAAGAATGAATGTTTAAATCGTATTAAAGTTTAAAAAATACGATTTTTTAAAAGATTTAAAAAATTTTTTCGAGACATGCTTCAGCATTATCTCAGATAATTTAAGGACGAAATAACCTTTACTGCTTTTTTTAGTCTCAAAGTGTTCACAACAAAATTCTCCCAAATATACTTTTTTGATTGCTTTTTATTTTTGTAGTTTTTTAGCTTTAAATCAAACTTTTTTTTAGGCAAAAGTTTGATAAAATTTTTAAATCACTGTATTTCGAGACTGGATAATTCTATGAAAACATACTGTATATTATTGTGTAGAGAATTGTTTTTTGAATAAATAAGCTATAGAAATTATATTAAAATTTTAACGACTTCTTATATTTCTTTAGCATCAAAGTCAAAATTTTTACAAAAAAGAAAAATTCCCAAAAAGGTTTTTGTAAAAAGTTTTTCATATTTAAAGTTGTCCGATTTTTTTGAAAATACTTTTAAAATGCAAGGAAAGTAATTACATTAAATCGGGAGCATTTTTGAATTATTTTCAATTTCATTTTCTAAAGTAATTTATGCCGCTTCATAAGGGTACATTTGGAATAAAAATTTTCATTTTTTGATAACTTTATAAACCCCAAGAATCAGACCTTTTTTGATAAATTTTATTGTTTGTACGTAATAAGCATTAAAATAGTCATTTATCTGTGAAATATCAAATAAAAAAAATTTTTTTGAGGTTAGAAATAAAGGTACCGATATTGGAAATTGTTATCCGACAGCTGTGTCGGATACGCCCCAAACCACATGTATATAAGATGTGTTCTCTTATATACATGATTATTCTTAGCATTCTTATAATTCTTGTTAATTCTCTTCTTGATGTAATAAAAGATATATATATATAATAGTAGTTTTATCTTAGCTAACACACGATTCTGGAGATCTCCCCTTATCAGAGGGGATCTCCAGAATTACAAAATTTGGTGTCTTTAAGTCGTTGTATCTCAAGAACAGCATATCATACGGAATTAATTTTTGACATTATGTTTTATTATGTTTCTCTAAATATATTTCAATAAAAAAACCCTAAAAATTCAAAAATACTTTACAGAGAAAAATTCAAATTCTCTACATACAGAGAATATTATTAAAGAGAATCAATTTAATAGCGGTTTGCTTACTGTGTCTTAAAGTTTAGCTACAAAAATTTTTTTGAAAGGTAGAAAACCTTAAATTATAATGACATTAATTAAAGACAAAAATCGATCAATTGCATGATAAAAAAGTACAAATTTTTCTTTATATCAAACATATTTTATCAAATTAAACTTAATTTCTTTTGATACATTTTTAATTAAAGATTTAACACATATAATAAATAGTATTACTTGATTATATTTATATTAATTAATTCTACTTTCTTAATCTTAAGATTTTTAATACTAATAAATTGTACAATGTTTACACACAGAAAAAAAATGAGAAGCATTTTTGCGTAAAATGTAATGAATTTTTCCCACCTAACAAAATTTGAATTTTCTTAATTTGCGACTTATTTTATCGCAATTATATCGTACATAAAAATTAAGTAATAATCAAGTAATTATTAAAATAAGTTTCTATTTTTTATTATATTATTGTTATTTTAAAACTTAGATTGTCTTCTACAAATACTTTTTTAATTATGAGATTAGAATTTTATGTAAGGAGTAAATATTTTATTGGCGTAAACACTTTAAAAGAAATGATCTAATTTTTTAAAACAATGATATTCAATTTATGCTTTTTATTTATGATTAAATTTGAATAATATTTTTTACTCCTTCCTTATCCCTCCTTATTGTTAACAAAGGCAGGTTTCATTTTAGCATTTGAAGTCCAATGGCACTGTCGCTTGTCATTGGTTCCATCCGGTTGAATTTTTGTAACACCATTGTCTTTGTAAAGTATCTTGCCTTTCTCAGTCTTTGGATGTAGTTTATGCCCACGGTAATAAACTTCTTGTCCTTCATTAAACTTAGAATTGACAGGATAACTAGGTCTATCCTTCCACTCCTCTAAAACATACTGTAGCTCCATAAAATTTTCACCTTGACTGTCGTTGTCTATTTTTAAATTCATTAAATTGTCGGCTCTCAATCTTGGATTGTATCTTAAAACCAAAGTATTGGGAGAACATTGTAAATATTTATGTTCTGCCGTATTCATAATATGTGCCACTCTGTTGAGGTTTTCCTGTACATCTTTTGATTTAATTGGTAATTTCCCATGAATTGCCCTGAATGTACGAAAGGCTCTTTCAATCTCTGGATTGTGATGCTCATAAGGTGCACCATAAGTACTAATTATGCCATTTGATTGTAACCATTCTACCAATTGTTGACTGTGTAGCTCTTTAGCATTATCTGAATGTAAGTATTTGGGATAACCAAAAGTATCAAACCATTCTTGTAATATTTTTTGAATTGAAAATGAAGTTCTTCTAATTGCATAAAATTTAATGTATTTGGAGAATCTATCCAAGATTCCACATAATACTTTCTCTCCCCATTTTCCTTCTGAGATTTTGCAAAAATCTATACATAAACATTCCATTATACCAGCCTTTGGGCGATGATAACTATTTTTCTTTAAAGTATTGTTTGAACGACAAATATCACATTCCAAAATTTTATTACTAATTTTTCTAATAATTTTTCTAATTAACTTTCCACGAATTTTCTTAATAACTAATCTCTCTTTAATTAACTTATGAATACGATATAATGATTGATGTCCCATCTGTAAATGTAACTCTTTGAAAAAGAAATCCGCTAACTCATTAACCTCCATAGATGGTGATGTTTTCATTTTATTAAGTATTGGTTGATTAAAAATTTCATTAACTCTCTCACTTTCCACATCATCAAAACATTTAATTGAAGAAATAACATTAACACGACTTAAAAAATCTGCCATATGATTTTCACAACCACGCCTATAAATTAATTCGTATTCTTGATCCTCAATTGAAAATAACAATTCCATATACTTTGGAATATTTGTACCAGTTCGCAGACCAACCAGTGGTTTGTGATCTGTATAAATAATTAACTTTCTTCCTGAAAGCAACGCTCTACACTTTTGAATTCCATAAACTATTGAATAAAGTTCTAAATATGTAGCACGACGACTACGTTTACATTTTGTTAACTTCTTTGAATAGTACTGAATTGGTAAAATATTCTGACCATCCAATTGGTAAACAAAACCTCCAATTGCCAATTGTGAAGCGTCTGTTTCCATATAAATTTGCTTATTTGGATCCAAACGTTTTAACCATTTAGGATTACCCATAGCTTCATTTAAACTTTTCAACGCACATAAATTTTTCTCATCAAAATTTATTTTATCTTTCTTATTTGTAACAGAATTTGCCAGATTATATAACCCAGCTGTCAAATTTCCATAATTTGGTATACTTGAACGAAAATAATTACTTGAAGCAAGCAATGATACCAATTCACCTTTATTAGTAGGTGTTTTCCGATTCAAAAACAAATTCTTATTCTCATCTGATATTCTTGCACCCTCTTTAGACACTTCATACCCTAAAAAGCGAACCCTATCACCTCCAAAATGTGACTTTTCAAGACTTATTTTCCAACCAACCTGTTCAATACGTTTTAACAATTCAAAAACAGCCGACATATGTGACTCTAGATTACCCTCTGTCGCTACACAGAAATCATCTTGATAACATATAACATTATTTAAACCATTGATCACTTGGTTTGCTGCTTTTTGAAATTGAATTGGTGAACATCTTCCGCCTTGAGGTAATCTAAGAAAACGATACGTATGATTGAAGACACGTACTCCAAATAAATTATAATTTTCCTCATTAAGGCCTACTTGGAAGAAAGCACTCTTTAAATCAATTGAAGAATAGTAATCAAAACCTTTTATTTGATCAATCAATTCCAACGTATTGATAGATGGTATATGTTGGGATTGTGTGATCGAATTTATATGACGCAAGTCAACACAACATCTCCAACTGTCCTTTTTGGGAATAACTAAAAGTGGATGTATATAATCTACCGGTCCTTGATCTACCACTCCTGATATTTGCAAATTTTCAAAATAAGCCAACACCTTTTCCTTCATACTAAATGGAATAGGATATGTAACAATTTTTTTCGTCTCTTTACCCTCTATAAGATGTATTTTATCAGCTACAACTTTACCTTCACCTAAATCAAACTCTGATCTTGCTATTATACTTGGAAAACTACGTTCAACAAGCTTCTTAAGATCCAATTTTTCTGTAATCAACGTAAATGTATTAAGCTTCGACTTCTCTCTATACTTCAATTTAATACATCTAGCTCCATCAATGTAAATTGATCTTTCTTTCCCATTAAGTATCATATTCAACTGTTGAATAAGGTCACTACCTATAATCAAACTCTTTTCATCATGATCTACAATATGAAATAGACACTCCTTCTGAATCGTATTTAGAAAATCAATTTTTACCATACAAGTTCCGCATAATGCAATTTCTCCATCACCATAACCTTTGATTTTTTTATTACATGGAATCATCTTCTCCATATCAATTGCCCGTTTTGGTAAGATAGATACTTCTGCGCCAGTATCAACCAGTGCCTCATAAATGTAGTCTCCAATACGAATCCCTATAGTGAAATGATCCAACATCTTAGACTGTTCATCCTCACTTTCTACACGCTTCATATTATTGATAACTACATCTTCTAACCCAACTATATGATTTACAGTTTTATTCTTTGATGATCTAACTTCATCTTGACCATTTCCTCTTTTGTAATACGACGAGCTTTCACCTTGCTCTTTCTTGCCTTTCTTACACTGATCTTTCTTATGACCATACTGTCCACACTCATAACACTTTATGTTATTTTTCTTGTGACCCGAACCATGATTCCTCTCTACCTGATAAGTCAAATTAAAATAAGTCAATTTCTCGATCAATTCCATTGTACTTGTGTGAAGATTCATTATGATAAATTCCCTTAGCTGTTTCATACTAGCACACACTCTAAGCAATTCAGTTTTAAAAGTCACTTCCTTCTGTTCTAAAGTAGAATTTTTATGAGCATTATCAACCAAATCTTTGAGTTCCTTTAACCCCTTTTTAAATTCTTCACTACTACCCATCTTTAACTTAAAACTAGCTAGCTTCAAAATAGTGTTCTCCAAAGAATGATGCATCGTATACCACTTTTTCAAGATTAACAAGATAGCAGGCGAAGGAAGTCCTTCAAAATCCACGATCTCAGATTGTAAACGCGATATTATGGAATCCTCCAACTTCAATATCAATATCAACTTCACAACAGGATCATTCAACTCTCTTCTATCTGCTGCTGCAGCTAATTTGAATTTTGTTATAAACGAATTGACATCATCTTTAGGTGTAAACTGCTTTACCATTTCCATGAACTTAGTTCCTTGCTTTTGCTTGATAGGTATAGTCTTGGCTGTAGATGCATCTTCTCCATCATCATCTTCGTCATCTATTGCATCATCACCTTCTTCCTTTTTATCCTCATCAGTTTTATTCGAAACTTTCAAAGACAACTCATGTTCCTCAATAGCATCTAATTGATCCACATCATATACCAAGTATGACGTGTCCTTAAGATCAAAATTTCCCTCTACTAATTGAGTAGCTAATTTGAATTTTGACAGACTAGTAGATGCTGGTATCCCAAAATGTGTACATGCAGCTATCAGTGATGCTTTAGAATTACTCTTCACTAAGGTATTTACTTTATCACTCATAATCGTTTAAGAATTCCAGCCAGTATCTGAAATTATTGTTTCCACACAAGTAAATATTTTATTGGCGTAAACACTTTAAAAGAAATGATCTAATTTTTTAAAACAATGATATTCAATTTATGCTTTTTATTTATGATTAAATTTGAATAATATTTTTTACTTAAGGTTATAAATGCTTTTATAAAGATCATTTATTAACATATCAAAAAATTTTTGTTAATAAGTTTAAGTAGTTTGAACTATTATAAATTATACTTTTTTATAAAGTTATACTCTTCTGAAGGCGGAAATTTTTTTTGGTACTATAAAGGTCCTATTTAAAAATTAAATCTACGAAAAGTTATAAAATTATATAGATTTTTATCTATAGTAAAAAATATCTTCTACATATTTAAAGTTAATATATGAACAAATACTAAAATAATATTTCAAATTATTAATGCTTTGTGTGGTTAAATAATAATTTTTGGTTTTTTGTTATTATTATTATGAATTTTTATATTTATTGTTGCTAGTAAATTGTTTAGGATAATGATTTTTGTTAAAACTTAACAACTTTACACGAAATTGAGTTCTAACACGTATTTCATGTATGTTAGAAAAAAATTAGATCCTAAGATTAGCATTATATCAAAAAAGTTGAGGTTAAATAAAAGTTACGTTACTTTAAAATGTAAAACATGTATAATTTTGTAAAAAAACAGCTAAATTTTGCGACAAACTAATATTTTTGGTCGTTAAAAACATTTTTGCTGTCGTTTGATAATTTTAAAATTTGAATAAATGTTGATTTTTTTAACAGGTGGGAGTTTTTATTGCATTTTTTGTAATATTGTCAAAATTTTTCCCATTTTTTTTTCTGTGTGTAGTATGTCGTAAAATAATTTAAATTGATATGAAATTATTCAAAAATATATCTATCTACTGTTTTTCTTAAATTATCTTAGCAGTGAGTTAAATTAACTTAACATTTTACTTTCACAATAGTTTTATTTCAAATTAAAAGTTTACATATTTTAAAAATATATGATAATCTAATGTTTTTAAATCTATTTAAATAATTTTATTTAGCGAAAATAAGTTTTTGAAAAAATTAAAAACCACATTTTTTGTTATATCTCGAGTACGGATATTAGGAGTAATACGATCTCTATGTTATTCATTAGAAATTCAATCTCCACATAAAATTTGTGAGCATTTCATATTGAAAAGGTTTCATCTTTGCATATTTTTTTATAAAATCACAAAAATTGAAAAACAATTGCTTCAATTACTTTGAGATTATCTCAGGAATGAAAAGAGATAAATTGACAGTTAATGTTTTAAAGTGTTCATAATAAAAATCCCCAAAGCTACTTTTTGAGATATTTTAAAAAATTAACATATTAAAACCTTTTTTACGTCCTTGAAATCCAAAAATAACACTTTTCTAAAAAATTAAAAAATCAGTTTTTTCTTTATACCTAGAGAACGGCAATATGTATAAGTATGATATGTATGTCATTCGATAGAGAATTTAATATTACATAAAAGTTGGGGAAACTCTGTACTTAAAATTTTTATGTTGGCATACTTTTTTTAAAAAAATTCAAAAATTGTTTTTCAAAAAATTTTAGTTCGCGAATTTATGGTACTCAAAGTTTTTCAATTTTCTTGAGATTATACATAAAATATAAATTAAAGGGAAACTTAGAATATATTTTTCTAACTTCCTTCTCTGAATCGTGGTGCATCTTTTTAAAATACCAAAATTCACATTTTTTGGTCATTTTCGAAAAAGTTTAAAATTTCAACCATGAAACTTAAAATTTCAACATTTTTATATTTTTACGTTATTAGCATCTAAAACTATATATGCTTGTAAAATTTCAGATAAAAAATAACTCTAAGAGACTCAATAATAACACACCAAAACACATTTAGACAGATATATATCAAAAACGGAACTTTTGATCAAGCTAATTTTGCGTTTTTTGTAATGGGCACATAAAGTTACATATATTAAGATCGATAAAAGTTTTATTATCAAAAATAATTTACACATCTTCGTTACTTCTATAATATGTTGAGATTGCAGGACATTAATATTTGCGTTTGCATTTTATTCTCTTGTAAACGGTTAACAACCACTTTTTTGATATAATTAATATAAATGCATATTATTTTAAACCAATTTTTCACATTTAATGATATTACAATAACAATTTTTAAATAAAAAACTTTAATTTAAAAACATCATATTGTGTAACAAGAAACAGTAAAAGGAAAATTATAAAATTAATTCTCATTGGTTTTATCAATTAAATTTGTGGAATCAAATATTTAGGAATTAAATACAAATTCTTATACAATATTTTTTTGCCTCTTTGAATTTTTTTTCATCTCCCAAAATAGAGAATTTTATGACATTAAAAGCTTTCATAAATTAAAATTGATAAAAAAAATATAGTAGAAATAAAACAGTTTAATATACATTCTCTTTATTATAATTAAAATATATTATTGTTAAAAGAATATTAAAATAATGAATTTTATGTGGTTCTTAAAACACAAGCTTTATAAAAATTGACGCACATACATTTCCATATTTGCGTTGCTTCTTTTATCCTTTATAATACTTCATCTTTAACGGTACAACGAATTCAAAAAATTTTTCTATCTCCAGAATTATTTATAAACTTTTGTATTGATAATAATTTCAAAAGAATTTTCTTTCAAGTTATGATCAATACATATAAAAAAAATTTTTTAATTATTTTTAAATTTTGCTCTTTTAAAAAAATTTTCTAATACATTTATACTTTTCATATTCGTCATCGAAAATATGGGAAATTTTTATAGATATGTAATTCTCTAAACTCTAATATTATATTCAGAATTTTCCTGCTTTTGTTATTTTTTAAAACCTTATAAAACATATTAACAATATTATAATGAATATTATTTATAAGTCTCGTTTCGATTGTAAAAATATTACTATGTACTTTGTTATGGAATAAATAATTTAGAAAAATTTTATATAAAGTATTTTGAATATATCAATAAAACATATTTCATTTAGTTAAAAATAACTAATTTAATATAAAAAGATAATTAAATAAGTAAAGACATATTGTTGAAGATAAAAATAATGGAAAAAAAGCTTTTTTTGTTCGTTCAAATATAATATAATCATAACATGTCTTTTCGAGCTTTATTCTTACTTATATTTACGCTTACCTCTACTCCCTGAATTATTTTCTTTCATTCTTCATCTTAAAAATAAAATACAATGAACATTTTTGCTTTAATAATTTTACATTTTACTTGAAAGTTTAAACATATTATAGAAAATTTATTTTTCCAGCAATTGATATATTTATACTTTAAAAAAATTCATTTTCACTCAAACTAAAGTTTTTTAAATTTCAAAATCTATAAAAGTTTTTCATTTCTTCTAGAATCAATAAAAAACAACTCAAATGTCAAGATAAATTGTGAAAATATATAATGTGCTGTTATAGACTAACTTTATACTTTATATAATATTTTTTTGTTGCCATAACATCTTACACAAAACTCAAGGAAAATTTTCTAAAATATATTTTTAATTTTTTCTTTATATGTAGAGCTTGCTATTATATACTACAGGATAGACTGCTCTGTTTTCATATATCAAGTTTATTTATTAAATATTCTATTTATTAAAAAAAATTATATTTATAGCCTTTTAAATAATTTACATATCTTAGTATATATTTATTATTAATGAAACTGTTTTAACTCTTTTTTATTACCATCTGTAATTAATTTCATCTGTGAATATATATTTTTTGCAAAATTACAAGAAGAAAGAGGAGATTAAATGTTTATGTAAATGAATTATTTGATTTAACTTAAAAAAATTTGGATAACATTTATTAGAAATATGAAGATTGTGTAAAATTAATTAGAAAATAAAGACACGTTTTTCACTTCTATATCATTTTATAAACATTTATGTACACTAATTTATAAAAATAGGTAGTATCTTGTCAATTTTTAGTACTTAAAAATATCCCTAGAAGGAGATATTTTTTTACTGACAAATTCCTATACCCAATAATATTGTTTTGTCTTAATTCATTTGTTTTAATATTTTTTTCATCAAAAAAGCAGTATATATAATTATTGTGTGGGTTTAATGATGTTTCCTACTATATTTAATTATAAAATTTATGACATCATGTAAAACTTTGGTCATATCCTATAAACTTCATAAACATCTATTGTCTTATCATTATGTTTGTATATAAAGTTTATGATGAAAAAATATTTTATCAATATATAATAAACATTTGCATTTAAATCCATTGTGTATTTTAATTTTTTTCTTTATAATAAAACTAGATTATAAAACAAACCAAGAATATACTATCTTCTTTTTTTAAATACCAATTTAAATGATACCATATTATGTGACATCATTATCATGCTTTTAAAATATGAAAGCAGATGTAAATATTTTGAATGAGATATTGTATAAATTAAAATATAAAATTATTTCCTCGTATTCTTAATTTAATTTAAATATATTTATCAATTAATGTTAAAATAGCTATTTATTAAAGATTCCTATTAATGAAGAGTTTTATAAAAAAATCATACTAAAATGTTGCGTGGTTGTTTGAGGTTTTGATGTTATAGTTTAATTTATATTTTATATTTTTTTAATGAAATTTATGTTTCTGGCAAATGACGCAGCTCATATTTATGTATATTTTTCTCTTAGAATATTTTTATATACTGTTATAGAATTTACGAATTATCTCATCTAAAATTATCTATATAAATATGTCTTTTTTAACAAAGTATAGTTAAAAAAAGGACTATAGGTTAATAATTAAATTTCACTTTTTTATCATACTTTCTTTTTGCTGATATTGATAAAAAAATTTATATATTAATTTTTTATAGTTATTTTAACTATTTATCTACTGCTTTATATTTTCAATACCAAAGACTTTTGAATTTAGTTCCTCCAAATTAAGTTTTAAAAAGAGGGAATGAAAAATAAATGTATGAAATGTCTTGTAAAAACGACATATTCATTTTTCATCACTACGTTTTTCTTATATTTTGTTATGATGACAGGGAAAATTAAATTTTATTTTGTCTATAAAATTGTACATAAAGTATCTTCATTTGTTTGGATTAAGTGTGTAATTAAAAATATATATATTTAAGCAAAAGTAAGAAGTATATTTTAATTGCTTTTAATGCTTGCTAAAAATGTTTACTGTAGTTTTTGTCAACTTAAAAAAATACATTCTTCGCACATATACTATTGAAAATTAAGAATTATCTAGTATTTCTTTAATATATCAAAGTTTTTCTTATCCTGAATTAATAATACATATTTTTAGTTGTTTTTTTTGGCTTTTTCTTTTAAACATACAATGCTTCTTTTATGAAGTTTATAAGGAAAGAAGAAAAATTTTCGGATAACATTTAATATTAACTACACATGTTAAAAAAATTTTATAGTGTTAACTTATTTAGTAGTTACTATTTTTATATTATGATATTACTTAAAATATATTTATATACATGTGTATATAGGAGAAAGTATTATGCCAACAAAAATATTGGCAATTTGTTTTATTTCGTTTCTCCAAAATTTACTTTCTAATCTACATTTAGTAAAAATTTTAATAGATGTGTACCAATTAGCCCTCTCTCCTCTTTTCATACACTTTAAAGCATGCCTTATATTTTATAAAATCGTTTTATTTTAGCTTTTCTTTAAAATTTATTCGAAATGTGCATATACATATTATATATAGATAAATGCAAAGATATATCCATTACAAACTATATAATTCGCTCCTTTTTAGATATTTTATTTTTATTTCGATTAAGCAACAACTCATTGAAAGAAATATATATTGTATTGTTTTAAAATATCTTTCAGCAATTCTTTTTTAATATTTAATTTACTTTTATTTCATTTAACAGCATTTTTTTCTATCTTCCTTAAAATACATTTAAAAAGGCATTTAATTCTATTTAGAAGAAAAAATTAATTAATTACTTAATAAATAAATTTCGTCATAATTTCATTTCATAATTTTACCCTACATAAACTATAAATTTATTTTAAGGTCCCTTAACGGGATTTCATTCACATTCTTTATTGTTTAAAAAATAATATTAATTAAAGATTATTTTTAAACATATTTTACTAAAATAATGTCATCTGTTAAAGTTGCTGTTCGTGTACGTCCATTTAATTCCAGAGAAATTTTAAACGATTCAAAATGTGTATTAAGTGTGATAAATAACACAACAAGTTGGTTTTTTTCATTTATTGATTATTTATATTTAATTTTTTTTCAAATTATTTTAGCTATCTCTGGATCAAGTGGTCAAGGTCCACCACAAACACATAGTTTTAATTATGATTATTCATATTGGTCCTTCAATAAAAATGATGACCATTTTGTTACTCAAAAACAAGTATATAATGAATTAGGAGTTGAAATGTTAGAACATGCATTTCAAGGGTATAATGTTTGCATCTTTGCATATGGACAAACTGGTGCTGGAAAAAGTTATACAATGATGGGAAAACCTAATGATGAAGAGGAGATGGGAATTATTCCAAGGATGTGTAAAGAATTATTTGATAGAATACACCAACTTGAAAGTAATGATTCTAATGTTAAACATAGTGTAGAAGTGTCATATATGGAAATTTATTGTGAGCGTGTAAGAGATTTGTTAAATCCATCAAATACAGGCAATTTACGTGTCCGAGAACATCCTTTACTTGGTCCATATGTTGATGACTTAACTAAATTAGCTGTTTGTTCTTATCAAGATATTACGGATTTAATGGATGAAGGAAATAAGGCAAGAACAGTTGCAGCTACAAATATGAATTCTACATCATCAAGGAGTCATGCCGTATTTACAATTGTATTAACACAACAAAGACATGATGTTGAGACAAACCTAGATACTGAAAAAGTAAGTAAAATTAGTTTAGTGGATTTGGCAGGGAGTGAAAGAGCAACATCTACAGGAGCTGAGGGACAAAGATTAAAAGAGGGGGCTAACATTAATAAAAGTTTGACAACACTTGGATTAGTTATATCAAAGCTTGCTGAAGAAGCTACAAGAAAAAAAGGAAAACCGAAAAGTGTTATACCATTTAGAGATTCTGTCTTAACATGGTTACTTAGAGAAAATCTTGGTGGTAACTCTAAAACAGCCATGATTGCTGCATTATCACCAGCACACTATTAATTTTGAGGAAACACTAAGTACATTACGTTATGCAGACAGAGCTAAACAAATAATGTGTCGTGCTATTATTAATGAGGATCCTAATGCCAAATTGATAAGAGAATTAAAAGAAGAAGTATATAGGCTTAAAAATCTACTACAGACTAAAGGCATTGAGATTGACGAAATTGGTCAAATGGAGAATACCAAAAGAAAAGCAAAACTTTATTCAGCCAATGATAAAGATACTATTGAACAACTTAAGACCTCTGAAAAATTAATTGCACAATTAAATGAAACGTGGGAGGAAAAATTAAAGAAAACTGAAGATATTCGTAGGACGAGAGAGGAAGAATTACGTGAAATGGGATTAGCTACTAGTGAAGATGGCTCAACATTAGGAGTATTTTCACCAAAAAAACTACCACATCTTGTCAACCTAAATGAGGATCCATTAATGTCTGAATGCTTATTATATTATATTAAAGAAGGAAAAACAAAGGTTGGAAGAAATGAGGCCTTTCCAAGGCCAGATATTATTTTAGGTGGTGAAGAAATACTAGATCATCATTGTACATTTGTTCATGAAGATGGATGTGTTTGCTTGGTACCAGATACAGGTGCTGAATGTTTTGTTAATGGTAGGCCAGTGGCAAGTTCTGTTACCCTTCATACTGGATCACGTGTTATATTAGGAAGAAGTCATGTTTTTAGATACAACGATCCACAGGAGGCACGTCAAAGTAG
Source organism: Strongyloides papillosus (assembly GCA_005656395.1). Lineage (NCBI taxonomy): Eukaryota > Metazoa > Nematoda > Chromadorea > Rhabditida > Strongyloididae > Strongyloides > Strongyloides papillosus. The sequence continues at coordinate 93,979 of SRSI01000071.1, forward strand.
ACATAATTTATCAGCCCTTCAAAATGAACCATTAGATTGGAGGTATGCTCAGCAAGAACTTCTTGAAAAACAAGGTATTGACTTGAAGGCAGAAATGGAGAAAAAAATTATTGAAATTGAGGCAACCTATCGTAAGGAGAGAGCCGAATTAGAAAGGAAAATGGAAATGAAAACGTTAGAATATGAGAGTAGAATTGAAAATTTGCAAAGACAGGTTGATTTAGCGCAAAGTATGATCTCATCAAACTGTTCTAATTGGGATGGTGATCGAATATTATCATCGAGTTTACTTGCCGAAATTAATGAACCACGATGGACTATGGAGGAGGAACGAGTGGCCCGTAAAGCTGCCATAAAATGGAGATATCATCAATTTACATCCGTTAGAGATGACCTATGGGGAAATGCTATCTTTTTGAAGGAGGCTAATGCTATTGCTGTTGAATTAAAGAAACAAGTTGAATTTCAATTTGTTTTGTTAACTGATACAATGTATAGTCCACTTCCTCCGGATTTATTACCACCAGGAGAAGATTTATCATTAAGACCATACCCAAAGACAGTTGTTGCTGTACAAGTACAAGATTTAAGAAATAGTGCTGTCCATTATTGGAGCATTGATAAGTTAAAACAACGATTAGAGGATATGAGAAGAATGTATAATGGCGATATAAGTGAATGTTGTACACCTGAAAAACCATTTAATAATCCCCAAGAGATGTGGTCACCATCGTGTGTATCTAAAACATTATTAAGTAATAATACATGTTCTATGGAAGATATTTGTGTAATGGATTCACCAATTGATGATTCTGGTATGGATTTTATTATTGGTACAGATCCATTTTATGATAGATTTCCATGGTTTAGAATGATCGGAAGAGCTTTTGTTTATCTCAATAATTTACTTTATAACGTTCCAATGATACATAAAGTTGCTTTGGTCTCCGAAAAAGGAGATGTTAAAGGTTACTTAAAAGTATCAATCGAAATTATTGATAAACCAACAGATGGTAAAAAATCATCTAAACTTCATTTTAGAACTGAAGATTTTCTTAAAAAAGGTAAACGTTGCCAGACAGATTCTTACCGTAAAGGTAATGGTGCCTCAACCAATGATGGATCTGATAATGAGAAGGAAGATGAAATTATTGTTGAATATCCAAGTCATATAAAAAAAGATTGTGAAATACACTTTAAAGTAACAGTATTAGAAGCAATTAATGTTCCTAAAGTTTATAGTGATATTTTTTGTCAATTTAACTTCCTCCATCGTCATGATGAGGCATTCTCTACCGAACCAACAAGAAATAGTGTAAATAAGACATCACTAACCTTTGGACATACACAAAATATGCATACTATTGCTAATCCTGCTTTTGTTTATTATCTCAATCACTTCCCACTTATCTTTGAAGTATTTGGTCATCTTGTTAAACCATCAAAACAAAATTCAACAGATTCATCAATTGCTTTATCTAGAAGATTATCTTCTAAACTTACTTTCCAGCAACCATCATTAGTTATTTCAACACCAGTAAAAAGTTTAAGAGGTGGATTAGCACCATCATTGACACCTAATCATATTAAAACAAAATATGATTTACTTGTTTGGTTTGAAATTTGTGAGTTAGCAAGTAGTGGCGAATATGTACCAGCAATTGTTGACCATGATAATGGACTTCCAACTCATGGAGTCTTCCTTCTCCATCAAGGTATTCAAAGGAGAATTAAGATAACAATATGTCATGAGAAAGGTGATATAAGATGGAAAGATTGTCAAGAGCTAGTTGTTGGGAGAATAAGAACGACACCTGAATGGTGTGGTGAAGATATTGATGTCCTTAGTTTAGGTCTATTTCCTGGTACATTTCTAGAATTCTCTATGGATGATAGAATATTTTTCCAATTTGAAGCTGCTTGGGATAGTTCATTGCATAATTCAGCTTTGCTTAACAGAGTCTCAAATTATGGAGATCAAATATATATGACATTATCTGCTTATATGGAAATTGACGGTACCCATCAACCTGTTGTAATTACAAAAGATTTAAGTCTCCTTATTTATGCAAGAGATTCAAAGATATCTGCTGCAAGTAGGTAAGTATTATCTTTTAAAATTGAAGTATTTCTATATTTGCTTTTAGATTTTGTCGTTCATTGGTTGGTGGAATTAGTAAGAGTCCTGAAATGAATAGAGTTCCAGGAGTATATCAATTATCACTTAAAGAATTCACCGATACAGGTAGTCCAGGTCGGCCTTTACACTAGTTTAGATATTACTTCTTGGCCTTTTTATAATATATTTGACTTTTTACTAACTAACTTTATTTATTTTACAATAACAACAAACATCTCTTTATATTTATTTATTCAATCATTTTTTTTTGTTATTTATAGGTACAATAAGAAGACAAAGACGTGTACTTGATACTTCATCAACATACGTCAGAGGCGAAGAAAATCTTGGAAATTGGAGACCACGAGGAGATTCATTGATATTTGAACATCAATGGGAACTTGAAAAACTATCCAGATTACAAAATGTTGAAAGAGTTAGACTATTCTTAAGGCTCCGTAATACATTAAAGAAAATGAAAAATAAAAAGGATGAAATTGAGACACCAATTTCACCAACAACCCCAAAACGTTCAATACCAGAGTTCATTGAAATTTCACCAAAAGAAAAAAAGATATTAGAGAAGGTATTAAAGTTAATTGCACAAAAAATTCCCGTTAATAAAGAATCTCCAACTGGCAAAGCAATAGATTCTTCGGAACAAGATAGTTCACTCGGTAGTAGTATTACAAGTCCTGATGGTGAAATTAATGGTTCTATAAAATATTCACCATCCTCAGATTTATTAAATAAAAATAAATCAAAGTCAGTCCAAAATTTATTAACTGATGACTTATTAAACGATAATATGCGACGTTCTGTAAGTGGTAGTCAATTATCACAAATGTCAGCTTTGGTACCAGAGGTAGTTGAGGAGAGAGTTGGTATTGTTGTATCAAAGAAAGGATATATGAATTTCCTAGAAGAAAAGACACATGGATGGATAAAGAGATGGGTTGTTGTTAGGAGACCATATATTCTTCTTTATAGAGATGAGAAAGATTTAGTCATTCGTGGTATTATAAATCTCGCTAATGCACAAATACAATACTCCGAGGATCATGAAGCAATGATGAAAATTCCACATACCTTTACAGTTCGTACTGATCATCGTAGCTTTTTAATGCAAACGTTAACTAATGATGAGGTAATTATTTTATTATCGTATATTAAAATCTTATTATTATTTTTAGTTTCAGATTTACGATTGGTTGTATGCTTTTAATCCACTCCTTGCTGGTCAATTAAAATGTAAATCGAGTGCTCTATGCACTAAAGTCCCAACAATGAATGACTAAAATAGACAATTTTATGGTATAAATATATTGATAAAAAATCTTACCTATTGTTTCCAGTAAAACAACACAAATAAGATTTTTTAAATGCCATCTTTTTTTATAAAACTATTTAAAAAAAACGTATATATTTTTATGTTTTATATGTTTCAAAGCAGATTATGTTGAAAATTAAAAAGACAAAAAATTTATTATATTTTTTATCTAATGCTTAATTAGACAATTTTAAATAATTTAAAAATAAAATTGCTTTTTATTACATTTTCAAAATTTTTTATTTTTGCGAAAGCAACATAAAAATAATTAAAAAAAACAAAAATAAATAAAATTAAAATTTTTAGTTTTACATAATATAAAATATTTAATTATATCACAATGCTTTCTTTATTAATTTATTAGTTGGTTGAAGCATGATTTTGTTGTTTTATAAAATTCACATTTTGTTTGTTTCTTTAAATATTATAAGTAAGTTTTTAATAGTTCTTGTAGGTCGTGCTGATAATTATAATTTAACATTGTTAATAAAAACGATGCAGAAAGAAAAACTCTTGCGAGATCGATTTGAAGCACCATTAATGTGTCAGAAGCATTCATAGCAAAAGTTTTTGTATATATTTAGTTAAGTAGCTGGTATACTATAACTCCAACAACAATATATATTATATGGGTAAATGAATTAACTGGTGTGGAATTTGTTTTTCTTGGAGATTTTCTAACTGATTGTTGTTCAAGCCATGCATCATGATGATATGGTTCCTCATGAATATCCTCAATATCTGTTGGAAGTTCATCAACAATATGAATCTTAGATCCCATATTATAATTATTGTAACTATTAAAGTATAATATTGATGGAGTTTCAGCTGTTGGTGTATATGAAAATGATACTGGTTTATCCTTTGTATTACATGATAATTTAAGAGTTTTCTTATATGAGGCAAATGAATCATAATTATTAGGTGAGTCATTTTCATTATCTTGAATCCATTCACAACGCCTTCCAGCCATCTTTTCACCACCAGCAATAATAACTGAATCTTGTTTCTCATTATTAGAAAGCCTCTCATAACCTCCATATTTATCCTCAGAAATATATAATGCATTATTATATTCTTGGCTTTTTACTTCATTGCCACCCTCAACAATAAAATTATATGTTTCCCCTCTTTTAAGATAAATTTCACATAAATATCCATTAACATACCAAACATTCTTTGGTGGTCTAGAATGCATCATATTAGCATATCCCTTCATTCCTCCTGATGGTCCTAATTGAAATGTAAAGTTAGTTCTTGATGGAGTACCCAATAATGATGTTACTCTCCAAGGTTCTCCATCAATATTTTCACCATAAGTTTTTTGAGCTGGAACATATGGTGGTACTTTTTGTGAAATATTAGTTATTGGTACATGAGCTAAATCAACACTAAATCTAAAGATGTAAACGGATAGCCAATCAATACTAAAGATGTCATAATCATCAGGTAACTCAAGTACAATATCCTGTCCTCCGCGATACCTTTCATTCATTGGGTTGATATTTTCTCGTGTATCACGTCCTTTTATTGGAATTTTAGCTCCACTATTGGATGCAACATTTGTTCCTTTACCTGCAAAAAAATAACCATCAGGTGCTTTGTCAGCATCAAATGTAAAACCAAATATTTTTATTGTTTTACGATCAGTTATAAGTATTGGTCCTGATGACAATGAATATCTAGAACCTTTAAATTCTTGTCCCAAAAATTGTGGCTTTGGTGGAGAAAGATTATCAGGAATTAATACAGAACCGTAGTTTGTATCAGTATTAAGAGCGTATAATGAAAGTGATTTAAAGTTAACAACCTTAAAACGTTTAGGAAGATTAAGAACAACTCTATCATTGTCTTCCAAATTATATTTTCCCAATTCACTAATACCATATTCAAATGTTGGAACTTTAACTCCATCTTTTGTTGGATGGTCAGTCTTATCTAGCCAAAAATATAAATCTAAAATATAAAAATAGATTAATGATTGTAAATAAATTATTTGTGATTTATGAGTTTTATTTTATTTTTGGTTAATGAATTATTTCATGTTCATATTCTTCTTTTAGAAAACATCCTAAATAATATAATGACCAGATGGTTAGAGTTTTAAATTTTTAACAACTTGTCTTAAAAACCAATTGATTTAATGTTTATTTTACTCCTCTATCATTCATGATTCATTTTGGAATTGGTAGATGAAATTTTTGTATCGAAAACACATAAGGTTTTATAAATGGAAAGATTTTACCACAATAGGATAAAAGACTTGCCGATGACAAGAAGCATATATTATAAAGATTATCCTAATAATTATTAGGTTAATCGCCTTCTAACTTAGTTTACTGTTTTTGTTTTAAATATGTTTTGTAAGCTAAATGTAGTGTCATATATTTTAATTTGATTGACACATTAACTTATGTCTTTATCTTTTTTATGACTATTTAATTTACCTGATATATTATCATTTAATGTAAAATTCAATACTTGAAGTGCCGTTTCATTGACTACATATACCTTTCCTGATATATTCGCACCTAAAAGATTGGAAAAGTCTCCAATATACACACCGTATTGTGAATCATAAGTGTTAGTCACATAATTATTGTCTATATCTAGAATTATAAAACAAAAAGAAATTAATTCAAGGACAATTCTATTGTATGATAGTTACTTACGACTTGAAAAAGTTAATCCTAAAAAGATTAAACTGCAAAAAAGAGAATAAAGTTGTTTTGCCATATATATTTAGTAATATAGAAAAGGAGATTAATTTGAAATTGTTATAGAAATAGTATCAGGAATAAATTTGAATAAAAAGATAGTTTTAACTCTAAAACAATAAAAAGATACTATAAAAAGAATATAAAAATAGTAAGGTATAATTTTTATTTGTCTTAATAAAGTAGAATAATCACAATACAATGTTCTATACAACACCTAGGTCAACAACACAATATTCAACTTAAAATAAAAATAATGAATAAATTTTTCTAAAATTTTTTAATAGAAACTTCATCCTTAATAACAAAGAGGTTAATATGTAGATTTATTTTTGATAATTTCATTACTTCATAATAACCTTTAACTATCACCAATTATAATTAATTTGAAGTTAGAATAAATTTTAAATGCCATTAAGATAAGATCACCATGAAAATAAATCATCTTAGGAAGCATGACATCGAGGTTGTGAGATAAAAAATGTACCGATAATATAATATCTTTTTAATTTATTAAGTATTTTACTATATATGTATATAGTTATTATTACTTAATTTATAGTTGCTCACTATTATGTAATGTTTTAAAAGCTTATTAAGGTTATCTTTATAATTATGATAACATACATGTATTATATATATCTCTAATAAAAGTACGGCAAAACTTTAGTACATTAAAATAAAATAGATTGTTTATTAATCTATCTGATTCATCATAAAATAAACAACTTGAGAAAGCAATTATGTAAATTTATTTAAATTACATAAAAGATCACCCCTACTGACAGAATATAGTTTGTCTTTTACTTTCAATGATCAAATAAACTTATATTTGAAAAAGATGTTGATAGTTTTTTAATTATTATTTGCATAAGCTACCTTTTATGTAAAAAGTCATTCTGTATTAGAAAACTTTTATCAACTTTTAAACTAAAGACATCTGAAAAATTGCAATTTGTGAAGTGATGTTAATTAAACTTATTATTTAAATTAAACAAAAAGTTACTAAATAGGAGTCACTCTTAAATAGTAAAAGAATTATTGGTATTCTAAGTTAAAAAAGTAGTGTTCTAGAGTATTATAATTTACATTTATTTACATGTAAAACTCCTTTTTTACAATATCTAAAGTATTAAAGTGTAAATTTTAGATGTGCAACATACATTTTTACAATGCATAAAACTTTTTTCAAGGTTCACAGATAGTCAATAGTTACAAAATTATGAAACATAAGCTTTTTAGAATAACTTAAACTGGAATACGAAGAATTGTGTGAGAACTAATTGAAAATTTTATAAGAAAATAAAAGTGTCTTCCATGTATTGTAATATTTTATTAGGTAAAATTGTCCTCCTAAAGATAGAGGAAAGTTTTTGTGAAATAAAAAATTTTCAAATAAAATACATTTAAAGGATAGATAAAAATTTTACACTTCTAAAGAGATGGCACAATCTAAAATTATAATTCATGATTAAAGATGAGAGTTTTATAAATTTGTAGGAGGAAAAATCTTGTGACCACGCCTATTATTAACAATTGTCTTTATTTGATGTCTAATAGTGTGCCAACATCAAAATAAGTGTGTTTAGAATAAAGAAATTTATTTGAGAAAGTTGTTAAAGTTTACAGAAATTAACATATATACAAAAATATTTATATTATAATACAAATAGACATCAGGTAAAACAAAGGACATTTGATAAAATTAAATATAAAAGATTAGTATATAAAATGTCTGATAAAGGTAACATATGATAAAAATAATTAACAATCTTTGTTTATCTTCAATGAATGATCGAACTTACAACAACTATATTAAGCAAATAAAAATTATAAAAAAAACATTTGACATAAAAATGTTTAAAAAAGTTTTTTTTACTGTTTTGGAAGTTTATCTAAATTACCATCACTTTTCAAAATTTAATAGAAAAATTTTTTAATTAGAAATGTAACAATATATATAACACATCTATTAGAATACATATTTTAAATTTTAACAATTAGTATAAAAAAATACACTGATAAAAATCACTTTGATTCCTTATTTTTGATAAAATGAAAATTATTTGTAGGAATATTTAAAAACAACTTATTAAGTGAATAGAGATCAATCAAGTCATTTTTTTACAAATAATCATACGATTTTTCATCATTGTTCTTAATACCTAAAGATGAAAAAAATAAGAGTACTAGAAATTTGTATTTTGAAAAAAAGGGATAAGTAAGTTTAAGTTAAAAGTATTTAGTAATTTTATAAATAAATAAAGATGGTATATGTACTTATTTTGGCTTAAGAGTTAATGATTTTAGTAATATGATAATATAATGTGGAATATTGAAAAAATTCGATGTTTTTAAACTAAGATAAGATATTGTAATGAGGAAATGGAGATATAAATATATGTAGATATATAGTAAAGTGGTCTGTAGTTATATCTGTCATTTGATCTAATTTTTGTGACTCATTTTATAGATAATGTAGAAGTTTTATTTACTAAGTATCTTACAACATCACAAAAATAGGTGTAAGACAACTTTTGAAATATATATGTAGATATATGTCAAATTAATTACATGAATGATTTTTATTTACCAAATGCCTAAAATGCTGTTTTATAATACATTTAGATATATATGTATATATCTACAAGCAATGTAAAAAAAATATTTAACAAATGATTAATCAAATTAAAAAATATAGATTTTATATAGAAATGTTGCATATATTTATATATATGTAATATCTCCTTTTTTTAGTAGTAAATAATATTTTTTACCAGAGAATATAATGGAATCTCTTTAATCATTGACATTAACTAAACTCTTCTTAACTTTTGTCCTTTAAAAGAAGTTTTAAGATACTTTAGTTATAAAAAGTATGATAAACAAAAGAAATTAATGAAAACTTCTTTAAATTTATTAAATATGTAGAAAAGAGATATAAAACAAGGACATATTAGAGAAACTAAATTATATGAATATTCATTAATTCTTTTCTAAAGTTAGATTTTTTAAGTATCATATTTTTACATTAAAAATTCTCCATCCCCAAACTGTCAGTAATTGCACCGTTTGATAATCATTGTCTAGAAAGAGGCAAAAAAAGAATTAAACTTTTGTCATTGTCGTCAATTTTCTTTTATAATTTTAATTATTCAAAACTTTATTACATATATTTCAAAACTTTTCTAATTATGTACAAATATAAAAACTACTAACATGTGGCATTTGTTTAATTAAACTAACTGTTGCACAAATTAGAAAATTATAACTATTTATCAATCATAAAATGATTACTCATAATTTCTTAACTTATGCTCTTCACCATCAAATAACAATATAATTTAGCCTATTAAGGTAAATTACCTCTTAAATCATCTCCCCTTACTACACCATTTTAGCTGTTAAATGTCCAGGTGTATTATATAGTTAAGCATCATCTTAATTTAAAATTTATTTAGTATCATAATGATACTATGACTACTACATTTAATGATTTATTATTGTAAGTAGTATATAAAACTACTTGGGCATTTCTTATAAATTCTGAAAAATCACATATGGTGGTAAGTAGTATCATGTATAAAATAGCTAACTATATGTAAATATATCCATTTCTTACATAACAAAAATAAAAATCACTTATATTTGTCATACGGTAGTTATATAAGTAAACAAGTGTGACATGTTTTGTTTTTATTTATGATTAAGGCTGTTTGTAAAATTGGACAATATCCAAAATTTTCACCTAACATTCAATAAGAATCAAAAAAAAAACATTTAATTACTAACCGTATTAGTATATATATGTATATTTGATTAAAAATGATATATATAAACTCGTAAAATAATTTATAAAATGTGCCTATCTTAAAATAAATTAAACACAATGTCAATCAAACATTTTTAATAAGATCTTTTAAGAGATCCTTATCACATGTCTCTCAAGGCATTTTCAATACTTCGAGAACATGAAATTTTATGAATTCAAAATATAATTGCGAGTGATTACTAACAATAGCCACAATATATGGCCATATGTTTTGGAATAAATTTTAACAAGATAACAGCCATAATGTAAATCAAAAAATTTTATAAATTTACATATATGAAAAGTTTAAATATGATATTTGATTGTATTTTTAAAATAATATAAATATATGAAATTTGTTTAAGTAATAGTTAATAATTTTTACAATAGTTGAATAATATGCAAATAAAGTTTTAAGTATAACATTAAAATGTTTTTCTATTGTCCAATGATATTAATTAACGGTAGGGTGTGACAGGACACTCATCACTTTTAAATAAGTATATAGTCGTCATAAGTATATAATAATATATATCTTAAAAAGTTAAAATCAGGTAAACCTCTTTATTAATATAAAATATTCCTTTATCTTTATAATATATATTACGATATAAGCAAAATAAATTAAGTGTGTCAAAAATTTTGGTTACTTTTTTTAACCTTTAAAATTATATGGAATAGTGGTAAATTATTATGCTGGTATAAAAAGTACCTTAAATTTAATATATATAGTTTATAAAGGTGTTTCGTTAACATTAGTTGTTTGTGACGTCAATACAGCCGTACAATTATTGTATAAATTTGGAATTTTGGGAAGATTTCTTGAAGATATGTTGTTTACAGTACCATCTATTGGTGAGGAATCAGAACTAGTCTTGTCATAACTCCTTTGTTTGTCTTTATTACCTTTTCCAAATGATAACTTAATGGGAAGATGAAGTTTATTTTTCGTAATAATTTCATCATCACCTCCCCCATCTTTGTTTTTATCAATATTTTTTATGTTATTACTAAACTTTCTAATAACTATTTCTTCAATTCCTTTTATCTCGCATCTACAAAAAGGACAATTTTTTGTTCCCGTCGTTACTTCTTGCCAACTCGTTAAACAAGTTTTACATATTAAATGTCCACAAGGTTCCAATCTAATATCTTTGTCATTTTCATCACAAATTTTACACATTTCAAATGTACTTCCTATTGAACAGTAAATTTCAAATTGTTCTTGAGTAACATGGACAGTCTTACCAGCAGTTGATGCTTCAAGTTCTTTTGTCAAATCAGGATTGTTATCTTCACCATTTGGATAACGATAACTAAAATTAAATAAATATATATTTTTAAAAATATTACATTTTTAAGAAGATTGTTGCTACTTACAATCCCTCTCGATATCCATCAACAAGAGCCTTAACTAAAGATTTATTATTTGGTATTGTTTGATAAATTTTACCATCTGGGGCAACATAACCAATAGCCCAATGACCAAGTCTTGTACAACTTAATCTAAAGACGTAACTTCCAGGTTTATTGATAAATTTTTCTAATTTTGATTTAACTTGATCATACGTCAAAAAACTAACATATGCAGGATGTTTAACAGCCAATACCCTCCAATTATCTAATAATTTATCCCATGGTTGGAAGAGTCTTGTAAATACATCAAATTCAAATTGTGATATATGACTATTAGATGTTAAATCCATTGTCTTTTTTAAACTATTACTTTCATTAGTATTATCAGAAAAAATATGTACTTTTTTTAACAAATTTTCAAATTGATTCCATGGTACAATTAATGAATCACCAAAATTTTCATGCCAAAACTGTGATGCTTCCTGTTTCGTTATCCTAAAACTTTTAGGAGAAAATTTTCCCTCTGGTGATAGAGCAATTAATTCATAATACATATGCGAGAATGATAAAACTTTTTTTGTTAGTGACAATCTTGTTCCAGATTCCTCTTCATAAATATCATCTTTATTATCTTTAAATAATTTTATTATCTAAAAAAATTTTATATTACATTAATGGTTTTTTATCCTGTCTGTTTAACTTACTCCTTTACATTTATTATCAAGATTTGACATATACAATCGTAGATAAAGTATCTCACTATAAGTTGATGGATTTTCTTTTAAAATTAAATTTAAGTGTTTATAGATATCTGGTATAATTTCTAAAATATTAGGTGGTGATGGTTTTAGTTTTAATTTTGGTTTTTGACATAACTTGAAAACATGATCAAGGAGACGGAATGTCTTGTCGAATACCTTAGCATCATCCTGTGAAACTAATGGATGGTCATTTGACTGGAATTTGATGATAATATCTGAATTTCTATTGACAACTCCAACTATACTATCTTCCAATGCATTTAATGGCGATCCAAAGAGATGTTGAAAACGACTAATGATACCTGTGAATGTAGACATCTGATGGTAGTGTATTTAATATGATAAACTAAAAAATAATTATGATTTTTTTATACAAAAGAAAGTAGATGAATAAATATTAAATAAACTACAATCTATATGTACATATAAAGTAGCCTTTTAATTAAATATTTTTCAATATTTTTAAAATAAAAGAGAATGATAAAGTATTTGTAATTTTAAATAGTTTTTAAAGAATTATTTAAAGTAATATATTTTATTTCTTAAATAGGAATGATCAATATTGTATAGTTGTTATGTCTATACATACATTAATATTATAAAAAGGTAAACCGTTATACAATGATAGGTGAAATAATATTAAAACAATTGATGATTAATATTTTTAAATAAAAAATTATTAATACCTTTTTATTCATAAAAAAATAATATATGTAATATAAATAAAAATGTATGTGTGTATATTACTATTATTATTACTACTAATTATATAATATACTTAGAGAATGTGTAAAATATAAAGCATATAATCTTTAGTTCGAGAATTTGCTAAAACAACTTTGTTCCAATAGACGAAGGTACTTTTATTTTTTTTTCCAACAAACCTATTCGTGATGAGAATATATGATGCTTGGCGGATGAAGAAAAACTCATGACCTATCAATTCTTGGTTTTAATCTTACTGTTTATTAAAAACAATGATTGTTAATGTATGAATATATTAGATATATTAAATAACATATTTTTATTGACCTGTCATCGATACATTCCTAAACATTTTTATATATACACTATATATCTCAATTGATTTTTAGAGATGTTTACGTAATACTCATTCTGTTTGTTAAAAAAATATATTTCCCTTCTCATACATCTTTTTCCTGTGTATTAGTTTTTAATAAATTAAAATTTTTATTATTTAGAAAAGTAGTATATAAAACCCTCTAACTTCCATCTTTTAATGTGTTTTGTTTAACTTTTAAAATGTTATCTTCTTTTTAATGATTAAAAATTTTTACTGATAAAACTTTTATCAATTCATAGAAAATATTGTATACATATATAAATCATATTTTTTTTAGAAAATGGACAGTGAGAGTGAAATGGCTACTACAACTAACCCCAATATTGCATTTAAACTTACCATTTCTATATTAATGGTGGTAACTGGATCATTAAACACCATTGCTGCTAAATGGGCTGATAGTCTAAAGTCTGATGGTAGAAATTTTAATCATCCATTTTTCCAGGTAAATATTAATAATGATATAAAAAAGATAAATAAATAAACTTGTTTAAATAACATAATATAAGTTTTTTTTAGGCAGCATGTATGTTTCTTGGTGAGTTATCATGCCTTGGTGTTTACTACCTACTAAAATATACACGAAAGAATGTCCATAATGAGGCAGAAAATGTAGCTACAACAACGGTTAATCCATTTATCTTCCTTCCACCAGCTTTTTGTGATGTCTTTGCAACATCAATTATGTATGTTGGGCTAAATTTAACAACAGCCTCCAGTTTTCAAATGCTTCGTGGTGCTGTTATTATTTTTACAGGTCTCTTATCAGTTGCTTTTTTGGGAGCCCAATTAAAACCATATAAGTGGCTTGGTATGTCAATTGTATGTCTTGGACTTGTTATTGTTGGCGTTGTAAGTATTGTATATGAGAATAATCCAGAGGTTGACATTAATGCAATGATTACTGGAGATATTCTTATTGTAACAGCACAAATAATTGTTGCTGTACAAATGGTATATGAGCAAAAATATCTTACACAATATGATGTTCATGCATTGTATGCTGTTGGTTATGAAGGATTATTTGGATTATCAATTCTTGGTCTCTTAATACCAATGTTTTATTTTATTCATGTACCAAAAACTTTTTCACCGGATCCTGAACACCGTTTGGAGAATATTTTACTTGCATTAAAAGAAATACGCGATAATCCAGTTATTTTATTGCCATTGGGATTAACTGTTATTAGTATTGCTTTATTCAATTTCGCCGGGATATCAGTTACTAAAACACTATCAGCCACAACAAGAATGGTTTTAGATAGTGTTCGTACTCTCATTATTTGGGTTTGTTCAATTCCGTTGTTTGGTGAAGAATTTATCCCATGGCAAATTCTTGGATTTTTCTTCCTTATTCTTGGAATGTTTACATATAATGATATTCTTGTTGGTCCATATGTTAGATCTAAGATATTACCAATCATGAATGAATCATCATCTGTAACTATATTTTGCGGTAACTTTTGGGGATCAACAGATAGCGCAAATGATATTGATCGTGAAAATCTTATTAATGAAGAAAATGAAGAGTAACTTTTTACTTTTAAAATATTATCCTATTTATTTTTGCAACATTTTTGTTATAATTTACTTACATATTTCATTAAACAAAATTTTTTTTTCTTTGCCCCTCTTTAGTTTAAATTTATTTATTTCATATGAAGGTATTGAAAATAAACGTGTTTATATATGAAAGTATACTTTTAAAACAATTTTATCTTTTTTATAAAACAATAATCATCTTTATCCTAAAATTGTTGATATTAAACTGGTTGTTTATACTTTTAGTTATTATCTTCATTGATTAGTAGTTAGGTTGAAAAGTAACTTTGAGTAGATCTGATATATAACTTTTATACACAACATTTTTATCGCGTCATCAATGAGTTTCCAAAGAGTAAAATGTCGCGTATTGGTATGGTGTTCCTTAAAAGATATAATTTGTTGGCAATAAACTATTCAATTGTTGTGGACCCCTCGTGAGAGAGAGACTGTGTATCGTTTAACAGCCTTTTATTTACAAGCTTTCCTTGTCAAATATTGTTAAAGGAGACACCATATGCTTGTATTAGACTGATATTTATATTCATATACATACTTAAAATATAAAAATATATCTTGTCTACAAAATTTTTACTTTACTCTAATTTAGATAACGTTATAGTTTGACGTTAGATATTACTTGCCAAAAGGATTCCCGAAAAGTTATTTAATATTCTTGAGAATGGCTTATCAAACTGGTATAAGAGGTATATTTAATATTTCTGTTTATTGATTTATGTAAATTTATTTTTAAGCTGATTCTACATTGTTGAAATTTTTTGAACAATGTAAGAATGGAAAAGTTCGTATGGGAAAAATTGTCATAAAGAAAGGTATAAATTAATAATATTTGTTTGTTTGTAGTAACTCATTTATTACAGAAGTTTTATCTGTTAACTATCAATATGAAGGAACTAATGATTGGAGAGCTGATTGGTCAACAGTCTTCCCAAATTGTCTTGATTCTTTTGAACCATGTTATATCTTATTTCGTTTTACAAATAAAAATGAATGGATATTCGTATCGTATGTTATTTTAAAATATGTCCATAAATTCTATAATATTTTATACAATACTTTTAGCTTTGCTGATGATTTAGCACCAGTTAGAGAAAAGATGCCATTGGCAGCAACAAGAGCAACATTTATGTCTGAATTTGGGCAAAGTTTTATCATTCATAGTTGGCATTTTACAAACAAACATGATTTTGACTTAGATAAAATTGAAAAAAGAGTTGCTGGAATATCTGAAAAACCAATGACTGAGGTTGAACGTCAATTAGACTATGCCTCCAGGGAACGTGCTCATGCACCGTTGCCAAATGTTTTTCCAATGCAAACATTAAGAGGCTGTACCTTCCCAATTGATAGAGATGCTCTCAATGAACTTGAAAACTTTAAAAATGGTTCAATTAATTTTGTTCAACTTAGTATTGACACATTAAATGAGGCTATAAAACTTGAAGGAGTTAAAGAAAAACTTGAAGTTTCTCAATTACAAAGCGCAATTCCTAAGAAGGAACCAAGATATTCTTTCTATAGATATCATAATCAATCTGATGATAGCGATAAAATTTTTTTCATCTACAGTTTACCACCATCAGCTGAGGTATCAGTAAAAGAACGTATGCTTTATTCTAGTTGCAAACTTTCATTCCTAGATAATGTTAAAAATGATTGTAACATTGAAGTTTCAAAGAAGGTTAGTTTATTAGTATATATATATATACTAAATTATTTTAAACTTTAATTAATTGTATTATTATTATTTAAAAAATTGACAATTAATTTTAGATTGAAGTTGATAGTAAGGATAAGTTAGATGACGCAACCTTGGCGTCATACTTTGCACCAGAAGAACCAATTAAAAGGCAAGCCTTTAGTAAACCAGCTCCGCCAAGCAAGACACCACGTAGACTTATCCGGGATCTTCCACAAACTACTGCTATTTAATATGTGGTGATGCTTAAATTTAAAATATGTGATTAATATTGGAAATCGTATGCCATTGCATATTATTCCATTTATCTGCTTGTTTTATAACATCTAACATTGCCTATTATCTTTAAACTTCATTACTGCAACTATTCTTTGCTATGACCATTGAAAATTACATTTTAATTCGTTCTTTAAATTGAGTATAATAAATATTTGTGCAATTTAAGTCTTTTTTTTCTCTTTTTTTATCTTATCTCAAGATACTTCTATATAGATAGATTTTTGATAAGTCTATTTGAAGTGTTTACAATGTAATCATAAGATATAAACTTTTTTTTTATCTTTTGTTCTTTACTTAAAAAGGTTACTTCTTATTTTAGGAATAAATTTAATTTTATCAATGTTATTAATATATAAATGGAATTTTATTGTTATTATTTTCTTATGTAATAATATTTATTCAAAGATTATTAATGATATATTTAAAAATAATAATTTTTTAAATCGTCAAAAACGTGGTGCAACAGCAGATAGGAGTCGTTTATGGCCAAACGGATTGATACCTTATGAAATCGATGAGACATTCTCTGGTAGGTAAAAATTCAAAATCATCCTTTTTTTGAATAAGAATGATATAAGTTAACAATATTTGTTCTTTTTCAGGTCAACATTATAGACTTTTTAAAATGGCAATGAGATTATGGATGAATTTGACATGTTTAACATTTATCCCAAAAGCAGATGGTTCATTAATCACAAAAGATTATATATATTTTACAGCTGATGAGTGTGGGTATGTTTTTAATTATTAAAATTTATCAACAAAACCTCATCATTTTTTCTATCTCATTTAAAGATGTTGTTCATACGTTGGTAAACATATGGATGGGAAACAAATAATATCAATCGGTAGGAAATGTGATAAATTTGGAATTGTTTTACATGAAATAGGTCATACAATTGGTTTTTGGCATGAACATACAAGGGAAGATAGAGATAAATATGTAGATATTTTTTATAGTTCAATAAAAGATGACCAAGAGTATAATTTTGATAAAAGCAAACCAGGAGAGGTTGATTCATTGGGTGAGACGTATGATTATGAAAGTATAATGCATTATTCAAGGAATACTTTTTCAAGAAGCATTTATTTAGATACAATTTTACCAAAACATAATATTAATGGTAAAAAACCAGAAATTGGTCAAAGAACTCATTTAAGTGTTGGTGATATAAGACAAACAAATAAACTTTACCAATGTGAGACATGTTTTAAGACTTTTTATGAAAGGAAAGGAGTCATATCAATAAAAAATGAGAAAAAGTGTATTTTTAGAATATTAGGAGCACAAGGGGAAAAAATAAAATTAAAAGTTTTTGGAAGAAATATTACAAAAATGGGTGGTGATCGGAGAAAATCTGAAAAATTGTTAATTATTAGGGATGGCTTTCATGACAGGAGCAAAATTTTGACAATAATTAAAACGGATAATTTTAATGATGTTGAATTTGTATCAAAATCAAATTTTATGTATATACAATTTAAGAATACTCTACAAATCGAGGATGAATTAACAATTGGTGAATATAAATTTTTGTGTGGTGGAAAGTTGAAAGAAAAAAAAGGTTTCATTGAAAGTCCAAATTTTCCAGAGGTGTATCCTTATAACATTACATGTCAATGGGAAATTGAAGTTTCTAAAGGTATGCTTGTGGCTGTTAAAATTTTGTATATTGAAATAGAAAAGTCAGGAGATTGTATGTATGATAATATAGAATTTTATGAAGAACCTGGTAATGAATTGTTATCGAAAACTTGTGGGTCACACAATGAAATAACATCTGTTGTGACAAAAGAAAGTAACAAAATGAAAATAATATTTAAGAGTGATTCATCAAATAATAAAAATGGTTTTTTACTGCAATATTTAACTGAAGAGAATGAGTGTAAAAAAAGAAATGATTTGTGTGAACATATTTGTATTAATGAAATAGGTAGTTATTCTTGTCAATGTCATCCTGGTTTCTCACTTGGCAAAGATAAACATTCATGTTATAATAAATGTGGTGGACATTTAAAAAATTTAACAGGTGCTATTTTATCACCAAATTATCCAAATCAATATCCACCAAATACTGAATGTACATGGGATATTGTTTTAAAAGATGATTTTCAAATATTTTTAAATTTTTCTTTTGTATCTCTTGAAGGAGTGATAACAGATTGTTCCTACGATTCTATTTTAGTTTATGAGTTAGATAATAATATGTCAGTCAATTATTCATCAACACTTCAAATTTGTGGTTATCATACAGAACCAATATTAATGAAATCAACAGGAAACAAAATTAGGATTAAATTTCAATCAGATTCTTCCGTTGAAAAGTTTGGTTTTATTGCTTCATACATTGGTTTCCATGATGAATGTCTATCATCAAATGGGGGATGTGAACAAATTTGTGAAAGTAACATAAATTCATATAAATGTAAATGTTTAGATGGTTTTACATTGTCAGATGACGGTTATAGTTGCCTGGAAGATGTTTGCTCATTTCAACTTTTTGATTCTAAAGGATCATTAGCATCACCAAATTATCCTGAAGGTTATCCAGATGATAAGGTATGTAAATGGCATTTTATTACAACACCAGGACATACAATTGAATTAACATTTCACGAATTTGATTTGGAAGAAAGTCCAAATTGTTCATATGATAATGTATCAGTTTATAATAGTTATGAATCATCAAATGATGAATTATTAGGTTTATTTTGCTATAAAAATCGTAGTAGTGAATTTTCAATCTCCTCAAATGGTAATCAGATGTTTCTTATTATGAAAACAGATTCATCAATAATGCATAGTGGCTTCAAAGCATCTTACCATTCTAATTGTGGAGGTACATTGTTTGTTGATAATGAGATTGGTTACGTATATTCACACGATAAATATGGGGAAGGAAACTATTATTCAAATTCACATTGTGAATGGAGACTAACAATGAAAGATGATAGTTTAATAAAAGATAATATAATAAAAATAAAGTTTGTTAAATTTAATCTTGAAAGTAGCGATAATTGTAGTTGTGATAGTGTTCAAATTCTTGAACATAATAATATAGATGAGGACGGAAAAGTTATTGATAAATTTTGTGGAAATAAGTTGCCACCAATTATATTATCAAGGAGGCAGATAGTTACAGTCATCTTTACTAGTGATGAATCAATGGAAGGAAAAGGATTTGTTTTTGAATACGAACTATCTAAAGTAGTCGCTTGATCTCAGATATTTTATTAACGTAAAGATTGTTGCAAAATATAAATGTTTTTTTTAAATATTTATAAGTTGTTATTTTCTAGACAAAATTTATGCCTATAATTTTATAACTTTAAAAATCAAGTATACATATTTTGTCTAAAAGTGTTAGTTATAACTAGCATTCCTTTTTCTTCTGAAATATAAAGAATATTTTTAAAAAAAGTAATAAGAGAATAATTATTTGGATATTTTAGAGCAGAAATAAATTGTTTTTCTACTGAAAGTTGTATTTTCTTATCGAAAATAATAAATTATTCCTTTACTAAATGATAAAAAGTTGTTAAACGACAACTTTAAATTTTTCAAATGGCAAAGAATTAAATAGAAATACTGTTGGAGTATATTGTAAATATTAAAGACTAAAAATGGGATATCTAAAGTATTATAAATGGTAAAGGATACAGGAAGAAAGTAAAATAAATATTATATTAAAATAAAAAACTATAAAAGATTAATATTTTATTAATCATAAACAAATTAATTACCTTTTCTTTTCATTATCATACAATAAATTATGCGACAAAAAAATTACTACTAAAAAAATATATTAGTAAACGAATCTCCGTTTTGTTGTGATTGTTGTTTACAAATAGAAAAAAATATGTATTAATTATTAATTGACATTTAAATATATATATTAAAATATTCTTTTTACAAAATTTCCATCTCTTTTAAAAAATGTACATGGCTATTTTTATTTACGTCTAACTGGGCGAACAAAAGCTCCCGGTCCAATTTCAGTAGAATTTGCATTTTGAGTGGTATTAGCATTGGTGTAGAACGTTGTAACAGAAGAACTTTCAGCTGTTAAATCAACAGGATGAAGATCAGTTGAATTGGAACTACTTCTAGAACTAAATGATGGTATTCTTCCAATGCCAGCATTGGAACGTTTTGGTGTAGAACGATTATTATTTAACATTGGGGATTGCATTGGACTATATCCCTTAACATTACTAGCTGGTTTAATTTTTGAATTTTGTACTAATGATAACATTTTTTGGACTGCTTGTGGAGATTCAACTCCAAATTTAGGTGTGTGGAAACGAGCAAACTGTTCTGATTGATTGGAGTGCGATGAAACACTACTTGATGACGGTGATGGTGCTCTTTTCCTTGAGGTTCCTGAAGAAGCATTACCTGAGGAGGAATTTTGTGGTGGTTCACACTCTGATGACATTTTGTCTAACTCATTTTCATTGTCACATATCTTCATAACTTCCAAATATGCCTTTACTTTCTTAATCATTAAATCCTGTTCATACATCTTTTTACGTGATTGAGATCCGTTCTTAACTCCGCTTAACTTTTTTATTGTTGACGTATTACCTTTAGAATCCATATTTAAAGAATCACGATATTGTATAACTTCTTGTGTATACGGGACTAATGACAATTTTGTTACACCCCTTATAATTTTACCAATAATTCGTAATTTTTCAAAATTTATAAGCTTTTCGCAATATGTTTCATTAGCCTCATTGGAATAGATTAAATCTTTCTTGAATACAGGATATATAGGTATTACAGGAGGATCTTGAGAAACATTTAATAAATGCTGACGATATTTTGACATATTTCGACTAGGATCTAATAATGTTTGCATATCATTCAACATTTTAACATACTTATTGGGTACTCTTTCCCATGAATTTTGTAACCTTCGAACAGCGGGTTTTTCTAAACCACTTAATATAGCAAACATTGAATTAAAATTCCTTAATTCACGACAATGCCTAGCAACTTTAATGAATTTTTTAATTAGTTTTGCTCTCTTATAAACAATCTTTTCCGAACATATCTCTGTAGCAACCCACCACATTTCAACATTAAAAATATCTTCGAATTTTTTTAACATTGGCCAACCATACGCACTTTTAATTTCAAATAAACAATCAACGTATTCAGTTGCTTCAATTTTTGAAAATATAGCGAAATCTTGGAGTGTCAAATGTACTGCTATTGTATGAGCGTTTAAATCAACAAGAAATGTTTGAGATTCCTTTAAAACATCGGGTGCCACATCATCAGGTAACAACGGTTCTGATCTGTCATTATTTTTTAAATAATATCTACTATTTAAATTTAAGTATTTTGCCATATTTGTCATTGTTTGTGGTAAAGTGCGTTGTTTAATAGCACCTTCTGGTGTTACAGATGTCATACAAAGTGACCATTCTAGGTGTCCCGTCTCTGTATTCATTCCAAATTCTTGAAGTGCAAATTTGACAATTTCACCAACTGTTGTTTCTGGGTAAATTATTAAATATTTAAATGTTTGATCACTTCTATACACTTTTATAACCTCTTCATTTTGATTTAGGTTAGATGATTTAACATTATCAAATGGATCTAATGCAAGAGAATATTTGTACGTTGAGATTGGTCTATGGATATTTATATGAATGTCAGGATTTGATCTTGAAGCTCTAATGGTACCAGATAATGGTGGAAGTGAAGAATTGTTAACTACTGAGGTATTCATAATTGTTGAGGTATTTGATAGGTCATTCGAGAATCCTGAATCTGATCCACTACTTGATCCTTTTATTATATTTATTAATTTACTCATCATAGAATTTTTTGATGATACATTTGATGATTTTGTATTGACAGAAGAACTTGATGAATTATGGTGTCTAGGAGGCAAATAAGCACCAGAACTATCATTTTTGCCATATCTGATAGAGCTATAAGGATTATCACCACATGAAATACTTTCATAGTCATAACTATTCTTCTTTGATTCCATGTCAAATAACATCTCTTTAAAACCCATCAAATTCCATTTAACTTTAATTGACAGGTGAGTACTATCTTTTAACAATACTAGTGCTTTAGATAATGTTATTGAAGAAAAACTATGACCATTTACTTCTAGAATTTCATCACCTCTTCGTAATCCAATTGTCTCAGGATCACAATTATTTGAAATATCAGCAACAAAAAGTTTATGATTCATTTCTTTACCACCAATAAGTGAAAAAGATAACTCTTGGTCTCTATTACTTCTTGTTATTGTAACTGTTCTAGTTTTTGATTTAACAGAGCAGGCTATGTTTAATAATGCCAATTGTGAGTGTAAATTTTCTTGTTCCAATGTATCACCGAATTCCTCTAGTAATTTTATCATCTTACTATTACTTTCAAAATCATTAAAATGAGAATTTACCCATAATAATACTATCCTTGGTATCTTTTCCTTAAACATTGGTTCTTTAAACCACTTTTTTAGTCTTAAAAATATTTCAGTTGCATCAGAAACAAATACACGATACATTAATAAATAATCTTCCGTATAATGTTCATCTGATATGGTATCAGATTCCTCCACCAACAATTGCAATAATTTTTCAGGTTTTGCTTTAATAATTACAAGACCCACTTGATTACCTGTTACCCGCCTTTCTGTTTCGCTTACAACCTCACCAGTTACATCAGATACCTTTTCAATATGTTGACTAATTGTTGACATTATATGATAAAAATCTTTGTGCTCCACTAAAAGAAATTCACAATTGTTTGTCATTGTCCTCATTTCACCTTCATGATATTGTACTGCTGAGGAGGCTGTTGCACCAAATGAATCACCCATTCTATATTCAACTTTTTCACCATTTGGTTTTGTCCATTCAACATACCCATTCACCACAACACTCCATGAATCTAGTTTATCACCATTTTGAAGGATAACCGTTCCTGCATCCTGAACAACAGCAAACAGCATTTTTAAACATATTTGTCTTCTTATACTCATAGGAAGACTTGCAAATGCCTGCATTTGTGACATAAAATCAAGTAAAATTAAAATATCATCTAATGTACGCATTGATGGTTCCTTTTCTAGGCATTCACGAACATTATCTCTTAACTCCTGAAAACTGTCATGAGATGGGCAACTACCTTCTTCGTCATCACTATCAACAAAAGCTTCTGGGAGCCCTAAATAGAAGGGTAATTAAATAACAATTTATTATAAACAATATACATACCTGATAATTCATCATTCCTTGAACTACTTGATGAACCACCTACTGTAATTAAAGTTGGTTGTTTTATTGAACTGCCAATAGTACTTTTATCGCTACTTTTTGACATTGCTGTCTCATCAAGACTCTAAAAAAAATTTTTTTTTGATAAAAGTAGGAAAAAAGTTTTATTTACCTTTCGTTGTAGTTGATTATGGTGTGTTCGATACCGTACATACGGTGGTGGTTGATTTTTTAAAATTTGATGGTATGGTAGTATTGGAGGTTCTTTAAATGTTGTATCCTTTTTTAATGGTAAATTTGGTGCAACTCCTGATATGGGTAACGGAGTTGAAACATCTGATATATTTTTGTATATTGTTGATATTTGGTTGTTATGTACAACAGATCTATTTGTCTGAGATGATGGTTGGACGGTAATTCTTGAAATTCCAATAGTTGGTTGGGGAACTATACTACAATCAACATTATCAATGCCATTATAATTGCTTCCTTTTTCTCCTGTCATCTCATATAAAGGCTTCTGTTTTGGCCTTAATGTTGATGATTGTACCTGACTACAATCAAAATATGGTGTATCTAATTGATCATTAAATTGTGTTCCTTTAATTTTTAAATTTGTTTGAAACGAATTGTTTAATGTGTAAATATTGTTTGTAGTTTCTTGAATAGTTTGATATATCGGAACTCTTTGGTCATCAGGGTAGTCAATCTAAAATAAAAAGCTAGCTACAAAAAACAAACTATTTGTTAAGTAACTTACAACAATCAACTCAGAGGGTTGTAAAATAATACAATCACTAATTCTCCTCAAGTGAACTTCATTTCTTTTACCAAAACTAAAAATAGATAGTTATAAAAAATGAAAAGGTAATGTAAATATTTTAAAAATAAAAAAGTGACTCACCAGCCTAATGGTAATTGAATTTGTTCATCAATATAAACAGATCCTGTTAAAAGTATATACCAACAAGTAGCTGGTTGTCCTTTGCGAAATAAAATATGATTCATAGGATATGCCTCATATCTTGCAGCCCTACTAATTTTTCTTAATGCAGTATCATTAATCCATTTAAATCCTTCAAGTTGTTTTAAATGAGAGAATATAATATCAATATCCTAAAAATTATGTTTTTTTAATAAATAATAAAAGTTTAATTTTAACTTACATTCTTGCAACGTTCTTTAGGATTTTTAATTAAAGCGTTCTTAAAATCAGGAGTAAATCTGTACATTTAGATTAAATGTATCATGGAATAAGAAATTCTAAAATTAGCGATATTATGAATTGTCAAATTTTAACTTCTTTATAAGTAAGTAGTATGAAAAATAAATGGTATATTTAGAGCGCATTAATATTAAATACATTAATATATTTTCCTACATCTTACAAAATGAATTTTAAAATTAGTCTACTTATTAAATTAATTATATGGTAAAAGAGTTTAAGGAAAAAAATAAGAATAAGTTCATTAGAAATTTAATTTTATAAAAAAAATATGTTAAATATCTTTTGTATTATGAGAAAATGATAGTTATATGTAGAAAAAAATGAAATGGTAAACATTTCTAAATATTAATGGATGTTAATTAAAATTATAAAATGTCATTAACTTCTTATTTGCTTTTTTTTGTTAATAAAACAATTTATCAAATGTAAATATAATTTACACAATTGTTTTTTAAATGTCAAATTTATATTAATTTGTTAGAAAAAACAAAACTAAATTTAGAAAACTAATAAGTTATTAAAAGATTTCAAGGTAGACAACTTCTTTTTTGATAATTAACAATTAAAATGACAATAAAATTAGATTGTATAGACAAATATCCAAGAATAAAATAAATTATTGTAGTAGAGTTATATTTTAAGTATTTTATATGTACAAATGAGTGTTATAATGATATGAAAACCAAGTATTTAAGTATATAGAAAAGTTTTATGTCAACAAAACAATAATGACCGCATTAAACAATAGACTAACATATTGTTATTGGAAAGATATGTATAAATTTTAAGACCGACCAAAACATGTTAATAAAAATAAAACTTAAATTACCCAACTATTTTAAAAAATAAATATTAATGTAGTGAAAAAAATTTTTTTAATGATCAAAAAATGTATTACAGGAGTACCAATCACTTAAATTTGATCGCGACTTGTATTGGCACTTAATAGGGTTACACCTCTATGATTTGAGCAGAAATAAGTTTTAGAGTAGCATCGTAACAACTATTAATCGTTTACGCTCATTCACTGTCCTCATTGCGAAGCAGCATCCCTTTTACTGATGTTAATAGGAATGTGTAATGGATGAAGACATATGCGCAAGTGATCACTACCTTTATATTTAGATTATTTGTTACTCTTACAACGACGATATTCGTTTAGATGACCGAAATATACAGCAATGACCTGGCGTAAAAAGTAGAGAGTAATAACAAGAAAAACGCGCCAAGGACAAGAAAAAAGTCACATAAGTGTTTTTAAAGGAAAAAAATAAAATTTAAAATTTTTATACTTTTATTCATTTTAATAATTACTCTACTGTACTTTTAAAAAGTAATGTTACATCACAAGTTTATGAAAAACTTTTTAAAGAAAGTATAATTACACACATGTCTATAGGATAACAATTGTTTTTAACTTTGTCAATAATTATAAAATTACGTATAAAAAATATTTGTTTAATATTCTGTCGCAATATGCTTTTTACATTTAAAATAATGTGAAAAATTGAAATAAATTATATATATTTTATAATAAGAAGGAAAAATGAAATTAGTTTTAATTTAAAAATAGTATTTAATTATAGATTTGGTAGTAAGATTAATTGAATTATGTGATATAATCTTTTGTTATATACAATTAAATATCTATACATAAGTGTTTATAATGATAAATTATGTTATTAAAATAAAAATAAAATTTTTTAAACAAATATTTAATAGATACATATTTAATTCATTGTAATTTAAAATGATAAATTTTTACTTAATTTATCTATTTCTAATCCTCCTAACAATCTCATGTGAAATAAAAAAATAGAATAAATTTTATAATGGTATTTAAAAAAACTATAAAATTCTTGTTTTATATAACAGAAAACAATTTTAGATATGACGTTTTGTTAAATTATATTTTATGTACTTTTTTATAGTATGTAGAAAACTTTATAAATCCTTAACAATTTAATATTTAGTTAATAAAAAATGTTTATCTATAAATGTATGTGTAAATTAAGAAAAAAAAATCTTAATAAAAAAGACTTACATTTCTATAATAAATTCCGTTACTTCAAAAGTAGATAAACATTGAAGTCATAATTGATAAGAATCATGAATCAAATTACTTTAAATTACCATCTAATTTAGTTTTTTTGTAGTAATAATTTCGACGGCCCTTCATCTGAAGGGATAGTGATGATGTATCCATAGTGATTTTTTAATGTGAAACCGTAAATAATGTTCCATGTATTTTACCTTCATAAATAACCTATTCTAAAGATGTACATTTATCAATTACGGCAAATTATAGTTTATGATAATATAAACAATATAAAACCTACATTATTTTTCATCTCCATTAAGAACATTTATTCTGTTTCCAATAGTTTCTAAACAATTTTCACTTTAAAATATGCAATAAAATTTAACATATTGTAAATATTTAAACAATTGATGATATGTTATCTTTTTCTCACGTATATTTTTTTGCATGTCTGGGTAAATGAAATGATTTATAATGTTCAAATTGTTATATCAAGACTCTGTGGAACGTAAGTAACTTTTCCTATTGTGGATGTATTAGTGTTACAATTATTAATGGAGGAGGCCTTTTTGAATTTTAAACTATGAGCTATTATTTTAACTATTGAGCCCAAATTTTTTAATATTTAATTACAAATTTTATTATCATATTATAAAAATTAATTCAAAGCATCATAATTTTTAATTATAATTGAAACACTATGGAATTTAGTAATATTATCATAGCACATTAGATCTTCATTACCTGTTTTTTGAATAGACATAAAATTATATTGGCGTTTTCTTCTCCCGACATAACCATTGTTCTTTTATATTTTCTGATCTTTGGAAATATTATGAAGTACATTAAAATCTATTTAAATTTCTGTCAGTTTTTATGTTTTCTCATTAAAGCGATTATGTCTGACGCTTCAGTTAATTTCTAAATCATTATTTTCTACTATAAGAATCTAATATCAATTAATATTTTAATTATATTTTTCAGAAAAAAGTATATAAACTGAAAAATAATCATCAAATTGTGCACTGTTTCAGAGATATAATTATCCAATGAATCCAAACGAGTGTAATAAAAATTATTTAATAACTTCATGTAAATAACTAAAACTTGAAAATTCAACTTATTGCTTATAATTTTACTATCCAATAAATTCTTTTCCATCATTAGTTCGATTTGTTTTTGATAAGTTTACTAAGTAGACAAATGACCTTTAAAATGTTCTTATGGAAAAATTTTATTTTTTTCCTTAATAATTGTTCCCAAAATTGCATTACATTTTTGGAATTTTTTTTATAATTTAATTATGCAATCATAACTTTCTTTGATAATTTCAATTAATTTTTTAACTTTAAAAGGTAGCTGGTAGCTTGTAAAATTAAAAGGCTAAATATAGCCATCTTCCATACCAAATTGTCATTTTAGTACTAAATTGTCCGAGAACATCCTTTGAATTGTGAAGACATGATTTTATAACATTAAAAAAATTTTAATCATAATTTACACTTTTTATGATACAAAGTTATAACTTGAGGTGCATAAAAAATATTTTTATAAAAATTTTTAATGCATCATTCGACATCAATATTACTAAACACTATCATTTAAAAAAGGAAGTATGATTAAACTCAATTAAAAAACGAAAAAAAAATTTTATTATTA
The DNA here is from genome assembly GCA_005656395.1 of Strongyloides papillosus. NCBI lineage: Eukaryota > Metazoa > Nematoda > Chromadorea > Rhabditida > Strongyloididae > Strongyloides > Strongyloides papillosus. Next base: position 122,877 of record SRSI01000071.1, read on the forward strand.
AAAAAGAATATATTTGATTAATGATATAAAAACTTTATTATTTACAATTATTCTTACAATGTTATAAAAGTTAAATATAGCTAGTATATAGTCAAAATTTTGACAAGTCATCTATTCTAAAGAAGCCTAAAAATAATTTTTTTATTCCTATATTTCTCTCTCTTTCCTACTCCCGAGCATATGCTGGTTGCAAAATTTTTAATGCTGCTTTCAGACTAAATGGATTGAAACCATAACCATTACCTTCATAAAATTTGCTTTGAAATTCTACCCAATGGAGACGTAAGGCATGTAAGAAGGCCGATAATCCTTCCATTAATACTAGAATTGATACTGTAAGAATAAAAAAAATGAAAAATGATATGAATACAGAGATTGGTCCATAAAAAGGTAACATTTGCATTCCTTCGACTAATATTTTATCCCACAGAATCTCAGAAAGTTCTAGAAAAATATACACATATTGTTTAATACAATTTGTTTAAAAACTTACGTGCATGAGCGAGTGACAGTGCCCATAACCTAAGGTATGAAGCAGTATGTGATATACATCCAAGAACAAATTCAATAGAATGAATTGATTGATGTACCATTAAATTAGTAAAGCTTTCTCCAGGTTCAGCTGATAAAGATGTTTTTTTGTCAGAAACACTAGGATTTAATGTATTTGATGAAGGGTGTTTACGAATATGTGAAGTTGTTGATGTAATAGTATTATCCTCATTTGGTTGATTAATAGCAATCAACTCTAATGTCTCGTTAATATTTTTTACATCATAGTAATATTTGCTTTTTTTCCTATTTTTAAAAAGTTCATAAAATGGTTTACCAAACAGCATTATTGGTATACACATTAATGCTATCAACAGTAATGTTCGTTCAAAATCACTTTGATTAGGATACCATTGATTTAAATAACAGCCTTTCATTTCAATATACTCTGTAGATGATCCATTAATAAATCCTACATTTCTTTTTTTTAACATTACCATATTAATGAGACCAATTAGAAGCGATGGTGCACAATGTGATCCTGGATAGTATAAACCGAACACTTCACCTGGATGAACACTGTAATATATCCATTTAACTATTATCTGTATACATAAATAGACAAATATTGATGTAAGAAATAGTAATTGTGGTATAAAATTTGTTAAAATATCAATAAAACTTTTTTTATACCAATAATTAAAAAAACTTATAAATACTCCAAAAGTCATTTGAGATACCCCAATTAATATTGATGCTTTCATTTTCATTGAATTTAAAAAATTTAATTTATTCTTTGATAAATTCCAAATAGGATCAACCCCGATAATGTATGGACCTTGCTAAAAAAATTGCAAAGAAAAAAGATTTAGTATAAATTTAAAATGAAAAATTATTACCGTATTATTGAAAGCATATAAAGGATCTAATGTTAAATCAAATGGTCTGTTTGATGATTCTAAAATCCAACTTGTCAAATTATTCTCTGTATATGGAATTTGCCATGATGATCCAAAGATATTAAAACTTTTTGCAAATGCATCATTATATATAATTCCTGTATATACAGACATTAATCCCATTAAAAATATAATGTAACGACCACCAAAAAATATACTTGAAATCTCATCTAATTCTTGAACTTTTTCAATAATTTTTTCTTTATAGATCAAAAAAAATCCAAAAAGAGCTAAAATTACTCCATGACCAGCATCGCCAAACATAACAGCAAATAAGAATGGAAATGTTATAATTGTAAAAATTGATGGATTAATTTCTCCATATGTTGGTATTCCATAAGAATCAACAATTCCTTGAAAACAGTTTGTAAATTTATTGCTCATTGTCAATGTTGGTGGGATCTCTGTAGAATCTATTACATTTAAAATTGGAAGAACAGTTCCTCTTTTATTAACACACTCTTGAAGAGCATCTCTTACATCATCAATATAAACATCTGGTATCCATGCTTCGGCAACATAAAAATTTCCACTTGTATCAAATTTAAATGAATTTAGGTAATGGTAAATTGTTTTTTGTAAATGTACCTCTTTCCACCATTCATTTATTTGTTTGGCTGTTGATGTTAGTACGTCTCCTTTTTGTGAGATTGTTGAATTGATAACAGTTACCAAATCATCCATACGAATTTTGACTTCTAGTTCACTACGGTGGCGATCTCTCGCAGTCTTGGGACATGGATACTGTTTTGCTCCAAAACCATCACATACTCTATCAACAATATCTTGTAACTTTTTACCTTTAAAAAATATTATAAAAACACATCTTTCGGGTTTTTTTTGTAAGAATGTACATTCTTCAATTTCAATTAAAGAGGTGCGAACGAATGCTGTCCTTCTACATGCTCTCCATAGTACTCTTTCAAAAGCAAATCTTTTTTGTGCATCAATTACACCAGCAACGAACCACGGAATAGAAATATCATTAGATAGATTGGAAGTTTCTCTCTCCAACTCAATATCATGTGCCAGAGAGATCCTTTCATTAGATACAGCACTTTCTAATGTATGTATAGCTTCATCATCAACATGATCGATAAAAAATTCGTTAACCTTATCAAGTACCTGTTCAAATTCTTTCATCTCATCAAGTTGATTTTTTAAATTTTCTTCATATTTAGTTAATTCAATAACAACTTTTTCTCTCTCCTCAATTTCATAACTAATTGTAATTAAATCTTTTGGTTTTCCAACTTCTGTTATGTTATCTAAATAGTGATCAAATCGTAAGACATTTTTTCCCTCCGGAATTTTAGAATCCCATATTTGATTTGCTAAATTTTTTAAGCTCCTCTCCATTGAGATACATCTTTGTACCTCTCTTATGTATGCTCTTTGAAAAACATTAGATGGTGATTTATGTTCATTAATATGTATAAATTCATGCTGTCCTAATTCCGCTAATACATTAAATGCATTATCTTTTTGTATGATTAATTGGTATAATTTCATAGGTTCACTACGAAATGTTGATGACATAATGATATATATATTAGTGATTAATAAACAATAATTTTTCTGTAAAAAAATGATGAGTAATTTCTAATATATCAAAAGTAAAATTAAAAAATATTTCAAGATAATATATATATATACAACTTAAAAAGAAAAAGGAAGTTAAATGATCATATTATAAAACTCAATAATTAACATTAAAATAAGATTATATGATAAATTAAAATGTCTTAATTAAAAATTTCAAGTTATAGTAAAATTGCTTTATTTTAAAAATAGAATTAATATAGTATTGCTGGTTTAACAATTAAATGAAACAGATATTTGTCAAATTAAATTATATTTAAAATAAAATTTGCGCACTTAATTTTAGATATATTATATAGTAATATCAGGTAAAATTTTTCATATAAACATTTATATTTAAAATTAACAAAAATAACATTTAGTTAAAAAATTTTTGTACAATGATGAGATACAAAAATGTTAACGATAATAGAATAATATAATTTTATATATAATTATGTTATAGGGAAGAATATTAATCAAAAAACAGCTTTTTTTACTAATATTTTCTCTTCATTATTACTTTAAGATGAGAAAAGAAAGGTTTTTTGATGGTAATGATTATGTAGTAAATTTATGCGTCATTCATTTATAACAATCTGTAATTGTAAAGTTTTGGCATGTGTATGTTCATATATTTTGATGATTTGTATATCTTAAGCACTTACGCTTTTCTTTTCAATACATCAATTGGATTTTAAATGATTTAAAAGAAGATATTATACATTAAGAGATTGATGATATGTTATAAAAAGTATCATACACATGCATATATCAATTATCACCAAATTTATCGTTATATTGTTTGTAATGAAGAAAATGTTGTTTTTTTAACTTCATATTTCTATTCGGAAGGCATATAAAATTTTATCATTTCAAATATAAAGATAAATAAAAATAAATTTTTTTAAAACAAAATTGATGTTGTTGCTTTGTGATTACATTATAATTGTAAACAGACCAAAATAATTTATAAAAAGCAATCTTTATAATGTGTTTTATATTATGATTTTCGTTAATCAACATCCCATTTTGGAGAGAAAAGTATAGTTTCCATAAATATAACATAAAAATATTAATGCTATTAAGGAACCATCCGGCACTTAACAAGACATTTCCGTATTTATTAATAAGAAAAATAAAAATATAATGCATTAAAAATATACATATAATGTATCTTCAAAAACTTTTATTTAATACCAAATAAATATTGGGATAAATTAAAGCATCCCGGAAATTATAAATATTTGGGAATGTAGAGTGGCAATAAAGATCGTTATATAAAATTATAAATTGTCTCAAAACTTTTTAAAATTTTACAAATGATAGTATTTACAAGTTTGATAAAAGTATTTCTAATAAATTCTTCAATCTTTTATATGATCTTTTTCCAAATCTTGTAATTAATTTTTGAAATATTAGTGTTATATGAAAAAATTTAAATTTATGATGTTGTTTTTTTCTCATAATCAGTATTGAAAACTTTTTTTTTTATTAATTGTTTAAAATATTAAAATGAAGTGATTATTACATATTTCTATTTATTCAGTTAACGTTATGTTATTTTAATATTAATAAAAAAATTTCTTTTTTAAATTTATGTTGATTTTAAGAATTATGCTAAACTACAACAATATTATTCTTTAAACTGCCTATATCTTAATTATTTCATCTTCTAATTTTTATTCAACATCTAGATTTAGAAGCATTATTCTTTCAAAGTTCCTAATACTTAATGTCGATTAATTAATAAAAATTTCTAGGTAAACAAACAAATTCTTTTTTTTCTGATAGTGTTTCAAACCATTAATAGAATTTTCAAAAAAAAAATAAAAGTTTTCCATAAAATTTATCAATTTACTAGACAATAACATTTTTTATTATTTGGTCAATTATATCAATAACTTTTACTCTTTCAAAACAATACCTTTTTGATTTTTTATTAAAAAAATATCATAATTTACCATTCATTTTTTTATAGTAATATTTGAAAGATGAGGTATCTAGATTACATATATCTTTGTAATATGTTAACATTTTTTCTACTTATTCATTTTTCTATTATTTTATGTCAAGATAATGCCCTATCTAGAGAGGTTATGACTAATGATTCTACTAAAAAATTCCAAATACCAGTTGGACATTTAAGAAGAAATGACTCAACCGTTATGTATGAGGCAAACGTGTTAAGGATGTGTGCAGAAGATTTAAGAACTAAAGGAATTATACCTAAAAATGTATTTTTTAATATTACAACATTAGAATCATGTAATCGTTTTGTTGGTGTTGCTAATGCTGCACACCTACATCATATAATTGATGCTGCCGTTTATTTTGGACCTGGTTGTAATGAAGGTATAAACTATTTATATATCATTTATTCTTTCTTTACTTTTTATAGAAATGTTAGCAATTGGTAGATTAGTTTCACTTTGGAATATTCCAATTATAGCACATATGTCTGGTGATGATATATTATCAGATAGAGAAATCTTTACAACTCTTGGTTCGGTTGCATTAACATCAGCTTCTGAGATGGCTAGAGCAATATTAGAAATTTTAAGACATTACAGTTGGAAACAGATTGGTCTCGTTAGAACGATAAATGATTATAATAGATTAGCTATGCATTCACTGGAGTCACTTGTTAAAGGAAATGGAATAAAAATTAACAAATATATTGATATTGATCAATTTATGTCAGCCGATCAAATTCTTCAAAGTGGTCTACTGGAAGAATTGAAAGGGAAATGTAGGATAATTATCGTTGAGTTAGGTATGGATCTTCATACAGCAACGAATTTTATGCAAGCAATTAAAAAAGCTGAAATGGATACATATGATTTTGTTTATATTATTCCATGGTTAGCACATGTATGTTTTCTATCACTAAATATTTTAAATAATTATTATTGTAGTATTCTGAACAACTCCCATGGGAAGCAAATAATGTTGATAAGAAACTTGTGCAAGATGCATTTGAAAATGCAATTATTATAACAGCACATGGATATGATAAATCTTTTGTTGATAATTTCAGAAATAGATTTCAACAGGTTGTTGGAGTTGCTACATCATACCATTCAACTATAGCATATATGTCATTATATGATGCATTATACTTATTTGGGTTAGCTGTTAGAGATGTTTTAATAGAAAATAAAGATATAGAGGCCGTGAAAGACGGTAAAAAAATATGGAAAAGAATGACTAATAGAAATTTTAATGGACAAACAGGACAAGTATTAATGAATAATGACGCTGTGCGTGTACCAAGTTATGCTGCATATTCCCTAAAAAATGGCACACTAAAAATTGTAATGGAAATTGAATCGAGACTTTCTGAAGATTCTAATTGTCAAAAGCATTGTTCAGAACATGTTATAAAAGAAGTTATAACAAATTATTGGCATTCATATGATGGTGTATTACCTAAAGATGTACCTGATTGTGGTTTTGATGGTGCACTTTGTGATCACACAAAACTCCTTGTCTTCACATCAATTTTAATATTTTTAGTTATTTCCATGCCAACAGTCTATTTTATTTACCGTAGAGAGAAAGAAAAAATTTTATATGATATGACATGGAGACTACCAAGAGAGCAGGTAAAACTTTTGGAAAATGGTATAGGAGCTTCTTCTGCAAAATCAGATCCATCATTAGGATACTCTGAAAGAAGTGGATCAGTAGTTGGTAGTTTAAGTTCTAGAGCTAATACTAAGTTGAGCGCTCAACAAGCTTTATGTAATGGTGTGAAATTGGCATATAAAAAATATAGACAAACAAGAAATCTTACTTTCCCTAAAAGAGAATTGATCATATTGAAAGAATTAAAATTAATTGAACATGAAAATTTAAACAAATTTTATGGTATTTGTTTTAATCAACAAAATGAATTTATTGTTCTATGGCTTCTGTGTCAACGCGGCTCATTAGAGGTAACTTTTGTAATATTTGTATAAAAAATTAATACAATTTATTGTAGGATGTATTGTTTAATGAAGATCTTAAATTAAGCCATAATTTCTTGGTTTCATTTACAAAAGATGTTGTTAAGGTAATAGTAAAATTAAAATAACATTTATAATTTAATTTTAGGGTCTTCAATTTCTTCATGGATCTCCCTTACATTACCATGGATGTTTATGTATTCAAAATTGTTTAGTTGACAGTAATTGGACAGTTAGACTGACAAATTTTACCTCTGAAATTATTATTAATGATAGACTAAGGAATAATGAATTAAAGTATTGTCCAAGGGATGGTGACGCTGGATTTGATGAAGGCGAGGATAACGAAGAAAATGATAAAGCTAAGGATAAAGTTCCTCAATTAAGTCCAAGTGCATTAGATCATAATGCATCAGCAAGAAAAAGTAAGTAATAGATGACAATATTAGCATAAATTATAACTATCGTTATAGAATACATTCAATTAGCACCAGAGATAATTCGTGAAATTATTACAACAAAATATTTACCAGCAGGTACTCAACCTGCTGATATTTACTCTCTTGGAATGGTAATTTATCAAATTCTATTTCGTGTTGAACCATTTTATGAAAAGGAATGGTCACCTTCAAGTAAGTTTAAAAAAAGATAGTAATTATTATATTTCTCTCACTAGAAATCCTTGAAAAACTTTCATTTCAAAAGGAAAATGAGACGATGTTAAGACCAAGTTTTCCTAGTAAAAAAGATGGAGAAGATGGTTATAATTTACAATTACTATCATGTATTGAAGCTTGTTGGCTTGAGATACCTGAAATGAGACCAAATATAAAGAAGGTACGGTCAATGGTTAATTCAAATCTCAAATCAAAAGGTGGCGGTAGTTTAGTTGACCAGATGATGAAGATGATGGAAGATTATACAACTAATTTGGAAGCTTTAGTTAAAGATAGAACTGCTATGCTTGAGGAGGCGCAACAACAAGCTGATAGATTATTAAAAAATATGTTGCCACAATCAATTGCAGAAGATTTAAAGGTTGGTAGACCAATTACACCCAAATTATATGACTGTGCAACTGTTCTCTTCTCTGATATCAGAGGATTTACAAGAATCTCCTCAACATCAACACCACTAGAAATTGTCAATTTCCTTAATGATATGTTTTCTGGTTTTGATGCAATTATTGCAAAACATGATGCATACAAAGTTGAAACAATAGGTGACGCTTATATGATTGTTTCTGGCGTCCCACAAACAAATGGTAATTTTCATGTTCAACATATTTCTGATATTGCTTTGAAAATGAGGTCATTTGTCAGCAACTTTAAATTAGCCCATAAACCAAATGAAATAATGATGGTTCGAATTGGTTTTCATAGTGGTAGTGTTGCTGCTGGTGTTGTTGGTATTGCAGCGCCAAGGTATTGCCTATTTGGTGATACAGTAAATATGGCTTCTAGAATGGAAAGTACTGGAGTCGCAAATAAAATTCAGGTTATTTGGTAATTTAATTACTATTTAAATATTATTTTTTTAGATTAGTGAAACATCATATAATCTCTTGAATGTCTTTTTTAAACAATTCATTACAAGCCCAAGGGGAAAAGTTGAAGTCAAAGTGAGTTATTTCTTCTTTCAATTTTTTACCACATTCCAATTAATTATTTTTCTTTTTCTAGGGAAAAGGTGAATGTCAAACTTATTTTCTTGAAGGAAAGGACACACAGAAACGTTAGAAAAAAGCTAAAATTTAAAAAAAAAAACATATGAAATACTCTGCAATAACACTTTTTTAATTTTTTAACAAAATTATTTCTTTACTTGTAAAACATTTTTTTCCAGAATATCTTTCTAACAATAATTTGATACATTGTAACAGATAATGCTTCTAAAAAGAAGTTTCTAATTGTAAACGTCTTTTATTTTTTAGGAGAATAAATTAACCCTAAACTAGATTATTAAACATTTTGAAATGTTTATAAATTAAAATATTTTAATTTCATATAAATACAACTTTATTGTATAAAATGACAACAAGATAAATTTAAATATATTTTTACCAGAAAAAGTACAATATATTACTGTAGATGATGTATGTTTTTGTCAGAATATAATATATACTCAAGTATTTACCAGTTAACACAATTATATCTCAAATATATTATTTGTATGTGTGTATTTAGAATACCTTTAATAATTAAATTTCTTTTTCAATTGTTTTTAATACCAAATATGTATATCTTTCAATAATAACGAGATCCGGCAAACTTGTTGTAGTTAAAAAGGCCATTTCATGGAAAGTTTTATGCATATCTCATTTGGTGATCTACAAAGACAATGAAACAATATATAGACATTCAATTACCTGTAAATTGCGTATTATCACCTTCGCTATAAAGAAACGGAAACAAGTAAATCTTTTATCTCCACTCTCAGATAAATATTTCGTTTATTATATTATATTTGAATAATATCTTATAAAATTTAACAAAAGGATCATTTTATATAAATTTTTCTTGATTAATCATGGTTAAATTTACATTTTTCTTAATTTATATTTTTTCTATATCATTTGTTATTGTAAATGGATTAGTAGAGTCTAAAGGATACAATTGTGAGACAAGACAAAGTTTAAAACTCAATAAAAGAATCCATGGATTACCTCAAAAAAATGATCCACCATTTATTTTTCAATTTATTAACTCAAATGGGATACATGTTAAAAATTACGAAGTGAAACAAAATTATACAAGTAATTTAAAAATTTTTTTTATCATTCTCATTTTTTTATTATTTTTATAGTTAGAATTGTTGGTTTTAGTAGATATAGAGGTTTCATTATTCAAGCACGAGCTGCTGATATTAAAGGTAACGTGATAGGATCATTAACAGAGGGAGTATTTATGGAAGATAAACTTTGGGATAAATTAGGAATACAATATCAATCATGTAGTAAACAATATCCAACAATGGATAGTATAACTCATGTTAATGATAAACAAAAATATATTACAGAAGCTAAATGGTCAACGGAACGTGAAATTGGTCCAATTCAATTTATAATGACAATAGCAATAAATGATAAAGTATATTGGGAGAAGTGGACACCATTAAGCGGTTTAATATATCCAAAACAATACCCATCACATCATTAGTAATATCAATTCTTGAAAATCATCCAGAAAAGAGCAATTTATTAATATATAATTTTATTACATAATATAAGGAAATATAATTTATTTACCTTTTTTTGTACTTAAAAAAGTGTACACCCTTATAAAGTAACGCAAAAATAACTAATTTAAACTTTTTTTTGTGAATGTACAATAACTAAAACTACTCTTTAAATTGCAAATATAATATATTACAGTAAAATTTTTAAGACATAAATATAAATGTATTATGTGGTGGAAACACATAAAATGATAGTAAATCATAACATTAGAAGGCTTTTTTTGTTGAAATTAATGATGAAAAATATTATATAAATTACGTTATCAATTGTCAATCGTCAAGAACCTTGAATATTAATTAAAAGCTCAAATTTAAAGTGGAAGTAGTTTTGTTATGTTAATTTTAAGACTGACTATAAAATATTATTAAATCATCTTTAAGATGACGTACTAATTATTTATAACATATTATAAATATGCATTTTAAACATTTTTTTATATTTGACAACTAATCTTTATTAAATTATTATAACCTTTTTTTATAATCAAGTATTATTTATATGTGCAATAATTTTATTACTATCTTAATAAAGAAAACAATTTTTTCAACATTTTTTTACATTCAAATTTTAAAAACTTTTTTTAGTATAAATGAAATTAAGATATGGTGATTGACATGGCTAAATATTTCATATTATTTTTATTTATAATTAAGATTGCGAAGTTGGAAACAGGAAATAATACTAATGAAATTGAATTATTTAATAATCAATATAATAATTCGCTTATTAATAGTTTATCATCCTCTAATGGAGTTGCAAATAAAAGTTTAATTGAAAATTTTTTACAAACGGAGAGTATTAAAAATGTGACGTCGTCTGATGTTGTAGAACAAAATAAAGAAATAAAGAATATTGATTATGATAACAATGTTGACAGGTATTCTATTTCAGAAACCACCAAAAACTTAACTTTAAATAAAAATGTACTTAATGAAACTACCACAACACTACCAATAAGGTAAAAATTTACTCTCTTGATTATCTTATTAATATATTTTTGATATCATCTCTCTTCTCATTTTAGAAAAGAGATTGATAATGATATTTCAAAAATTATTTTTAGTCCACGACCATGTTTAAATAATGGAACATTTGTAAATGGTAAATGTAATTGTATATATCCATATACTGGAACATTATGTCAAGATTTTGCTTGTGTTCATGGTCTATCAACTGGAGTAAGATATAATAAGCATAGTTTATTTTTCAGTAAAATGTGTATATGTAACGATGGTTGGGATGGTGAGTTATGTGATATTCCAACAACGGAACAATGTAATGAAAGAGGTAATTATGTAAATGGTATTTGTCAATGCCAAGGTTTGTATTTTGGAGAAAATTGTCAATATGTAAGAAGTTGTAATCATGGTAACTTATCACATGGTAGATGTCTTTGTGAATCCGGTTGGGAGGGAGATTATTGTGAGTCAATTATATGTAGACATGGACATCCAAATTTAAAAAATAATTCAGAAAGTTGCGTATGTCCACCAAGGTATGCTGGAATACATTGTGAAAAATGTGCCCAAAAAGGTAAACATGTTACAAAATACCCTGAATGTACAATTGAGATTGAATCTCATGCATCAGAAATTTATAGAAAAAAGAATGACCACCAAATGCTCCATAGAATTTATGTAATAGGTGGTTCATTACTATTTTTATTTCTTGTAATAGCTATAATTTTTATAAGACATTGGATATATATTAAATTAAATCCACCCCAGGAGGATATTGCTGCATTGAGAAGTCAATATTATCATCAACAATTAGAAAAGTTATTGTTAGATAAACAAGCAAAAGATACAGCCGTAAACCCAGATAAAATGCCATATATAGAAGATAACGACATCCCATTAATAACATAATTTTATTTTACATTGTAGACAAAAAAAAATGGACAAAAAATTGGATTATAATTAAAAAATAACTTTAAATGTAAATAAAAAAATATATTGAGTAAAAACTGATTATAGAAAAATTAACGTTAATAACAATGGATAAGTAAAAGATTATTTTTTTTAATATTAATTTTAAATACCTTTCCTCAATTTCACAGAAATTGCGACACGCATAATTTGCGCGTTCGAAAAAAATTTTTTCCAAAAATATACTTCTTTATTTTTATGCTAAGAAATTCCAATTCATTAAGAATAATTCGTGCATATTGTTGTTCTTTAAAAATAAAAAAAAGTAATATCTAAATCTTATTTTTCTTGTGGATAATATGGACCATTATTTGTATTTAATGAATTATTATTCTTTTCACCATTAATATCACCATTTTCATAGGGTGCTGGTAGAGGTGAGTAAAAATTTCCACCACCACCACCAGCAGTTGGTCCACCACCTCTCATAACATTCATTGCACCATAATTAATGTTAGGTAACATAGTAAAATTATTTCCCGGATACACAATTTGATTTGTACTTATTGGTGGCATAGGTTGAATTGGAATTCCATAGTTTGGTATATTTCCTTGACCAAAAGGAGGAAATCCTTGTGGTGGGGCAATTGGAATGTTTGGATTATGAAACATTGAATTGCAATTGAGTTGTGAACATTGTGGAGAACATTGAGGCATCATATTAGGAAAATTATTTGGATGAACATTATTTACATCATTCATTCCCATTCTATTCATTAAAGAAGGGGTTGATAATGTATCAATATTAGGACCCATTGGTACTATTCCATGAGAATTTAAATTAACGATCATATCGTTCATTACTTTCATATGTTCCATTGGTGGTCCTAACATTGGTCCATTAAATTTCATTTGAGAATTAGTTATATTTGGTGGAGGATTTGTGACAGCCCTTAAACAAGAACTTTCAATTTTTTGTTGTTGTAAATTATTAGGAATATTATTTTCAATTTTGATGTGTTGATGATGTCTAGCTGCAATTTGCGAAACCACATCTGCATAAGGATATATTCCATTGGCAGGAACATTTGATACACGACTATCTTCAAATTGACTTGAATAATTAATAGATATATCTTCCTGAACATTAGGATCATGCTGGTAAATTCCATTTTGAATATTATCCCTTTCCTGTTTAATCCTTTTTATCTCACCTGATAATCCATTTGATCCTGAAAGTACTTTATAAAATTCTTCTGGGGTGTAGTCTAATTTATGACATTGATTTACTATCTCACGTACTTCATTTAACTTTGGATCATTAATTGGTATAAACTGATTTAGAATTTTCATTGAATCTACCTGCCTTTGGTCAACTAATTGTTGTTTTGTAGCGGATGTATTTATTATACATGAACTTTGAATGGTATTATCAATTTTTTTGTCCAAACTATTATTATTCATCTTATAGTGTTCAAAAGACATATTTTGAAACTGACTTAAATTTTGATTGGCACAAGCTTTTAATACAGCTTCATGTAAAAATTTCCTACCAGCTGGTTTTTCTTTCATAGATTCACGATATCTTGTCATGGTATCATGTAAGCTATTCTTCTCCCTTACATCACATTTATTTTCACTAGTAATTTCATTTTTTTGTCTATTTTTACTTAAAATCTTCTCAATGTGTGCTGGATCGGAAAATTGGAATAAGTATCGTACTGAAACCATATCAGCATCATTCGGAGATAGGTAACGTAACCATGAAGCTTTAAATAATTTCTCCCATTGCATTTCTTGTCTTTGTAACTCTTGTTCGTAAATTGCTTCCATTCCTTGATCTAATTTATGTTGATTTGGTTTTAAACATCTTCTATGTACATATTTTACAATAATTTCAGGTAAAGGTGCAATATGACTAGATAAATCAATTTCTTTGGACAAATCTATTGACATCGTTACAACTTCCTCAATCCATTTAACAACATTAAATATTCTAAATGTGTCCGTATACTGATCTGTTGAATTTAATTCATCAATGACAGGTTTTATCCATGTCTTTAGTGAAGTATGAAATAACCACTTTCGTTTGATAAGTTCAAATGCAGCTCCAATTTGTGCAGCCTCACCAATACAATTAAAAAATAAATAAAATAATGTATCAAGTTCTAACTTATCATAAGTCATTGATACTGATGGAAACCTGAATGTTGGTATATTTTTTGAGATCTTATATGGATTTGGAACGTCGACGTAATGATTTGTTGGTGTGTATGAGCTACTGCCCATTATTGACCCATTATCATCAAAAAGTATCCTATCTTTTAAAGAAGAAGAGGTACCATCTAGAAGAGTATATACATCATCTTTATAACAATACGACCAATATTTTTCTTTATTTTTTTGCATATGATCATGAAAATTCTTAAATGCACGCAAACCAAAAGGACATAAGTCATTCTCTAAACAAAAATCAGGTATATTAAAATAACCACCAGGGTTATCAACTTCTTCGTCTTCAATATGATCTTTCAAAACTATACTTGCGTCAAATCCATCTTGTGATAGCAGCTTGGCCACTAATTTACGATACATTACAGCACCTAAAAAATATTTATAATTTTTATAAAAAAATGAATACATTTTAATTTACGTACATGGATATTTCGTATTTATAATATCAAAGTCAACAATATCTTCATCTTCCACCTCACTTATATCTCTATTTAAGTTTTTTAAACTATCCGTAATATAAGTAGAGATTTTAGATTTCGAATTAATAATATTATTTGACGATAATTCATTCTCAACACTTATCATTGTACTGGTATTTGGTTCGTCATTTGATAAGTTATTACAAAACACTGACTTTGACTCTTTTGAACTTAATTTATCACATGATGTTTTGTCGTTGTTTTTCATAACTGACTTGTCTTTCAAAACCTGTTTTTGCTCACCATGTATGGTACCATTTTTTTCGACATCCTTTGTTGAATATATCTTAGGGTAAGCATTCCCTAACGAAGGAAAATCTTCTTCCCCTATTCTAAACTCTCGATTTTTTCCAGGCATACACTTCCACTTTACCTAAAAAAAGTAAACTTATAAAAACAATATTAAATGTAACAAAGATGTAAACATCTAGATATACACAAGTCTTTTGTTAAAATGAGTTGATAAATAACAATATTTTATCTGATATACACTATATATGTGACAGTAACATATATTTCTATATAATTAATAACAATACACTAATAATGCATAATGTTGATATGTATATATATTTACTATTGATAAAATTAATCTAAAATAATATTTAGATTAGTTATTAAATTATAAAAATACAATCTTAAAATGTAAAGATATTTATGAATTTTCAGCAGAAAAAATGTGAAACATGTATTACCATGGAAATATACTAATTTAAGAGTAGTTCAATAGTATAAAATGCTGGATTTAAGTAAAACGAAACATATGCACAAATCGATGAACTCTTTGTATATATCCTTACGCCAAGATGGTGCTATAAGTTTTATATGAAATGTAAACATGTAACATTATAATAAATATAAATTTAGAAAATTGACGATTTTAGTAGAAAAATATTAAAACAAAAATTCTGAATAATCTATAGATAAATTATATTCTAAACATTAAACTATATTTCCACTTTTTAATAAAATATTTTTAAAATGGTGAACATCAATGAAAAGACACGGAAAAATGTTTTCCAACTTTCATATTTCTCTTAATATTTATATACACAATAAATAGTTAACGTTTAAATTAAAAAATTACATATAAGGCTAAAAATTCTCTTTTATGTTGTAGCTAATATAAATAAAATTTTAGTTAAATAAGTAGAGTAAAAAAATGTACCGAGAATTTTTAAAAAGTAGTTACATTATTACAACCATTAGGGGAACAAAAAAATACATGCAAAATTATATTGTTATTTATAATATAAAATATTATTATACTTAATAGAAAATTATCCACTAAAAAGTCATAAAAACAAAGATTTATGGGAAAAAAATACAATTAATGTGTTTAAATATCATTAAATTTAAACTAATATCATATTCATGTGCCTGTAAAAAAGTGGCTAGATGTTATACAAGTACTCCTACAACGATATATCTGGGGAGATGAAACAGCAAGTTAATAAGAGGTAAAATGTATATATGCACTTTAACTTTACTTGCTAGATTATAAAAAAATTCTACAAAAGAATGGTTTATATAAATATTTAGGTGACTAAAAAGCATAAACACAAATTTTTATGATAAAAAAAGGATATTGTAATATGCAAACGAATTGGTACATAGAAGATGATATGCTTACAAAGTATAGTACTAATATTTAATGTTTACTTTATATCTGTAGGACGACAACACAATTTAACTTCTACATGAACAAAAAAGAGGATGATACTAGAGGGAGTTTATCAAAATAAGAACAAATGTATTGTAAAAAGTAATAAAATGACACAAAAAACGTTTGCAAGATAAGATTCCAAACATTTTTTACATGAATTTCGTGATGGGACAAATCAATTTTAGAAATGATAATCAATTGGCCATTGTAAGATGGCAATAGTCTGTAAGGGGAGATGTTTATGTTTACTTATAAATTTTGAATGATTCAACCTAACTAAAAATATACCAATATTTGTTGAAGTAATACTAAAAAATAAAAACAAAAACTAAAGTAGTCTTTGTGATTAATATTTAGCGGAATAATAAAAATACTTTTTTGAGAAGATATAAAAAAAGTCACTTTAGAACTTTAGAAATATTACTTAAAACGTATATTGTATAAAAATCACAAATAGTAAAAGTAACGTTTCATTCACGTCTAAGTATATTTTTTATTAAAGATTTCTAAAAACTAGCATGTATTCCTTTCCAATAAAAAATGCCTATTCTATAGGTTATTATAGTAATATTTAGTAAAATACTTAGTTAATTTAGTGGCAAATTTTAATAAATTTAATGTTTATCTATATATTTATATTTCACGCTCAACATTAAAAAATTTTTATATATATTTAATAAATGTAAATTAGTTAAATATGTCTATCTTTAAGAAATGATAAGATACTCTTATAGATTATAAAATATACATTAATACTATTATGAATCTTAAATATTATTTTGCAAAAAGAACCTTTTATATACGAATATTTTTTGCTTTATTAGTGATATCATTTTTCTTGTACATTTATACCACAAGGAATAGACAAGCATCTGAGTACATTATATTACATGGAAAAAATAAGCGATGCCTGCAACAACAGGAATCTTTACTTCTTCAATTACAACTAATGCAAGAATATAAGTCAAAGATAGAAATGGAATTAAAAAATATTAAAGAACAGACATCAAGAGAATTGAATAAAGTGATGATGGAACTTAAAAAGGCATCTGATGAAAGAGACATTTTTAGAAATAAATATTTATTATGTAACAAGACAGAGAAAATAAATAATATTAGTAGTAAAGCTACAGTAAATGAAAAAGATTTATTATTAATTAATAATTTGAAAAGAAAACTTAGTAAATATGAGGTTGGTTATAAAATTTCCTAGTTAAACTAGCAATAAATTTTTTCTTTTATTTTAGGAAAATCAAAAAGATGACAACAAACAACTAAAAATTATAAATGGCACTTTATTAGAAACACAGGTAAGCCTTCATATTAAAATATGTGTCATGAGGATATATAACATTATAGAGACACCTTGATAAATGTATAACAGATCTTAATTTGTCATTTCAACAATGTAACATGTCAAAGGTAATTTTAACTATAATAATTATTTATATAATTCCCTTATTCAATTCGATCAGAGCTATTTGTTTTCCTTATTTCATATTGTGAGTTGCCTAGTTTAGTAGAATCAAAATTTGAAAAATTATTATGAGATGCCTCAACTTTGATACCAGATGATATTTCTTTTTTTGATTTTAAAAATGATAATGGTTGAATGTTCCATGGTTGATTAATACTAGGTCCTATAACGCTTTGTGTATTGCTTATTGCCTGATTGGTAGTAACCTGTGGGAGGGGTTCAAGGTATCTCAATTGATTATTGTATAATTGTTGATTTTGTGGTACTATTAATGAATTATCATTATCAATACGTTGATGTTGCATTGAATGAATATTATTATAACTCATTGGTTGTTGTTGATTGAGGTCTCCATTCATCAAACAAAATTGATTATCATTATCAGTTGAGGTAATTGAGTTCAAACCAGACCAATTTCCAATATTTAGCGAGTTAACTAAATTAGCCGTTTGTGGTTTAATTACATGTTGTTGCGCATACTGATTATGAAATCTTGGGCTATTTGTGTTAAGTAGAGCAGAGGATGAGTAAAAATTTGGACTAATTTTATTATCAATATTTTGTGAAAAATATGCTTGATTAACTGGCATATTATCATTTCTTGAAAATTGTACTTGAGATTGTTGTATGTAATTTCCCGTTGTCCTCCGTGCCTCATTGAAATATTGATGATTAAAATTACTTAAAATACTTTCTATGGATGAATGATTTATGGAATTATTATTAAAAACCATTGGTTGAGAGGTATCAGTAATATTAAATGTAACATTTTGGTGAGAAGGTACATTAGTGATATGATATGATCTTTCGTATGATATTTGAACACTTCTATTTAGACGTTTTCTTCTACGAAAATTTCCATTATCAAACATATTTTCACAATTAGGTGCTAATGTCCAATAATTTCCTTTTCTATCATTAACTGGTCCAACACCATCTCGTGCCTTTTTAACAAAACAATCATTTAACGATAAATTATGTCTTATTGAATTTTGCCATCCTTGACGTTTTTTTGGATCACAATTTTTGTAGTAGGAGAATCTATTTTCAATATAATTGTATATTTGTGATAATGTCATACGTTTTTCTGGAGAACTTTCAATAGCCATTGTTATAAGAGCAACATATGAATATGGTGGTTTTTCTTCTCTTGAAACCACAGTAGATTGCCTAAGTAAATAACATTATGATAATTACGTATAAAGTAAAACGTTAATCTTAAAAGGTTGATTAAGCCTTTATTTTGTATATTTTTGCATTTAGTAAAGTTTTGTTTTAATGATATATTATATATTTTAACTTACATTTGTTGTGAAGGAAAACTGAAATTATTCATTTTCAAAATATAAGCATAAACACAGTAGGAGAAATGATTCTATAAAATAAAAATATAAATCACTTAAAATATTCTTGTGCACTATGAAATGTATTGAAGTAAAATAAAGTAATGAAGAAAATAGATAAAAGAATTAGTAAGATAACAAAATATTAATATATTTTTATTTAAGAAATGTTAAGATATAACCTGGACATGAAGATGTTTTTATAAAAATCATATTCTATACTTATTTCTCACAAAATATTTATAAACATTACATTTTCTATCATTCATGCACTGTAATGAGTGATTTGTGAAATAAAACAACAATTTTTAGAAAAATGTATTGAATTGTAGAAATGTAGTTAAGCTATGATGTGTCGTCTTAAACATAATTTTCTAATTGAAGTAAAGAAAAATTAAAGTTGGGATGTATAATCTGTCAACGCCCTAATGTAAGATTAAAAGGCATTTATATTAAAATAGAAAAAAATTTTTGTTACATGATCATTCAAGATAAAATAGTTTGTTTAATTATTCAAAAATTTAGTTAGTAAATGAATTACTCATATTTTTGTAATACATTCCACTCATTAATAAGATTAGATTTTTTAAAGAATTATAAATAATGAGAGACATTAAAAAGATTAAGTAGTTAAATGTTAAAATACTATTTTATCGCCTTTATTAATAATAATAATCAAACAAATGTTAAATATTTCGTTTATTACTATTTCTTTTATTGAAATAAATCAAGAAAATAAGTAGCTCCTGATAAAATATTAATAGATGACAAATATGTATTTTTGTACGGGAAGAAGATGTTAAAAATGACTATTTTATTATTACAGACAAATCAAGTGCCAGGTGATGAGTTAAATTATGTTAAAGAAAATGGTGTTCATTTTAAGAGATATGAACCTAAAGATAAAAATTTGCAATTTAACAGATTTAGTGGGATGTTGATATGATTGATAAAATACTATCTCCAAAAGAGTTAATAAGCAAAATTGAGGCTAAAAATATGGAAAAAATGAAGGGTAATGATGATAAAAACGTTTACAACAATAAACCAAGTAAGTTTAATTAGAATGATGAGTTAGGGTTAGAAATAAATTATTCATTGTCAAGAAATAAGTAGGCCTATAATATGAATCAACTATGACTCAATAATTTTTCAATTCTTTCAGATGTAATTGAAGATGATCTAGAACCTAATGGAAATGAAGTTGATTATAAGGAAATGGTATGTTTAATTAATGGATTATAATAAATGAAGAATTTTGTTTTAGGGTGACCACTAAAAAATCACAAATCTTACATAAACATATTTTTTTTAACTTTGAATACTTGAAACTTTCAGCAACATTATGATAATCATTATAATTTGAAATAAATTGTCTTTCATTTTTTGTAATAAAAATGTATATATAATATTATTTAAATAGCATTCATTTTTTTATGAAAAAAATTGCAAATTATTATATTTGAATGTATTATTACATGTGTTATGTTAACCTCTACTGATATATATTATTTTAATTTTTATTTCGGTAAAGTTTTTCTTGACTAGAAAAATTACGTGTTTTTATTTGCAATTCTTTAAAAAATAAAATTATAATACTAAATTTTTATTGAAGAATTGATATATAGGATACTTAAAAAGAATATATAAATAGTTAAATGAATAGAAGATATGACATTTCATCAATGAAATGTAATAATATAAAAAAAATTAGCATAATACCATAGAATAATATTATGTTACTTCTATTGAAGAAATTTTCACATAAAATCAAGCCGATTGATAAAATTTACACTATTAAAAGATGTTTTAATTTATTTTTGGTATTGAAACATAAAAATCGCTTCTGTTGAATGTGTCTCCATTCCTAATTGTGTCTCAACTTTTAATTTATTTTAAGAATGAAAGTAAAACGACTTTAAATATAGTCAATCATTATAATTAAAAAGTTGAAAAGGAAGAAATTTGTTTGAGGAAAAAACTTTGATTCATTGTTGTGCTAGTTAATTGATTTTACCAAATTCTTGATTTTGAAATTTATTATTACCAAAAATATTTAAGCTTTGCAAAAAAGAATCATATTTTATTAAAAATTATATACGTGTTTATGAGAAAGATAATAGTTTGTCAGCCTGTCTTAGTGGTTTCATTTTTTGTTAAAAAATATCCTGTAATGACTAATACATATATAATAAGGATTTTCATTGTTTTTTAATCACATGCTAGAGATTTTTAAATTATCTTTGGCATTTAAAAATGGTTTGATGTGAAAATGAAAAATCATACATTTAAAATATTATAAATTGATGGTAAAAAATACATGATTATTTGAAATAAGTTATGTGTTTAAAGAATACTTTTTTTTAGAAAAAGGACGACTTGCATTTATTTGCATCAAGATAAAAGTACTAAACTTTTTATTTTCAAAATTTCTAAGATAATATCTTTATTTTGCCAAGGATATACAGACAAATTACAATATTTTTTTACAATTTAGATTATCAAGATAAACTTAATTAATTCATCATAGACTATCAAATATTATACATATTTTATGGTAATTATGAAATGTCATTATATTAATAGATAATGCCATTAAAAAAGCCATTACTATGGATAAAAATTTTTAACATTCTAAGTATGATGAAATTGTTTTTAATGCATAAGAATTAATTTAGATTGCCTAATTGCTTTTTTTTATATGCACAAAATAATAGAAAAAATGTTTTTTTTCTCTAGAGTAGCACTTTTAATTACTAACGTAAATTCAGGAACATTTAATATCTCCTCCTTTTCAAAAAAACAAAGAACATGCTATTGAAAAGTTAAAAAATTTTATAAAAAACATAAGCTAAATTTTAGGACATGATTACATAAACACAATAAACCATAATAGATGTCATTATATTTGTTGATGAAATATTTTAATTTACTTAAAAATTAATTTCAAGAGTTTTTTTCCCCTAAAACAACCTTTCTCCACACATTTTTCTATGGAAATTGAAATTATTATGCACACTATATAATTCTATTCATACATATTTCCTTCTTTTAATATAATACATTTTTAATATGTTAAAGTGATTTTAAGCAAAAAAAAATTCAAATTGAATTAAATAAGATTATGATAAAAAAATTGTTAAATAAAGATAATTGAGATATTTCGGATAATAATGTTATTTTTTTATAATTTAAATTGGAATAATTTATTAATTGATGTTTTAAAAAAGCTTTTGAAATCTTTTTTATGTTGTTATTTTGTTTTATTTTTTTAAACGGCATTTTAAATGGAATTTTTGACTATAACTTTTTTTTCCTTTAAACCATCTCACGCAAAATATTTTTTTATTTTAACATCTAATATCGAAATTCTCCTATTATATCTACTTTAAGAAATCCATTAAAATTTTTTTTAAAAAATATTAATTTAAAATTATTTTTTATTTAAAATCACATGCATTAAAAGAATATTTATATATATGTAGAATAGTATATGTATATTTTTGAGGAAGAAAAATTTAATATGAAACTGTAATATATATACCTTTTAGAAGTATATGTCGTTGTTAAAAAGATTTATTGTTCTTAAGCTAACAATAAAATCACTTCCTTCTATCGAAAATACCATCTGGCGATTGGTAGCATTTTTTGTCAATTATTTTATAATAATACTACAAATATTTAATTTGTTAAATTTTAACTAGATAATAATTATTATATTATAGATTAAAAATTAAAAATGACTTTATTTATTCAGTTGAACATAAATATATATATATATACAATGATAAAATATTTGCTTTTTTAGTTGAATATGAATATATGAGGGCTAACTTTTAAACATTTTTCATTTTAATAATATTGGTGCTACTATTTAAACTTTACCATATTTAAAAGCATAGAATTCTAAAGAAAATTGTTTTGAATAGTCAATAGATAACAGGATATATATTGTCTTTAAGTGCTCATTTTTACGCAGATAATTGGAAGATAAGCCATTTTGAATGGTATTTCAAAATCACGTTTAAAATTTATAATGCTACATAACTCACTATCTTAACAATATTTTAGTACATTATTTTGTCATTATTATTTTTTGTTAAAGTTTTTTTATTACAAGAATCTATGTTTATACAAATTTTCGTAAATATATCAACCATGCTTTGCATAACTGATATCAGTTAGTTTATAAAATACTTGAATGATATGTTTTTTCCACTCGTTTTAATTGTTTATACAATAAGATATATATTGTTATTGCAAAAACATTTAGAAAATTGAAATAAAATAAGTTTCATTGACATTAGACAATTAGTTAAATTAACATTTTTTATTCATATATAGTGAAAATGATGAATTGTTTTTTAATTTATCTCTTTTAAGATTTCTTTTCTTATTTCTTGTCTGTTTCTATCATATAGTATTTAAAATAATTACATTATATGATATTGATAAAACATTTAAATATTAATATAAAATTTTTATTATATTTCAGTAAAAGAATATAAAAGATAGACAATTAATATATTCATTTGATAATTTTTAATATTTAATTCAAAATTTAAAATTTTAATAAGTTAAAATGGCTGTATTCAGGTAACTTTTATAAACGTTTACATTAGTTCAAATTTTTTTGTTCCATACAAATTGTATCAAAAAAGGATGAAATGAATAAATGCTTAAATTGTTTATCACTAGAAAGTGATATATTTTAGTTTTTCTTTAATTTAAACATACATAGTGAAATAATATAAAATTGTTTTTAAAATTTTATCAAGTATAAAATAAAAGTTTCCTGTTATAAAAGTAGAATGACTAAGTTAAAAGTTCATCATTTTAACAAGATTTGTTTGGTAAATTAGTATGCGTTTTAAAATAACAAAGTTTTATTTTTAAAAAGTATAGTATATTTATTATATATACATTAAATAAATTTTCCTTTAGTACTTTAAAAAGTTCAATTACCAATTCTGTTAATAGAATGATGAATAGAAAATCTAAAGATGTCTCAATAGATAAAAATGAATTGGAAAATATACATTCTCCAATATGTTCACAGAATCACCACCCAAAATCAAAATTATTTTTTTGGGTGAATAATAGCAAAAGTCGTGGTCATACATCTCTATCAACATCAGACAATTCAAGTGGAATAAATTCTCCAGATTCATCAAAAAGTGTATATTTCCAAGAGTGTATTACATGGCCATACATTGATGAAGATTGCTGATAATCTTTTTATTTAAAATAAAAGAGGAAGTATATATATTTTTTAAGCTAAAATATAACAAGCATCTAATTTCTTATTTTACATATTATTTTATAAAAATTCAACATTTAATGTACATTTAATGAAATGGTTGAAGATCCTTACGAAATAAATTCACGCAATAAATAAATTTATTATTATTTCAAATATAGTGGAATTTTTTAACATGATTAAATTAATTAATTTTAAAATTACAATTAAAATTTTTTTCATTTATATAAACATTTATGATATTTTTATTTGAAGATTATCTTTTTTAGTTTAAATAAATCTTAAAAATATTTTTAACATGTGTGACAGGAAGAAAATAAATCTAATTTTATAAGATAATGGGTTAATTAACATTCATCAAATCCTGTACAAAAGTTATAATTATTAAATAATTCGTAAAATAATGTTATTCATCATATTTTCTAATAAAAAATTCTTCTAAAAATATTTTCCATTAATCTTATAGATATTAGAATTTATATGTCTGATTTGTTAATTATTATATAATGAATGCTTTTAAATATAAAGTCATGATTTTTTATTTTTCCTCATTCATTTAAAATATAAAAATTTCCTTTTTATTTTATAATTTTTTATAGCGAAATTATGACATTTCTTTTAAAATTTTTATTTTGTTTTATCATACTTATTTCCAATATATCCCTACAATACAAATATGAACCATTATTTTTTATTATGGTAAGTCAATTAGTAAATAATTTACCTACTATTTCTTTTGGAAAGAATGTTGATAATTTATCAAAAAGTGCAAACAATAACATTTTAAAGAAACTCAAAGAATTTGGAAATAAAGATTTTGCATTGACTAAAAGTAATAAAATTGATTTTCGTGCCAGTCCAATATGCTTTTTTTCATCACTTCCTTGTTTTGATATGACCCGTGCTTCATATAATGTAAAAAGATCAAAATAATTAATTTTTTTTAAACTCTTAAAGTGGTAGAAAAAAGGATCTTTGGTCTCTCCAATTATTATACTCTTTTACTTCAACAAACAATTGAATAACTATATCTATTATAATATAGTAATTGTTTTTAAAACATATGTATATAAAGTTGTTTTGAGGTTATAGTACCAAAAGTGATTAAAAATTTTTTTTCTTATTATTATATAGTATTATCCTTTGTCCATTTAATTAATGTTGTAGGACTCCTAAACAAGAAGACAAGTTTTGTATATAAATCTTCCTCCAGCTCAAATTCACCAGCATCTCTCACCAAAAAAATATCAATACACAATTGAAGAACACGATCTACGTTAGGCAACTCCTCAAACATTATTTTTTGCATAGCACCAGTTACCTGAACTCTTATAAAACGACCCAAAAAAAGTACCATTGAAAGGTATAATCCTAATATACCACCACCTGTGATAAATGAAAATTTTTTTGGAAATACTTTATCTACAAACGCATATATACACGTCCTAGATTTAACAGTTTGTTCACTTTTTTTTATAGGATCCCAATTTTTATCAATCATCCTCATCCTCCACCATTCACTACCATCATCTGTATTTTCAAGATCAATCAATACATCAAAAAATGCTTCATGAATATCTGTATATGGATCTGGCAATTGTTCAATCAATAATGCTGTAGCTGGTTCTGCCTTTCCTTCACCTGTTATCACAACCATCGGTGGAAATGCTTTTTCTATTAATATCGGTTCTTTATCGATTGTTATGTCATGAATTGTATTATTATCATATGAATTTTTTCTATATGATATCATTTTTTTCAACTTTTGTCGAACGACATCTTTAGATTTAAGGATAATTTCATTGAAATCTGATACCTCACCATATTGTTGTAACTCATCATTATATGCTCTCTTAAATATCCATTCAAATTTTAATGATATCGGAATGTCACTTTCTAAATCATGAATTAACTGTTCTCTACTAGGCGGTGATATATGCCATATTATACTACTATTTCCATTAACATTAGTCTTCACAACATCCTCCTTACCATAATCTGCCAGATAATTTCTAGCATATTTACTTGTACGATATATAAATAGTAATTTTTGATACTCTTCCTCTGTAGTTTCTTTAACATCATTCATTTGTGCTGTTGACACAAATAATGGTTGATATCCTGATATTGTTAATTTTAATGTACATTCAACTGGTAAACTTCTTACACCAACAGTATTTGCCATACTAAATAAAACAAGTGGAAACCATATAACAAATATCATAAAAACTAAGTAAACTCCTCCTAATCCATATTTATGAAATGGACGTTTTTTAACACCTTTTGGGCTGGGATAATCTTCTTCAATATTTCTTTCACACTTTAACATAGCTATATGAGAATAAATATCATGTAAGGAGAACCAGTCGCCTAGACCTAAAGAAGTATCCATCCACATCCAATCCATTAATGACCTAAGTTCAAAAAGAAACGGAACTAACATAAATAATTTATATAAAAGTAAATTCAATGCTGTATATGAATAGGTATTAAAATTTGACAATGACCTTCTTGGATAACCAGCACGAATCTTAAAAAGGAAATTATTAAAAGATTAAAAACCATTCTATTATTTTTTATTATTATTACCTGTGCTGCAGATATAAGAAAATACACAACTTTTGTAAAATAAAATAATTTACATGTTAAATTGTTAACAAACATTCTCTCAGTAGCAGCTGGTAGAAGAATAAACATCCATATATGAACAAAAATAACTAAAAATATTTGAAATAATAATTTTCCAAAGATAAATTTCCTTAAAAAAAAGGCTCTATCAAATATAATTAATAAAAATTGTATGATAAGCATCGATACTAAAGTTCCTGGTATCTTATTTTGTTCTAAGTATGCTGTAACACTACCATGTCCTGTACCAGTTCCAAAACCACTAAAACCAAATATTATGATTAAAAAACAGATTACATCACATATAAACATTGGTACAAAAACATCACATGAACATCTATTTGAAGAGTCCAAAAGTTTTTGGAAGAATAATTGTATTGCTGATAGTTTATTTTTTACTTTTTTATGAAATGTAGCTTTCCTATTTTGTGCTAATCTCACTGTTTTTGATATAGCTAAACTTCCTTTTATTTTAAATGATTGATTTGATGATCTTTTAAAACTAAGGGTTCTTGATATTATTGATGGTGAGAGGAATGATGTATTTTCTACCTCCTCATCATTTTTAGGTATCTTAATTTTTGGTGGAATATTTTTATTTATCTTATTTATCTTCCTTACAACAACATTTCTTTTCTCTTTACTACTTTTTATAATTTTTGGTTCATTAGTCTTCCATAATCCAATTGTTATAAGTGTACTACGATGAAAAAACAATGTCATTAGGAGAAATAAATCATATGTTGCATAATTTTTTTTCTTCTCAATACCAATTATTCTTGGAATCCAAAATGGATTTGATAAATTAATATTTGTATTCCAGGGGAAAAAACCAAATTGGAAGAGGTATTTAAGAACAACAATAAATTCAGTATATATAATAATTGTTATCCAAAAACGTTTAGATGGTCTTGGGACAGTTAATGTACCCCATAGGAGAGTCATCAATGGTAATGGCATTGAAATTAAACTTGCACTATTCATATGATTTAAGAAAATCATAAGATAACAAATAACTTCTGAATGAGATAAAAATAAATGATATATAGCTTTGACAAGGCGAACAACGCGATATTCATTCCTCCAACTGTAACTTATGGATTTATTAAGATATTCATAATCTTTCGATTTTTGAGAATTAGGCAAATGTTCAGGGCAATCTGAATCATCTGATATAGTTGAATCAACAGTATTTGAAAAACTATCACCCTTTAATACTTTAATTTTCGGTATATTTGAATTATCTTTCACGTTTTTTAGTAAATATTTTTCATTAAGTTTATCTCTATAAAGTTTTTTTTCTTTCTCCAATCGTTTGTAAATATAACGATAATCTTTACTTAAATACATTAAATATGCAATGAATGATTCTATTGTTCCAATAGCCAATAAATATATGAAATTTGCCAAATTTTTTGATGTTTCTCTACATCTATTGGAAAAATATTGACATTTTAATTTAATTTTCTTTATTTTTGACATTTTTATTTTAGAAACTCCTACATCTGATGTATCTCCATCAGATTCTAATACTTCATCATTTAAAGTTTGTAATAAAGGACTATGTCTTTGAGTTTGTAGATAAATAGCATT
Source organism: Strongyloides papillosus (assembly GCA_005656395.1). Lineage (NCBI taxonomy): Eukaryota > Metazoa > Nematoda > Chromadorea > Rhabditida > Strongyloididae > Strongyloides > Strongyloides papillosus. The sequence continues at coordinate 151,649 of SRSI01000071.1, forward strand.
ATCCTGAATTTCTGTGTAACTTTCAGAGGATGATGTTGTTGATTTGATATCAGACTTGTCCTCTTCAGACAATCCAACATCCTCTCTCTGATTATCAATTAATGATTTCATATTAATATGTTCTTCACATTTTCCCTGATTATATATATCTCTCATTTCAATGGTACTAGACATACTGTTCTTATAATCGATTTCATTACTTGGTAAACTCCATTTTTTACCATCATTACTTTCAGAGATAGATAAACGAATTCCATGAACATCATAATCAGCATCCTCATTAAATTTATGTTCGTCAAAATCAGGTTTAGCTTTATTTGCTTTTTGTTTTAAAATTACTTTTCTTATTAAATTATAATTTGATATACCAAAATTATTCTCCATTTCTTTGGATAACCTTTCATGTGTTGCTTGTATCTCATTACTCTCCTTAACAGCATCTTTTATTGCACCTTTTCGAAGGGCAAAATTTAATAGTTGTAATGGACCTAATCCTCGAACGCCATATTCTTCTTCATCGATATTTTTATAGTCGACTTGTTCAAATGAACAAATTGGACCCATTCCACATGTTGAATAAACTTTTTTTAATGTTTGTTGTCTTTTTTCTTTTGATAAATGTTCTTTACTATTTTTAGCTTTATCATTGCTATCATTACTTTCACAAACAATATTTTTAGAGGCAGAAGATGAACATAAACTTAAAGAATCTGATGTTTTATTTTTCTTTTTACTAGAAAAAAAGCTATCTTTTATTGGTTGTGTTTCACTGGTAGAGGAAGGTGAACGAGAGGCTTCTTTTGTTACCCTTTCACCAAATTCTAGAATTCTATTAAGTGCATGTGGATTAGATGTCCTCCTATTCATTAAGCCCATTGAAGGACTTAACCGATCACTTTTTGCAAAATCAAAACTACCAACACCATAATCTTTTTCGATCATATGCTTTAGTGTTGTTGAAGCTTTTTTATACGTTTGTTTGTCAAAATTTAACATTTTACCATCCTCGATATTACTAGTATCATTATCCTCACTCTCATTATCCACAAAATTCTCTCTCACATTCCTACTTTTTATCTTTTCCATCTTAAATTTAATCTTATTTAATATTTCATTTTCAAATTCTCTTGATTGATTTAATTCATTTTTTTTTAACTCATCAATAAGTGATGCTCCTTTACTTGCAAAAACTTTTTGAATTTTAAATTCAACAATGACATGTTTAAAGTATTCTGTTGAAAATATTCTCCTTTGTATAATTAAGAACAAAAAGCACAACCAATCATAGAAAAGACCAGTTTCACTATCGACTTGATCACATACATCATTATAAACAACATCACCATACTGAGATTCTATTTCCTCAACAATATACTCCTCTCTCCTATTGTAATATTTGATTCCATTTAATTGAAAAAACCAACATAAATCATAATTTGTATATTTAATTAATAATAATCCAATAACTTGTAAATTAACTCTCATAAACATAACACTATTACTATAAAATATTAATAGATCAAAAAGTTTTAGGGCATATTCAATGGGCAGGTAGAATAATGAATGTCCAGCCCAATAAAATAAGAAACTTGCAAGAACGTAAACTAATGCAAATAGTGTAACTCTACTTGTACCTGTTAAAAATAATACAGCTAATGTTACCCAATAAAAATGAATAAATATCAATTCTTTAAAATGATCTAATAACGTTCCTTTTTCTGTTATAAAATCAGGTACAGGAATTGATATCGGTACATTACATTCATTTAACGATTTATATTTTGCTGACATATCCAATATAAATGTTTCTTTTCTCATGTTTAAAATATCATGCTTTAAATTTTTAAAAGTATTATATATTGTTGTAAGTCCACGTACTTCAACTGTTGGTGTATTACTACCGCCAGGATGATTTTCATTAAATTTATTCTCCTCCTCAAAAACATTGTCCAAACAACACAATAATATGTACAATATAAAATCAGCGAATAGTTTCTTTGAATTTGCTTTAAATTTTATTGATGGGAGATTCAACCAGTCTCTAAGACGACTTCTTGCGTTGCTTGTTAAATCTTCCCATGGATAGATATTACAACTAATCTCTGGTAAACCAATACAAAAAACATATTGATAGATAATGAAAATTCCAACAAACAATGTGTGATATCTTGAAACTTTTTGATACTTTGTTCTGGGTATAAATAATGGTGGAAATAGCCATAACGCATGAAGAAATGCACCAAAATCATTTCTGTAAGCAATAACGGCGCCTGTAGCAATTAATGTTATTTCATAACCAAATTTAAAAAAGAAAAAATTAAATAAAAATTTTAAACAATCTTTTACATTCTTATCAGCATGTTGTCTATTTATTCCTGGAAATAGTAATGATGAATGTGACGGGGTAGTATCATCATTTCTGCTGTGCCTTTTAAGATGTTGACGTAGTGTAACAATAAATCTTAATGCCATTAAAAATAAAAATATAATGTAATTTTTTAGTTCTCCATATAAATCATCAACTTTTTGAAGTCCAATCCAATTTATTGGGTTTATAAATATTTCCTCTTCCATTATTGTATCGTTATTCTTTTTGACACCTAAAATTTCAAGTAAATTATCATCTTTATTCTTTATTATACTTTCGGTGGGTGTTGTTATATTCATATACCCTGAACAGTCAATTTCAAATGGTTTAACATTAATAAGGGGTAATTGGTAGATGAGTTTCATTAATATAATAATACTATCCCAAATAGCACATAACTTCATACTCTCATCAAAATACACATTTCCTGGTGGGAAGATAATTAAAATTACAATAAAAGGTATATTTATAAATGACATTTCATGAAATATTCCATAAGCTAAGAAGATTGCTACAATTTTATCAAAATGTATCTCAGCAAACCTCCATAACACATCAACAAATTTTGTCTTGTGTGCATATATTGTTTTAATATTCTTTTCCATTTTTGTCATCATTTGTTTAACTTTCTTGTATCTATGAGATCCTTTATGATTATTTTTGCCATCATTAAAAATTTGATCATTATTGTAAATTGATCCTTCTAGTGATTGCTGATCCTCCAACTCATTCGGCTGGATATTTTTTTTTGAATATATTAATGTACTGGTTGTGCCAAACGTTAAACTTCTAACTAGTCTTTTTAATGGCATTACAAGTGGGTTTCTCATTAGTTTTAATGTTTTGTACCATTTTTCTGTTCTTTTCATGAAGACAGAATGGAAAAAATTTAGTTGTATGAGAGCTAAAATTAAGAAACTTAATGGTGTTAAAATTGATATAATAAGTTCTCCGGCTGAATAATGTGTTAAACCAATTGATTTAATGACTTCATCACTAAAACCAAGATATTCTTTATAAAAATTTGGTAATCCGTGAAATTGATAGGTATACATTAATACAAGAACTGTAGCTGAATATATAATTAGAGACATTAAGTAAGCGTAAAGGAAGCGTCTCCAATTTGTAAAGGTAATAAAAAACATATTAATAAAAATAAGAAAGAATACCATATATATAATTCGGTAAATGACAACTTCATTATTTATTGATGCATTCAGTAAGAGGATAACAATCCATACTAAAACATTTTGGAAAAAAAATTTCTTGATTTTTTTATATATACTATCATGTTCGAATGGTAATTCGCGGATAATTGCTGAAACATGAGATATTTTTTGTTTTAACTTAAAATTCTTATCATCTTTTAATTTAACGTTACCATACCAATCATCATTAAATTCAACTATCTTTTGTCTGTATGATAGAAGAATGAAAAATGAAAAAGTTATTTTGATATATAAATGCAAACAAGGTGAAAATTCTCTTGGTTTTTCAAGCCCAATTTGTCTTAGGAAAGTTGGGTGTTCATCCGGTAATTCCTCTTCTGTTAATTGAAATGAATAGATAAATGATACAATAACTAGAATAATTGAATAGATACCAACAAATAAGCTTATTTTGAGGCATGTTTTTTTACTATTTGGTGAAATCCAAATAATACAGGCAATAGCTAGTAGAACAAATGTCGACCACGATCTATAAAGCATTGACCAACCAATCATAGTAAATAGAGTAATAAAATATGAATGTGATGTTATTAGGACACATAAATTACTATGACCAACAATATTATCAATATTTTCAAGAATCTAAAAAAAGGTTTATAGAATTATTAATATTCACGTCTATTTACTTTTTTATCATGTTCATACTTTAATTCCTTTCTTTTCATTCCCCTCTCATGTCTTAATTTTTTTCTTTCATTATCACTATAATTTTCATTAACACAATTATCGTTCTTCTCAAACGTTGTCAATTGAACTCTTTTATTTTGAATTTGTAAATCAATAACTTCAAAATATGACATATTTATATATTGAAAAGAAACAATATTATAAAAAATAAATCCTAAGAATGGTGATAGATATTCTGGCCAGAAGTAATTTAATACCTTTTGTGTTTTTATTATATTTATACAAAATTGTGGTGATTGATAGATTACTAAGCCAAATAGTCTTGATATTAAGAAATCTTGAGTTATTTTACTGTTTATTGATTCAAATTGATAACAATAATTCATTAATATGTATAGACTTGTATATAATAAAAAAATTCTCCTCCCTAATGACCAATGCCACGAATTTAACGTTTTATTTAGTATCCATGATAATATGTAGATTGATGATAAAATAAGGTATGGTAATGACGAGATTGTTGGATGGAAGCATCCCAATATTATCATTATTATTATAAATAATGTGTTATGCAAAATTGATTTGATTTTCTCCTTCCTCAAAAATTTCAAATCATTTTTTCTCTTAGGAAATAATTTGTCAATCATATTATACATAAAAATTGACCGTAAAGCAGAGGATGTCACATTAGTATCATCTATTTTTTTTGAATCAATCAAAATATGCATAACATCAATCTTATTCTTCCCTATTTTCTTCACCTCATCAGATTCCATATCACTAATATTATCATTGTTTCTATACCATTTTGGAAAAAACCATATTATAAGAAGTAATAGAGATGTGTAGGCTAAAACAAGTATATCAGGAAGAATTATGTAAAGTAAGTCTTCATTATCCAATATAGACCATTCTTCTAATCCAATTTGTCTTAATTGATAGTTCCAAAAATCACACTTTTTTTTAGTTAAATTTTCGAAAAAGGATATATTTATGAAATGTAGGACGTTAAATAATGTCTGTGCTATTATAACGAAAAATGAAAAAAGCCACATTGTAAAAATGTACAATTTTGGGTGACAATCTTTAAAGTATTAGTTATAGAAAAACGTTTTGTAGAATTTTCTTACCTCCTCTGTGAAATCGGAATTCATCATAAATTGAAGCTGTTGATTGTGGTTGTAAAAGTAGAAATATTAAATATACAAGATCTCTTAAATTTATTCTTGCACAAGATGCTTAAATAAATATGACTTTGATTGTATAGAAAATAAACTTACCAAATACGAGAATAATCGGTAAAAATATATTATACAAAATAATATTAATTACCTTTTTTGACATCATTGTTAATAAAAAGTTAACACTGTTTAATCTTTAAAACGTTTTCAATATAACTTTATATTAATCATAATTATTTTATTTATTATTAATTCCCGATTATTAGGTAATAATAATTCTTAAATAAAATTTCAGTGCAAAAGTATCTTTTATAAATAAGTTAAAATTTTGAGTAATGGTATATTATATTACACAAGATATCATTTATTTTAAAAATATGTCTTAAAATTTCAAAAGAAGCATATAGTTTTTATATTATATATAAATATATATAATAATAACGAAATTCTTGTATATATTATTAATAGTTAAAATGAATATAATTAAACTATTATTATCATAAAATACTTCAGATTCATCATCCGATCGTTTTTAACTGAAATAAATGATATATATTTTATAATAAATATCAATCACACATTGATTAGAAAAATTTATTTGTATCTTTTATATTGTAAACAAGTAAAAAGGATAATAAAAAGTATTATTTTTCAACTTTAATCCAAACTTTTTTCAGTTAAACTAAATATTTTTTTAATAACATGAATTAAATAATATAAAAAAAAGGTTTTTGAGACAAAAATCCATAATTTCAAGGTTTGTACTTTCAAATGTTTAAATATTATATAAACTTAAAAATATTACAACTAAAACTTTTTCTATTACACTTTTTACTATAGTATATGAAAATGATTATATTTCCAGTTAAATGTATTGTGGTTGATCTTCAAAGATGCCACACATTTTAAATGTTAACTTTAAAATAACTATATAGATAAACTTAAAAAATCTTTTTTAAAATATAAAAAAAATATTATCTAAGAGTGTTAAATTTACATATCAAAGGTTTATAAAAAGCTTTTACATATAAATAACTTATTTTTAAACAGATTTTGACATTTATATTATATAAAACAAAATTGTTTAATAAAAATGAAATATGTATTTGTAGTTTTCTTAAATTAATAATAAATTATTTAAACATTTCTTCTAAATATATTAAAGAGGGTAATATAGCAAATTATATGCTAATTTGAAATTAAAAAGAAATAATATGGGTGTAGATGATAAATCTTAAATTAACCATTTTTAATATTAGATAATTGATAGTCCAGCAACATAATTTATTAAAATTGTTAAAAAAATTTATATTGCAAAAAATATTTTTGTGGACGTTTTTTACAAATAAGTAATTACGTTAATCACAGATGATTTTATTCAATTTTTCTTTATAATGAAATAGTTTTGTGATATCATTATAAGACAATTACATAGATAAATATTTTAGTAAATATAGTTAACAGCAAAAAAGGGCATAAACAACTAAAAAAGAACATTTCTAATGTAGTTCTTGAAACTTCAAAATGTATAATTGATGAAAATATTTCTTTTTCAATACTACTTGATTTTAGACTTATTATTGGAAGAAATATGTTAGTAAACTTATATCTATTGTCATTAAATATGATTTAGAATAAAATTTTGAATGTATGAATACAACTTTTATTTTGCCAAACTTTAAAAGTTTTTTTCAAAATTAAGCAATCTAAAATGCTCAATAAACTTCTATGTCAACGATATTTTAAAAATATTGATAGAATAGAGATTATGATTTCAACAATAACATGTGTTTCGGAAAACAAAAAAAGATATAGCTTCTAAATATCAAAAATAATCCCTATTTATCAGATAATGTTATATTGACAACTCCTATACAACCTCTGTATAGCTTGAAAATCAACTTGGAGATAGATGGCTTCAACAACAGTTTCTGCTCTACGCGGATTAATGCCCAACCGTGAAAACCTGTCCTATCAACAGTCCCTACAAAAAACCTATTTAGTCCTATACGGGGTCTCATCACTTAATCTTCAAATTCGGTTAGCTCAAAGACGACTCTTACACCGTTTGGAGCGATGTTCACATAAAGAATCTTCTTCTATTGGCAAACCGTAACTAATGTGCTAGTATTTTGCCTAGAGTTCACCATATTAGTAAAAAACAGTCTAACAGCAGTATCCGCACAACTTAGGAAAGCTTCAACCTTGAAATATAATCCGTTGAAGATTTCGAAAGAACCCTGTATTCTCTTGTTTTTTTACGTAGTAGAGAGAGATTGGCTACTGAGCTCAAAATTCTACTAACTAGGTTTTAAATTAAACTAAAAGTAGTTAGGTTAATTTAGACCCCGTTTCTTAAACTGACGACTCATATTTGTAATGGGAGTAGATCAAAGTCGCTTTTATTGTACGATCACAATTTTTATTCCTTCTTATAAAATTATAAATCTAATATTAAAACTATTTTTCTGTTTGTAACGGACTTTTTATGGAAAATACCAATTTAATTGAATGATTCTGGTTAATTTTTTATCTTTTGTCAAACAAAACTAATATCATTAAAATCTGTTTAAGTTTTTATAATACACGGATCGATTTACGGGCGTTATTGAAGAAAAATTAAATATGATTATCTTTAATGTATTTCTTAAAATGTTAATATTACACTTATGAAACAATTGATGATTTTTAATGTTAAACTTTATGATTTATCTACTGAAACTATTTCTAGAGAATTATGATGATATTTCCTTGTGATATGATAATTTTTCTTTTAAACATTAAAAGTCGCGTAAAAATGTGCTAGTTTTTGAAGCATGTCTCAAAAATTTAACATTACAAATAAAGGAAAATTGGAGGATTCTGTTACGGAACTACATGTTTTACCTACGAACAAGATTTCATAAGATTTTGACACTTAAATATTATGACATGATCACTATTTTAGAAAAAAATAAAGCAGAGGAATAAACTACTCTTTTTTACATTTTCTTTATGACTTTATAATATATTGTTCAATATATTAGAGCATTATCATGTAAAATTTATTCTATATAATTTGAATAAATTTCATAAAATTTTATTTATAGATTCATGAAATTTTGACAATTGTTTAATTAATTATAATTTGTATTTCAAAAAATTTTTAAAAATAACTGGAATTTTATTGATTTTTAATGTATTTTTCAAGATTTCAATGTTACATTAATAAAATTATAAATTTTTATCATAAATTATTTTCATGACCCATCTACGAAAATTAATTTAGAGAATTCCAAGCATTACCATTAAATATGTGATCATTTTTAAAAAGAGTCAAAACGATTACTTAAATAATGCTTCATTTTTCTATTTTTTTGCTGAGAAGTTTAAATAAGATCCCTTGGATAATCAAAAAAGTTTAATATAAAATAATTTAATAAAATAAATGAACTCATACCCCCATAATATTTAACGAATAAGCATAAAAAAAGTTGATTTTTTAATGATAACTTCTTATGTAAAATAGTAATAAAGACTTAAATTTCGAAAATACATCTAAGATTTAAAGATCAATAACCCTGACCAGAATGTAGATTTATTAACGAGACCTATAAGAAATGGCAAAACATTTATTGGTTACACAATCATTATAATATAACATTTGAGTTACAAAAAAAAATTATTAATGTAGAAATGTGTCGATTCTTATGCAGCTTAACCTGTAAAATAGCAACCTTCATGCACCAAAGGAATTTCTTCAAACCCATATATCACATTTTTTCAAAATTGGACAATTTTTAACTGTAAAGAATTGATTATACACAATGGAACGCTTTTACTTTGTTTCAAATTAGATGATTTTCTATCAAATAATCATTTTTCGTTTAATAAAATAAGTATATTCAATTTCTATTGATTTTCATACAAATTTTTAATTTTAAAATTGAATATTGGAAATGTGATTTCAAATTATTATATATCAATATTAAAAAACACCTAAAAAATAAATTATTTATAGTAAACGTGTTAATTTCCACGTCACTATCTTATTAAACAAATTTAAATTTCTTGGAGAAAATAAATTTTCTCGAAATTAAGGATTTTTTAATAAACATTATTAGTTTAACTTTAATGATTAACAAACAATATATATAATAATTTTTATTTTACCGGACAAAAATATGAATAATATAAACGTTATAACAGAAAGTTAACTTTTAAACACTATTAAATTATTGCATATGAATATAAAATAATTCTTTTTACTTGAGTATAATGTGATTAAATTAATCTTAAACATTATTGAATTTAATCTAAATATATATTGTAAAAAAATTTCTTAAATAACAAAAAATAAATTAATAGTAATCTAAAAATATTTATGCAACTTTTTTTATTGACATTTTTTCTACAAATATTTATTTATATATTGCATGAAGTTTTTGGATATAGAAACAACATTTATAATTTATTATCAAATATTTATATTAAAAACATTTTATTTAGTAAAATTTTTCTCATTGTTTTTCTTTAAAATGTTAATTATTATACTATTAATAAGGAAAATTCTTTTATATTTAATGACAATTTCTTAAATAGGAATTAAAATGCATATTTTTAATTTTATATACAGAGAGGGCCAAAATATGCTTGACAGTAATAATCCAATTTTTCCATTTTTTGGTAGAAATTTTAATATATATTGTCATGTCTTTTCAACTATGATTTTAAAATATTTATATTTTCTAAACGTTGGCAACATGATTTATTTACACTAGAAAAAAAATGAATTTAAAAAAAAAATATGTAGTTATAATACAGCTGTGATGCATATTTTAGCCTACCCTGTATAAAACAAAAAATATTGTAAACTACACATTATTCTTGAACACTATCTAAAAAATAATAAAATTAATGATTGAGACTGTACTCTTGATTTCATCTCAAAATCTAACTGATTTCCCCTTAACAAAACAATTAAGAAAAAAATAGAACTTGCTAGAAGAAATTCATTACCTTTTAAAATGGGTTTAAGTGCTTAATTTGGGTATTCAGATATATAATATATTTTTTTTATATTAAAACTAATAATTTGTTTAAGGCTGCTCCTGCGAATTCCATGTATGGTATTAAAATTTGGTTAGACAAACGGCTACCATTTAACTATTTTTGCAGATAACCAAACAATTAAAACTGGTGAATTTTTAACTATTGTTTCAATAATTTTAAATTAAAAAGATGTTTTTGTAGTTATAATAATAGAATGTCAATATTTTAGGAAAATGAAATTGAAACTAAATTTAAATAAAACTGAAAAAATTAAATTTCGAGTACATAGACTTGAATCTTGTACACTTTCTACCACACCTTTGGCTATTACTTAAAAATCTAGATGATTAAATTCAGTTAGAAAAAAAAGCTTTGCAATTAACAAAAAAGGTATATTATCAAAGATTGACAATGAGTATTGGACTTTTTATGTTTGGTGTTGAACAAATTTTACGAATTAAAAGAATTGCCATAATTCCTATACATAATGTTCAAATATAAACATGTTTGTTCCCGAATCTCTTTGAATATCAAATGATTTGTAAAGTATTAAAAACCAATATTTTCGCTTGTGTCCCTCAATGAAACTTGAAAAGCCACGATTTTTAATATAAGGGGATCTTATGTAAAGGGAAAAAAATTTTTTGATGAATTTGAATTCAAATTAGTTTCACGTACTTGCCAATAATTAGATATTTTTTACGTTGGTAGTATTGGATGAAGAGTTTCTGCTATTTCGAATTTTCATAGTTTATGTAGAATTTTCGAAGACTCGATAATAATAAACTATACACTAAGTGATAGGGAAATTGATGAATTAAAATTTATTTTTGTGAAGAAAAAGAAAACGTTTTTTAATTTAATTCTATTATTTGAATTCATTGATTAGTTTAGTTAAGGGAATAGATATTATAAAAGATATTAGAAACATTTGAAAAAATAATTTCTTGGGATTTTATTAATGATCAAACTAACACACTACATCAAAAAAATCAATTTAAAAAATTTTTTTTATTAAAATATATTTTTATTTATTTCTAATATTGATCTCTTCTGATGATCTCGAAATTGTTCTTCGAAAAAGTGTTTTATAGATTCTTGTAATTACAAAATTTAAATAGTTTTATTGATACATATTATTTATTTTAATAAAAGAAATGGAATATTATTGTTCCGATTTTATTTTTCTTTCAATAAATATTTAAATTTAATTACAATTGATTGTATTTGGAAGATAAATCTCTTAATAAACAATCAAAATGCTCATAAGATCACAAATGTTCTTTTTTTTATTTTCATATTTAAGATCACTTCACATATTGGAGGGTGAAATTAAAATCATGTTGTTATGTTGAGAATAATAAAACATCATTTAAAAAAAAGATCATTAAATAGAACAACGAAAAAGGATTCTTTTTTTGTAATAACATTTATTATTAAATAACAATATAAGTTTTCTAGTGACCCTATTAAACGTTTTTATAAATTTATTTTTTCTAACTAAAAAATAATTAATTTTTGAACATTAATTAGTATTATGAAATGTTTAACATATAATATTATCATATAACGTAGACACCTCGAAAGCATTATTCTAGATTGTTGGAAGTAAATATATATAATAAACAAAACAAAAATTAAGTTTAAAGGATAATGAGATCGAAGCAATAATTGACATATATTACTTAAATGACACCTTTTTGCTATTAGATTAAGGTGTTCAATAATATTTTAATTTTATAACACATATACATAATAATTAAAAAGGCATTATATTATAATTTGAATTGATACGTTAAACAAATAAAAGATTAATATATATATGTATAATAGAAAAAAAAAATTCATTTTGCAGGTATCTACCAAACAACAATTATAAAACATTTTAATTCTTCAGGTAAATCAGTCACGTATGCCTTATATTAAAACCACCTCTACAAGATATTTTTTTAACCTAACGATGATTTTTTATTATTTGACGTATGATGACATAGGAAGATGAAATATTTCTATGAAAAAAGGGTATTATATTTATTTATTTTTTTAAAATAACTAACATGTAATATCATCATAGAAGTTACAACAACTCTTACTAACATTAAGGCAAAGTATTATTTTTAAAGATTGATCATCAAAAATCAAAATAATTTATTTATGAAGTATTGCTTAAAGATAAAAAAATTATTTGATTTTTTAAGTATTATCAATCAAAAAAAAATTACATTTATCGTTGGTTGTTTCAAAAGTTGTTGTAATTGTTTTTGTTTTTTTAAAGATCATAATAATAAAAGTTTCACTTTAAGAGAGATGGTATTTTAACTTCTAACTTGTATTCATAATTTAATGTTAATTTTTTTTCTATAAAATATTCTTACCTATAAAAATAATATTTTCTATTAGGTAAGCTATTATAAAATGTCTACTGTTTATCATATAATACTATTTTTATCAATATTTCATATTCAAACTCTTATAATGGATATGCATATATGTAACTGATTAACTAGTAGCACTGAAAATATTTTATTGTAAAACTACATATACAAATGATAAACTATATAATAAAATATTTTAACAAAGATTTAAATATATTATAGTATTTAATAAAATAATAAATTTTATAAAAAAAATAGGTTATTGTACTTCTAAATTCGGTAATTATTATGTCTAATAAATCATTTTTAATTAAAACTTTTTCTTAGTTCAATAAGATATAGTAGTTCATAGTTTTTCTAAAATGTGAGAAAGATATAATAAATTTTAATTGAGTTACCTATAATAATCTAACTAAATTTCTATACTTTCCCTTTTAACTATATTTTAAAAATCTATCTACTTCCTTTTCCAATCAAATTATTACCATTAAATCGTTGAAAAAACGAAGAAAAAATACCAGTTGATTTTTTGTAGTAAACTTCTTTACCAATCATCTTACAAATACGTCATAACACATAAACTGAAATATTTATGAAACTTAAATTTCACTAAGAAAACAAGAATTAACTAAGAAAAAATGATTGTTAAAAACTTTTCCTGATCTATATATTTTATTTTTGTAAAATATTTTTAAACATGAAACGAATGTATTGTATGTAGGAAGAAATATATTTAAATTATCTAATTCTGATTAACAGCCATTAAAATGTATTGTTGTTGTAGAATTAAAAATTAACAATAAGTTAATCTTTGCGTAGGTGTTAAGGTTCAATAAATATAAATTTCTTTACATATAACATTATAATTCCTTTTTTAATGTTCTAAAAAGCGATATTAATATTTTCATTTCACTTTTGAATAAATGTTTAAATTTAAGAAGATTATCCTTCTTTCCATTTTGAATTTCAAAAACAATCTCTTGCAACACTTAATTTTATATTCCCTTCTTTTTTTGTAGAAATAAATGAAATTAAAAGGAGGATATTTTATAATATATAATTAAAATCCTTAAATAAAAAATTTACAATATAAATTAAAAAATATTATTTCATCCAATAATTTTCTAGTTTCTATTTTTCTAATCTTCTTTAATTTGTCTTCTCATTAAAAGACAATGGACATTTTTTTATAAAATACTTTTATCTTATAATCCTGTTCACATGTAAGACATCCTTTATTATTTTTTTGTTAACATCTGATGAAATGTACTTTATTTATATAGGAAGAAGAAACTTGAGTATTTAATTAATTAGTTAAGATTATTTGACCAAGTAACTTGCAAATATTGTAACATACACAATTTTTTCCTGAAAATTTTTTATCAAAACTAAAAAGACTTGTATTGTTACTATTAATTTTTTGAAATAACTTCACATTAAACATTTTTAATTCTCAATCATCTATTGTTTTAAATTTATTTAACTTAAAACAGTGTAAATTGCGTTAATTATTATATACATTTATTCTTAAGTATTACAAAGTACAAAATCAAATGATGGTTATCAGTATAAATAAGTGTATACATAAATATATAAAGCATCAATTAAATGTTAATTGGTGATGGTATCGATAATAAAACTAATGTCTTTATATCTAATTCTTTTTTTTGCAAAATTAATCTGGTTAAATCTCAATGAACATTTCATTTGTTAATATACAAAATGGAATAAAAAACAAAACATATTAAGTTTATAAACTTTTTTTAAGTGTAATCACTATAAAACACTCAAAATTTTAATATTAGTACTTTGATTTATATTATATTCCCTTTAAATACACACTGTTTGTAATGAATAATTTTATTAATAAATTTATGATTTTTACATTTTCTTTTTATCAAATTAATTCTATTTTTTAAAATGATTTATAAATTATAAAAGTTTTATTATACAGTTTTTATTGTAATTTTATGTTAAAAAATTGATATCTATATTTGTTTTTTATTCTAAATATTTTATTTATTTTTAAATATAAATAAAACAAGAATGTAACTAATTAACTCTTCTGCAATTTTTATCTATTTTGTTTATTGTATAAAGATAATCTTTGTGAATTTTATCAAACATTTTATATCTTATTTCATGGTTCTTGTAAAATTTTGTAGTTTTGTTTAATTAGGGTATCACATTGTTTAATCTTGGTATTTGTAATTATACTAACTAAGATGGAGCTTGATGACAACCGGTTAAAATATCTACTTCATCTAATTTTTGTATGATATAAAAATTACATGTATTATACTTGAATAAACTTTCCCAAAAATAAATTTCAATTAGTGTAATAATTTTTATTACAATTTCATTATTGGATTATTCTTATAAATTACTACTTTTTTGTTTATTTTTTCATTTCCTGAATTTATTGTATATTGTCAATTTTATATTATTTTAATAATAAAAAAAATGTTATAAATCCCTCTGCCCGGCAAATAAATAATTTTTTTTGTAGTGTTATTTATAATTACCATCAATTTACCTGACTGGCGTCATTACAAGTACTATTAAGTTTCTTCTTTGCTCTAATTCTTTCTTTTTGTTCAAGCAATAATTCTAAAAGTCAATATTATATAATATTTTGAATTAAGGTAGGAAACTAACTTATTTTTGCAATTTTATAAAATAAATCTTATTGCAAATTTTTACTATTGTTTGAAATTTACAATTCTTTAACAAGTTTCATCTCAACAAATCATTTTGATCATTAAAAAAAATTGCAAAAGTCACACGACGCATTTATACATATCCATCTATAAAAGATAACAGTTTCAAACAACTGATTGTTTAAAAGTTTTCTTTTATTTTTTTTCCTCTACCTCATTTTAAAGCGATAGATAAAAATCTTAAATTTCAAATGTATGTGGCGCCATAAACTCTTGACAGATATATTTATATTTTCAAAACAAAATAATTTAACTTAAATTTTCTTTAATTATCTCTATAGATTTCTTTTATTTTATTTTTTCTTGTACACAGTAGGCGTATGAAAATATTTTTTTAAATACTTTTAATTACTCTTCCAATTTTTATTATGTTATTTTTTTTATATATTTTTACTTCATTTTAATTATTATTTTCATTTACTGTAGGCGCCAATTATTTAATATAATGTTTGATTTTTTTCGAAAAAGATAATTAAAAAGTCAAATAAACAAGATAAAAATGTAATTTTGTGTAAAAGCTTCATATAATCTTTTGATTTAATAGTATTTTTTAACAAATATTTGTGGTTTAATTGCTCATCAAAAACTTTAAAGATTAATGTTTGTTTTTAAAATTTAACATAACATATATGTTATTTTAAAAAAAGGTGTCAATTTTTCCTCATTTTTTAATCTCTATCAAAATACAACATAAAAAATTTTGAGGGGGCTATAAAATCTTAACTTTTTAACATTCAATTGAAATAAAAAATGTAACATTTTCAATTAATATTTAAAAAAAAGACACATTTTATATGATAAAATATGCTTTTAAGAAATGTGCAAATATATGCACATATAAAATAAACGTTTCTATTTTTATCATATTAAACAATATTTTTATTTGATTTTTAAATATATTATTAAATCATTGAACTATTTTGTTCATAAAATATGCTAAAAAATTTATATATAAATTTGTGTTTTAAGAAGGTATATTTTTATTTAGAATATTCGACACAATAACACATACCTTCAAAATATGTTTGAAATTTCTTTATTACGTAACAGTTGTTTTTAAAGTTAATTTACTATATGCCTATAATAATTCGTATGTATCTTGTTTAGTTATAAAAGTATTTTTTTATCTTTGTTTTTTTCAAACATTTTATGGAAATTCAAAATATGAGTGCATATTTTGATTGCATAAACGTATTTACAAACTATGAGTCAGGGTTGTTAAAATAATAACTTTAGTTCTTAATTAATATTTTGTTAACTTTAGAACTATTTTAAAATTTTTATTGACTTTTTAAAAAAACTTTTATCATGTTAATAAATAAACATGATTCACCAGATATACTAGAAATAAAATTATACTATTTGATGAGAGAACAGTAATTGTTGATGATCCTGTTATTATACTTTATTTAAATAATAACGTTCTAAATGAAAGTGTTAATTCAATTTAAGTTTTTAAAAATTTTTATCGTAATTGTTCTAAATATTTGATGTAGTGTACATTTCAAATTCTTCTAACTATTGTGACAAAGTAAACTAACTAATGAATAATTAAGAAGTTCATAACATAATATTATACGCTTTTTATAAAAACAAATTTTTATGAAAAGAGAATATCAATTGAGGTAGACTTACTTTTTAAATAAAATCTTACGTTATAAATAACTAGAAATAAAATATGAGAATTATCATGTCTAGAATCAAACATTGAACTTGAAACTTCTACAATATTCTTCTTTTTATCTATTAATGTTAATAAACTTAAATTAGCATGACATATTTACCTTCTTGTATATCAAATTACACTACAAACTCAAAAGAAATATTTCCACCAAATTTATGTTATTTTCGAAAAAAATTTTTTTGTAAAGCACATAAAAAGTATATTTAAAAAATATTATCGTTCATTTTGAAGTCTAGTATGTATAAATTTATAAACTAAATAAATAATACTTTTTTTATACCTTAATTCAACTTCCCTATTTCTAACTCAAACAATTATGCATATTTTGTATTCAAGAAACTTTTTTAACAATAGAACAATGGTTTTAAAGGTAGTTGCGCGTTGCTATTTGATATTCTGATTTTTACTTTTTCATTAACCTATTCCAGTAGTGGAATTTTAAAAATAATATATTCGACTTCCTTTCAGGCCATATTAATGTTAAACATGAATTATAATTATAAAATTTGGATTTTGAACGTACTACTTTTAATTAATATTTCGTTATTGGAATCAAGTAAAAGTTATTATGGGTATGTACCAAAAGGAAATAATGCTTTGTTATATAAGCCTAGTGTTGATCCAATTATGCATCTAGATCAGGAAACATTTGCAGATACTATATTTAATCAAAATGATAAGGCATTTTTAGTCGAATATTATGCAGACTGGTGTGGTCATTGTAGAGCATTTGCTCCCTTCTACAGAGATTTCTCTTACAGTGTCAAGGAATGGAGTGATATTGCTGTTGTTGCTGTAATGAACTGTGCTGATCCCCATAATTCACAGGAGTGTAGAAATAATTATGTTGACCATTACCCAATGCTTAAATATTTTCCAAGATCAGCTAGAAATTATAAAGATGGTATCATTATTCAAGCAGATCATTCTGTACAAAATTTAAGACGTACCCTTGCAAGTAAGATATTAAACGAACAACAACAAGTACAATATTTAAATTGGCCTAACTTTAATTATATGGATGTTACACCAACAACACAATTTAATGATTTATGGAATGGATTACCAATATCAACAGAATATTTAGTTATTATTTTTGAACATTTTGATACAGTGTCACCACAATTTATGTTAGATTTATATAAATATCGTAACAGAATTGGTGTTAGAAGAGCTTTATCAAATTCACCATTAGTTCCGCAACTAGGTATTGGTTCATTTCCGTATGTTGTTGCTTTTAAAAGAGAACGTCAACAAGCTATATTTATGGATGTATATACTCCAAATACTATTAACGATATTTTAACATTAACTTCGATACAACATATACCACATAAACCAGTACAAGAAACATTTGTTACAACACCTGTACCGGTTAAAAAACCTGGAAGAGATTGTGCTCGTAATCCTGAATCATGTAAAGCACTTTATTATGCCTCAGAAACTGATATGTTAAAAGCAATGAGAATGGCATTGTATGATGAAATTTTAAGGACTGATGGATATATTCAGGGAAGTAATTTGACAAATTTACATCAATTTGTTCAACTTCTCTCTCAGGTAATTATTTTTTCCAAAAATCATTACATATTTAACTTTTTTATTTTAATATTATAGCATTTTCCTGTTACAACATTTCATAATGCTATTAGAAGACAACGTCGTTCTGTATCATCAACACTCAAACTCTCAGATAGAGCACGTTTTGTTTTTAAACATTTAAATGAATTTTTATCCTCACGTATAAGTAATGGAGCATTATCAATACGGGATTGGAAGAATCAATTTGAGAGTATCGAAAGGCTATATTCTTATCCATTTCCACAAAATGCATCATGGCAACATTGTGCTGGTAGTGAACCACAATATAGAGGATATACATGTGGTTTATGGACAACATTTCATACATTAACTGTTCATACATATTTAGATACTGTAAAAGAAGGACCAATTGATGTTTTAAAACCATTGAAAGCAATTCAAGGATGGGTTAGCAGTTTTTTCGGTTGTTTACATTGCAGAAATCATTTTATGCATATGACAACTACTCTATTTCCAATGAATGAGCGTCGGGTAAGTTTTTATGTGCTAGATTTTATAGAAATTACACTTGTTTGATATTTATTTATAAGTCAGAAGTAAGCAATAATGTTTAGAAATATTTATTGTAGATAAATATAATAGTAAAAAGATATTTATTAAAAAATACTATTTATTTTACATAGGTATTTCAAAATTAGCAATTAAATTATTATTTTCAACTTATTTCATATTAATTTTGTAAAGCGTAGGGATTATTTGTAAAAATAAATTTGGGGAAGAGGAAATAATAAATTACAATATTTATAATTATAATAATTTTAGGTACGACATAAACATGATATAATGATGTATTTATGGAGAGCTCATAATATTGTTAATAATAGACTTCATGGTGATATAACAGAAGATCCATATTTTATTAAATATCAATTTCCTCCAATATTCTTATGTCCAACCTGTCACGCAGGTGGGAACTTTAGTAGAAGACAAGTAAGAAACTTTTTATTGAGGTATTATGGAAATATTAAACCACATGTCAGAACGGCCCACAAATAAAAGAACAAAAAAATTATACAAAAACATTAATGCTATAAAATTTACAATATGCATTTCGCAACATTTCTTTTACTATTATATATTTTATCTGTTATGAAATTTTTACATCAAAAAATTTCTAAAAATATCTTCATTATTTTGTAAAGAAATATATCAGTTGTATAAAAAAAATTTATCTTAACTACAATCAATACTATACGTTTAGTTTTTTATGGCTTTTTTTTTCTTATAAAAAAACGGGTATTGTGAATATATGAATCATCAGTGAAAAATTTTTATATATATTTAACATATGGATTGGATGGGAAAAGCATTTTGATGAATCATTAAATAGTTAGAAAATAAATAAGCACAATGTCATTTTATGAAATTACACAACAAATATTTTACATGTGGAATGTTAAACATTTAAAATATTTAAAATATCATTTAATGTTATGATTTAAATGATCATTTTTATATGTATTTACTATTCATAATTATATATATATTAACTAATTGTATCTAAACGAATAAAAGTATATTTCTTATTAGAATATCTTTAAATTTTATTTTTTTCATAATGTCAACATAAAAAATATCATTTTTCATTTTTTTAACTATCTAACAACTATTTTTACTATAGAAATAAAAATTTTTTTAAGATCAGGTTGTAATTTGAACACACGAATTTACATATTATTTTAAATATTGAAAATAAATTAAGAAGTCTGTTTTATTTTGAATTGAAATATGATTTCAGTACATTGATCTTCTACACTCAATAAATTACTTATTATGTAAACATTAAAATTGAGCTTTATTTCTAAATGCAAAATCCTTGGTAGACTTAAATATTAAAAAACAATGGTTGATATATTTTTATTTTTGTTTAAATAAAATATTTTTTGTTATATAAACATAAATCTTTTTATACATTTATTGATTTATTCCATAAAATTCCAATAATTCACTTGTATTCCTTTGTTAGGTAATAGATTTTCACCTCAGAATTAGAGATTTCGCAAACTTTAATTAACATTAAATTAATACATGATAATCAACAGTAACTTTGTAAACATAAACTAGTTAAATATTTATAAAATTCAAATAAAATGAAATTAAAAAAAATATTCTATTTATATTAATAAAATAATTACTAAAAAAAACTGATTTAATTATAGAAATACAGAAAAATTCTTAGTATACGTATAATAGTGACGTTTTAAATAAAAAATTACGTCCATAATCAAGCGAAAAAGGACAACTTCTTGTAAGAAGTCTGGGATTTGCTTATAAAAATATGTTTGATTTGAAGCTAAAGTTTTTTTCTACTAGTTTTTCTTAAATAGTAGATTAACCACTAATATAAAATTAAGTTTTGGAACCTTGACTTTTTTAGTTCTAACATTATTTTTATTGTCTTGATTAGAGCAGTAACTCTAGACTCCGTGTCGACAAAAGTACTACGTTTTGTAGTAAATCATTTGATTAAAAGATAGTGCACAAAATAGAGTTATTTCACAAACTTGAGCTACAAAGATCACATCAGTAGTGGTTTTTGATTCAACCGAGTTTTGTATTCGAAAGAGCCTAGATTCTACCAGATGATTAATAGATCAACAAATATTATTTAAATTAAAAATTTTTTTTATTATCGTTGCTTATTGACAAATTAGATTGTACTTAACTTTTTTGTATTCATCTAAATGAAGTCATGTTTTTAATAAATTATCCAATACCTGTGATGTAAAGTTAAAAGAAGTTCTAGAGAAACGTTTAATGTCTCTGGAAATCCCTTTATTTAACATCATGAATTCATTTTTGCTATTTTATAATTTCATTAATCAAAAGTTTGATTTTTAATAGTAATATTATATTAATACTTGAAATAAAAAGTTTTTTAAAAAATAGGACATAATATCAAGTTAGGAAAATTAAATTTCATGTAGTTTATTATTATAATGAATTTTTATTAACTAATACTTTTTAAAAGATAATTAAAGATAAAGTAATTTTTCTTAATTAAGAAAGATGTCCTTCTACTTTAATTTTTTTTATTATATGTGTACAAAAAATAAATCTATTAATTTTTTGATATAATTTCTAGTAATTTAATGAATATCTACATATTTATATTTTGAAAATACTTTTTGTAAAATTGCGGCGGAAAGTTGTTAATTTTTTGTAATAGCAAATGGATCGTTAGTTTCCTCCTCGTTTGTCTGTTTTCTTTCACCATTTCCATCATTATTCATAAATGACCATATAGTAGGGATATTTGAATCATCTTTAACTTCTTTGAAACTGAAAAAATCAAAAAGAATATCAAAAGAATTAATATAAAGGACATACGGCTCATAGTTAATATCTAATTGAAGGTCTTTTCCTATTCTATAAGGAAATGTAATTTTATCATCATCATTAGATTTTTTCCACAATTCTGGAGCAATATTTTTACTTTTATGTTCAAATAATGTCAATTCACTCCATATTTTAGGATCAAAATTGTTCATATCATTTCTATTAATTATTCCACCATAGATAGATAATTTTTTTAATGTTAAAATTCCAATAAGAAAATATAAACAATATTTAAACATATTTTAAATATTAGGCAAATAAAAAGCACTGGATGTTTTATCAAAAATTATCTAAAATGTAACAAATTAATCTAGCTTTTTATACATTTTCCATTTACCTTTCACTTCCTATCACTAATGACCTTAGGGTTTTATTACGTTATATGAAACAAGTTATAATAGCTATCTAGTTTACTTAATTATTAAATAATCCTCTATTTGTTGACAACTTTATTTAACTCGCCTTAAAACCCTGTTTACAAAATTGTTATTTAATGAGTTCAAATGTTATTTGAAGTTGTTAAAATTTAACTATTAAAGGTAAATGAACGTGAACAGGAAAATAAAAATGTACTTATTATGAAATTAAAACTAGTTAATTATTTTGCAATTTATTAAACTTGCTTAATTCTATTTTGTAATTAAAATTTTTCTTGCCATCTTCTATATTTATAGACTATTTTTGATTTAACAAAATTCCTCCTTTTTAGAATGGATAAATGCAAAAAAATTGAAAGTAAATTAATTATATTCAATATTTATAATAAAACTACTAATTAGAAAAAATTGCAACAAAAATTTTATGAGATTATTTCTAACTCGTCAACATCTTCAGCTAAAACCTCCTGACTCATTAGTTTTAAGACTCTTTTACTAGGTTTCTTCTCGGCTGTGTAACTTGGTTTTGATTGCTGAAGTGTTGGTCCATTATATTTTGTCATAGTATCTTTAATATACCCTCTGACAGAAGTCCATGGATTACCAGTATCTCTACGTGACATTGCGATATCATATGATTCATTTGTATCGTTAAAATGAGCTATAACATGAGGGTATCCATGATTAATATTCCTATAAACCTTAATAACACTTGCTCTGCGATTTAAAATTCTATCTCTCTCTTCAGGTGCCATATCAATGATATGAGGTATTTTTTCTAATAAATATGGTACTTCTGGGTGAGTAAAAAGTGTTGATTTATCAGGAATTGTATATGATGATGTTAATAGGGAGTGTGCTAAATTTGTATTACCCTCTCTTCCAATTATACCATATTTTCTAATATATTCAGCTAACTCTTTCAATTCATTCTCATCATTCTCTATACAAACCATTCTTCTTTTATCAGTCCTTAACGAGATCATTGAATGATAATAAAATTTGCAACATAGCAACTCTAGAAAATTTGAATCAGGTGGTGGGACATTAATATCAAGTTGTGTTGCAAGGAGGATTTTAATATTATTCATAATAACTGATTCAATAAATAAAATTTGCCTCTTCCAGCCATCATCACTATCATCAAATTTTTCTATTTTCACTGGAATTGAAAAAATTGTGCTACCTATTTGTTGACCGGGAATATAATTATTAAATTCATCTTTCAATACAAGTAATTTTATATAATCAGGTAAATCTTCATATTTATATGTTATTTTTTCGAGAAGTGACGGATCTGTCCATGAGTACATAACTGGGTATATTTCACTATCAACTGCATCACCATAGACATCCTCTAATGTGTATGAATCAACGATATCCGTATAATATTTTGGGAAACTGTTTTCGAATGTAAAAACATTCTTATTCCTATTACTTTTTTCTGAATCTTTGTACTTCTTTGAGTCCCAATTATCAATACTAATACCAGTAAATTTAGAGATTAGGCTAACTGAAATAAATACTCTATATAAAAGATGTTTGAAAACATACGTGCTTCATCTTCGGAGCTGGAAGTTGTAAATGCTTTAAGTAGTAATAATGCACCTTCGTCTTCCTCATCAACCAAAAATTTTTCTATATCCTCCTCACTTAAATCTCTTAATTGTTTATTTTTAATTAAACCTAAAATAATATGAATATTACTATCATTATAGTTTAATAATAAATTTCTTACAATTTGCCAAAATATGACTTAATTTATTAATCCTAGCATATGAATCCTCTTCATCTATTGATTCATCAAAGGTAGCCTCAATAATTCTTTCGCTACATATTTTAGCTTTCCTTTTAAGTTCCCTCCTAATCTCCTCATCATCATCATCATAATCTTCTATATCATTGTTTTCCTCCAGAGACTTCCGAACCCTTTTCTTTCTACCTCTCTTTTTTTTACCTTTTGGTGGTTCATTTTTTGAAGGGTTTTTAATTTTACAATCCTCTTCATCACACATATTTAAAAAATTATTTTTTTCTGTTTCTTTCTTGAATATCTCCACAAGTTCATATAATACTTTTTTTTTATCAATTGGTTTTTTATTACCAGACATAATTATAACCGTAAACTTAAATAAATATAAAAAATAGTTTAAATAAATAATATAAATAATACTGAAAATACACCTTAAATTAATAGTGATTAAATCAATTAATTAAAACTTTTTTCCAATCATATTAATGATAATATACATATAATTTTTTATAAAATACAAACAAATTAACAAGAAATTTATTTTACTAAACATTAATAATTTTATGTAATTTTTTGTCAGTGAAATCTGTTTTCAAGATTATTAATATATATGTAAATAAAAAAATTTATCTTTCTTAATAAAAAGTAATATTAAAAAAAGAGAGTTATAATTAAGTAAAGATATAACAAATGCGTCAGGCACACTTTCTTTTTATCAATGTTGAAACATAATATTTGTACTCATCGTTGTAAGAGACATATCTTAGTAAATTAAAAAACAATGTATACGTAGAAAACTATAGTAATGGAAATCAATAGACCTTTATAGTGTGCGACTTAATTACAAGGAAGGGCCAATAGAAATTCAAGTTGATTCACAAAAGTCAAAGATTATCATATTATTGGAGATTATTATTAATTTTACTGAATTATATATCAAAATATACTTCCACCCGCTAACAATTCTTTGCTCCCATCTCATGCATATACAATTAATTATACATAATTTAATAATAAAATATATAGTTAATTTCTTTTGTATGTTTATTATTTTGAATTTTCATTCATGCATTGAACATCAAGACAACTTATAGCATCGTCACTATCCATATTAGTTAATCTTTTAATTGCTTCTTCCAATTTTGAAACACTACTCTCATTAGGTAAAATATATGGTACTTGTATTAATGAACTATTCTTTTCTGGATCTCCACAAATTCCGTTTACATTCATTATATTATTTGTTTTTTGATTTAATAAGTTAATGTTATTTATTGATGTTGTCCTTCTTGTCCATATTGAATTTCTTGTATCATTTTTAACAGATGGAGATAGCTCGTCCAACGGTGTTAATGTATGCATTGTATCTTCGAATCTTAAATTAACATTTATTGGTATACTACGATCATAATTTATGTCCAAATCAGAGGTGTCAGATTGAAAATAATTTCTAAAAATTATAATTATATAAAAAGGAATGCAATTTAAAAAAACTTACTCAGATTCCAATGAATTATTTTCCGTAAAATCAGAAGGGGTTTCATTTTTACTCTCACCACCATTAATTGTCAGTCCTTTTCCAATACTACTACAATTATTCATTTTATTCATTCTTGGTGATATAATATTTACTTGGTTCATTAAATGATCCTCATCACACTCCATATGCGAATTATTAATTGTTGATATCATCCTATATCTTGTCGGTTCTTTTGTATATATAGGCCCAGGTGTAAATTCACTAAATATCTTTTTATGTTTCATAATAACACATTTCAAAAAGTCATTAACAAAATTATGGTATAATATTGGATCACGACCTTCCGGAATTGGGAGAATAGCTGGACCAAGACATATTGATAAATTATGGGCATCCATACAATTATTTGAACTATGGTCACATATATGATCGAAAAATGCAAATAAATATCTTAATGTTAACCACACTGGTTGTGGAAGATCAAAAAATATTTTTTTAATACAATCCAAAAATTGGTCCATATTATTTGTCTTCCAACTCTCAACACAATAATCAAACATTGAAAATGGTATCATTGGTTCACGAAGTTCTCTTAAGTATAATTTTAATAAACCACATATTGCGTGAATATCAGACGCCTTAACACCATTCTTTAACGGATCATTACCTTTCTCAAATTCTTCTCTAAATGCTAATATGTCACCATTAGTTGCAGATATTCTAAATATTCCTTGCATATCAAGTGCATTATCACGTATAGCTTCAACACATGATATAATTATTGGTGGTATTAGGCATCCTTTTACAAAACAATACTCCTCAACAGTACCACCAAATAATCGAGGAACATACTCACCAACAATAAGACTTCCAATGCGACGTCTTTGTTGTTGTCTTGGTGTCATTGGCCCTCCAACAATATTTTTATTTTCTTCCTCATTTTTTGCTAATATACGTATATACATTGCCTCCTGACTACAATCAGATTCCAGGAAATCTATTGACTGTAAGAGAGCATATTGAATACCCTCTGATCTTGCTTGTAATCTATTGATAACATTACCGTTAAGAAGATGTATCATGAAATAATTAACATATAAATCAATAGCTTCGCCAAGATCATTTGGTTCTTCATTTTTATTTTCATTATTAATAATAGTTTTATCCAACTCAATAAAACCTCTTGATATAGTGTAGTTTTGTATATTTTCCTCTGGTGTTGGTATATAAGACATCTTTAAGATATGTAATTCAATTTGTTGTAAACAGTTCCATGTATCCTCAGTCTCAATATACAAATCAGTTAAACGTTTTTTAATTTGTGAATGTCTTTGTGTCAACTCAGCCATAAGATTATGTCCTCCAACAATATCTTCAATCTCATCCTCAAATTCATTTTTAAATTTAAAGGGAAATGGATGCATAAATGCATTGTTATTTAATCTTAAAAATTTTGCCTTATCCTTCTTTAAGTCTAAATCATCCCCAAATTTCATTAAGTTTTCTTTACTTTTTAAATCTTGTGATGTGATGAAATTTTTATGTATACCCAATGCTTCTATTATTTTGTATAACCAGTGATGGGTACCCAAATCTGAACAATCCATTAAATCAGAGATATCATCATTGTAGTATTTTGTTATTGCTGCATTGGCTGCCTTGACACATAATATGTATTCATTTCTTGAACGGTCACATTGTAATTTTATTGAATCATATTTATTTTGCCTCTACAAAAGAAATTGTGATTTTTATTATATTTTAAGTAATATTACCTTTTCTAAATGTTTTTTAGCTTCATTTTGCTTTCTTTTAGAGTTAGTTGTAGAAACTTTATCAATTTGTTCTTTAGCATTTTTTAATTTTTGTTTAGCTGTATTATATAATTCAGCATTTTTGCAGTAAATTTTCATAGCTGTATACAATTCTTCAATAACTCTGTAAATTTCATTTTGTGCTGTTACAGCAATTTGATTAACAGCTTTAACCATTGATAAAGTTGTTTCTTGTCTTGATCCAATTAATGGTATTATAATATTATTAATATATTTAACACCCTCATTTCTAACATTAGCTTCATTTTTAGTATTTTCAATTAGTAATTTTAATAAATCATATTGCGAATAACTTTCTTTCTCTGATGACTTTCCTTTGTCTTTCTCTTTTTCTAGGTGTCTTATATAGGTGTTACCTAGTTTTTCTAGACTTTTAGCATACTCCATATCAATTTGATTTTTTTTCTTTAAAAATTCCGAGATATCATTTAGTAATGATATTTGCATATTACCACGGTGATAGAAACATTGTATCTGTTCATCCATCTTTTGCTTTATTCCTATAAAAAATATTAATTCTCTATAATAAAAAATAATAAACATACCTTTAACATTATGATGAAAATCACTAGGAACGGAACGTTTCTTTAATGAATTCATCCTCAAATATTTATGTCTTTCAATTTTAGTTTTAAATATTACCTTTTTCAAAATAGAAATGTTATGTAATTTATATCTGAAAAAAAAGATACTTCAATATGTGGGTGTCGTTTAAGGGGAAGGAAGAAAACTTAATAAGTTAAAAAAATTAAATTAAAAATGAGATGGAAAACTTTATAATATTTTACTCTAGTTTTTGTAAATATTTTCAAAATGACATTTAAAAATATATGCCCTTTTAAAGATATTTTTAGGAATTTAAAGTATACTTATGATAATTATATTATTAAAAAGTAATACACATAATATGGTAGGAAAGAAAATGAAAAATGAAATGATAGAAGATTAATTGTGACATTTTATTAATAAAAAAATAAAATAAATATTATTATTAAGACAATAATCAAGAAATAAATAAAGCTCTACATAATCTAATCATTAAAAATCTTCACCAACAAATAATATTATTTTTTTAAACATTCTTATGTAACGTAGGCATTACGTAATGTAAACATATATGCCTATCTTATAAAACCAAATGGTCATCCTTTTGAAGGATACCGAATATAGTAGAGAAAAGAATATTCAGTTTAACAAAATATAAAAAATGAAACAGTAAAAAATTTCCTTACCATTAAATTACAAGCCAAATATATTAATGATAGGATTAAAAAATTACATTAATGATGTTTATACGAAAAATGACCAGAAAATTAATAATAATAACTTTTAACTTATTCACTCTCTCAAGTAGTAGGAAATATATAATTTTATAAAATATATAATGTAAAAAATTATCTTTTTAATTTATATTTTATGCATCAAATATTTTTATATGATTTTTTATTAGGCATCCTCCTATGTTAACTAAAGATACTTTCTTTTTTTGTTATCCAAATCATTAGACAATATATTAAGATTAAAAATAAAATTTTTTTCCCTTTTTAATATTATAATTTTTTATGAGGCTTTTTTTTCTTGTTTTAAACAAATTTTAATAAAAGTATATCTCATTTTTAAAATATTGTATTTTTTAGTTTTTATGTAATTTCTAAAATTGAATGCTTCAAAAAACCAATAATTATTTTTCTTTACAAATGTAATATGTATTTATTGCATGTGAGCGATAAAAATTAAATGTATAATGGGTGCGATAAGATATTTTTAAGGAAGATAAACAGCTAGAAACCTTTATTAGAAATGTAAAATATCCATCCTAAGAGTGGATGTATTTTTTTTTATTTTAGTCTTCAATAACTTTCTTTCGCTATCCATCATACATTTAATAATAAATATGGTAAAAAAACCTATTATAAAGATGGAAGGGATAATAAATAAACATTCAATAAATTGTTTTTGAATCAAAAGTGAAACGAAATATACTTTAGGTTAGTCAAAATGGTAAAAAAACGAAGTATATATATTAGTTGAAAAGAAGATAAAGAGGAAAAGTTTATAATATCATTAGCTTATTATTATATTGATAAATGTGTTTTTGATTGTAGGGAGGGTAATATATGTATATCAATAAATAATTTATGTTCTATTCAAATAGCTTAAACTTTAAAATTTTACTACATTATAATAGAAAAAGATATTTTACTATTTATTAAAATAATATTCAATCGTTCATAATAAGTAGTTAAAAACATTAGTCTTTAAATTATCTTATATTATTTATAATAAATATTAATAATAATATCTCAAGTATCCATATTTTTAAAATGTATATGTAAATGATAAAAAGGAAGTGGATTTAGAAAAGTGTAGATCACTTAAAGGGTGGAAAAACTATTCCATTTGACACAATAGTAGAATGAGTTATTGTTTTGTGACCACAACTACTCACATCTTTCATATACATATTCGCACTCTTGTATTAAAAAGAATTGGCATGTTAAAACAAGAGCCAAAATGTAAAAACTTACTCATTTGTTTAGTCTTGAATG
This sequence comes from Strongyloides papillosus, assembly GCA_005656395.1. Lineage (NCBI taxonomy): Eukaryota > Metazoa > Nematoda > Chromadorea > Rhabditida > Strongyloididae > Strongyloides > Strongyloides papillosus. Next base: position 181,799 of record SRSI01000071.1, read on the forward strand.
AGATATATATAATGTTGGCATAGAAGACGTATTATTATTCCTCCATCTTGTTCAATCATATTATAAAAGTTCAGAGGTATAAGGATTAAATAATATTTCAATAATAAACGCGCCTCTCGACCCACTTTTTTTTTAATAATCTTATATAATACTAATATATATAATAACACTTCAAAGGGAATATTAGAAAAATTAAATATTAAATTTACTTTCTTTTTTGATTATAATAGTAAATGTTATGTAATACATCTATATAAATAATGATTTTAATTAATTATCTCCAAATAAAATACTACCTCTACAATTGTGTAATATAATTTTTTTGCAACAGTATATATCAAAATTATAAATAAAAAAGTTTAATAAGATTAAATAATTTAAATAACAATAAAATGCATCATTAGTAGAAACAAATGTGATATTATCACTTAAATTAATCTTTTCACACTCCTTTAGCTACAAGGTTGAACAGAAGGAAGTTGTTAACTTTTTAACGACAAATTTAATAAAAATGTACAATATAATATATACTTAGCAAAAATTTTTCTTAATAAAATATTCATTTATAGAGTATGAATGTCAAATTAAGGGATAATTTATGATAGTATTAAGTCTAGTTTATAGATACAAATTTTACATCTTAAAACACATTGACAGATTGAGAAAATCTTGTTAAAAGAGAACATTAAATTAAATATTATAAAAATAAAATAAAATTTTGTTCCCATGGAAAATTTTTAACAGTATACTTATAATTTTTTTTTGATTTTAACATTGTTTATGAATATATTTTACAATAAAATATAATCAATTCTCGAAATATTTATATAATATTCTATTTATAGTGTAAATTTTAAATTTTTATTAACAAACCAAAAGAAATAAAAAGTATATGTACTTTTGAATACATTATAATAAGTTGTTAAGATTGATTTGTTTTTAGAAATTTTTTGATTTTTGATATGTAATTAAAAATTAATAATAATTATTGAAATTGTGAAATTTTTCTATAAACATATGAAAAATTTTTAATATAGATCTACTATAATGCTCTACAGGGGGGAGAGTAGGACACTATTTACATAAAATTCTTCATTTTAGTAAATGTTATGGGAATATATAAAAGATTACTTTTATGTCTAGCGGTGGAGTGATCTTATGAATAGAATATATATACATATCTTTTCAATAGAAATTCATTTAATTTTGATTAAGTGTTTTGTTACAAAGACAAATTTATAATATTGAAAAAAGAAATTATACGGCATTGATATTAGAATCTCAATAAGACTTATTAAAAGTAAAAAAAATTTGTCAAAAGAGTGTAATTAAATGAAGGACGAGTAACACGCACCTCATCATGGCAAATAAGTCTTTATTAACTATTTGAAATTAATAAAAATGTTGGTTTTTAGTAGTATTATAATTATACCTAACTTTAGTTTTATTATTTTATAGTTAACTGAGGTAAAAAGAGAATTTAAAATTCTCTAACAATTTTTGTGAACTAAACTAAAAAACATTTTTATTTAATTTTTTTGATATATTTATTGATATGCATATGAATATAGATGATAAAATCAATGAAAGTACATATAATTGAATATATATAATAATAAAATTGTTATGATGTTGATAAGTAGGATATTGATAAGTAAACTCTACACATTAAGCATTTTCTGCTGATTTTATGACAATGAAATAACATTATGATGGCAAAAAAGTAAATTTGTATTATTATAAGACAATATCACATTAAATCTAAATTTATATTTTATTTTTACGTTTTTGATTAGTGAAAATGAAGTTGATATATTTTAATGATTCTCACATAATAATAATTAATTTTTTTTCCTATTCATATAATCTAATTCATTGAATATATATATATATCAAGAGTAGTGAGAAAAAAATTATAGAATAGTAAGTGTGTTGAAGAAAATTAAAATTAGTAATAATTAAAAATGTTGTTCTCACGAATTTTGACAAAGTAGGGTATAGATAAAAAAGGTTAAAATAGGATTATAATAACAACAAATGGAGACAAAGATTCTCAAAGATAGATAATAAATATAGATTTTTTTATTCCTTGTATTGTGTCTTAGGATTAAGCTTATGTCATTTTATAACAACCAATTGATATTTATATATTTTAAAAAAGATTAAATAACTGTTTGAAAAAAATTAAAGTAAAATAGAAATGTAACTATAGAAAAGTATTATTTTAAACTTCAAATATTATACAATAACCTTCAATGAAAATTTTTTTATTTTTTCCTCCATTACAATTAAGATTTTCATGATGTAATTGTCGACACGATGGATGTAAAAAACGGAGTTTCCTTTTAGTATTTCTAAAATAATGTTGAATAAGGTTTTATGAATATATATTTTATAGATAAATTTGAATTGTATCAATAAAAATATGTAAGTTAACAATAAAATTATGACACTTAAAATAATATCATATTTTGATGTTACAATTAAACGTATAATAAATAACCTATATTAATAATTGAAGTATTATAAAAAACATGAATGAATGTACCAAAACAATTTTTGTGAAGGTATGAATATTTATGTATGCATATTCAAACAATGCCATAGATAGGAAAGGATGATAAAGTTATTTAATGTACAATATTCTTATAATAATAATTTGAACATGAACCTTCGTTCTTTTTTTTGTGCCTATCAAAAACTTGTTACTTTCATCAACTTTATATACTTTTATGGAGAAATTTTTATTATTATGTATATAGAAAGACATTAGTTTAATGTTTCAATTTTTTCATATTATGTGACATACTTTATCTAAGAGTACGTTAACTACAACTTACCTTAATGCATTACTATTTCATATATATATAATTATTAATTGATATAATATATAAAAAAAGGTCATAAATTCTGTTAGAAAGTTAAGTTCTAAGAACACAATTTTCATGTTGATTTATGTGAATCAGAGATAATATATATTTAAGTATCTTAAGTGAATAAACATATATATTTATATGTGTCATTTGTGATATTTAATGTACTTTGTGAAGCGAAATTGTTTTAACATTATTTTTTAAAAATATTTTTATTTGTAATAACTTGTAAGTAATTACAATTTCTTCATTTTTCCTTCCTCCAATAATTTTATGTAAATACAACTATCAATAATAGGAATTTTAGTTTTCATATCATTTAAAATTATCTTCATATTCATAAATTATTAAAAAGATACCGTATCATTAATGAACTTCCTTGATATAGACATTATTTTTAGAGCATACACTTAATAATTAAAAAATAATAGAGAATCAAAGCAAATTTATTAATATCACAATCAAAAAAATAACTTTTTTTTAATCAAAATTTTTTTAAAAAAGATTTGCTTAGTTTAGTGTAAAAAAATTTGTTACAATACTGTCATTACATGATGATCAAATGTTATCATTACATTATTTGGATCTCGATAAACTGATGATGGCTAATATCTTGTGTGTTGTTTCTATCCCTTTCAATCTGCTTAATACTATTCTAAAAAAACTTTTTTAAAAATTTATATTTCTTATGCTTCAGCATTTCCATAAAGAGAGTTATATGGTACATAATAACCTTCAATAGGTAGATTGGAGGATCTTCCAAATCGTACAAATGGTTGAGGTGCCGCATTACGTTTTAAAGCAAATTCTTGCATTTCATTATCCATTGAACGTTTCCCAAATCTGATATTGAGATGCTATTTACTAAGATTTTGTTTAAACGTACCTAACTAATGCATTTCTCATTCCAGCTCTTCCAAAACGTACAAGAGCATTTCTCATGGCTCTTTTTTCAGGTGAAAATCCAATGGATGATTCATCATATTGCTGTGCATTTGCGATAAAGATAGCAGCAAATACAGTTAATAATATTGTTAATACAATATATGATTGCATTATTATAGTGTATCTATAATGATAGGAATGATTAATTATTATTTAGGGAGATTGTAAAAAAAATATATATGTATATATTTTTATAGATGAAGTATGTTTTACTTTTGGTATTTGTTAAGCTTTTATATTGCGATTGTAAGTATAAATAATTTTACTTAGCCTGTAGCTGTTTTTATTTGAAAGCATATTCATTTATCAATTGACCACACCTACTTCTTTTTAGATCCTAAGGTTATAAATTAGTAATAATATTTGATAAAAATTAATATTAAATATCTTGAAGGAGTAATTAACCTACACAAATATTTACAATATACTGTATATTAATGTTATTAATATGAAAAAAATAATCCTTAAATTGTTAATTTTAGATTTTTACAAAAATAATAAAATGACGTGATAGATTTTTGAGTTTCTACTTCTATCTCCTTAAAAATCCAATCGTTATTGGGATACAAAAAAAATTTTTACCACTAATTTTTATTTGTTTATTATCAGTACCAAAATATTTTGGTAAAAAAGCAACTTTTATAGTTGTGTAATTGGAGAAGAAATGTAAAAATGATTTGTATTTCATTAAAAAATAAATAAAAAAAGTTATAATATTCATCTTCTATTTTTTTTAAATATTTTTTTTCTGGAATTATATTTATAATGTACATAAATTTTAAAATTAATTTTACCAATGGTGTAATATTATTGTCAAATTAATAGTTTAAGTTAAAAACTGGACATTTTGAATTAAAAATTTCTAACAATAAAAGTTTACTTTTATTATACGAAGTATGGGAAAGAAGATTATATAACTTCTATTTTCAATAGGTTAATAATGATATATCTATTTATTTTAAATTTAATATCCTAATAAATAATTTTATTTAAACTTTTTCATCACACAAACACATATATTTTTTATTTTGATTCAGTGTTATAAAGAGATGGTTTTGTGATATCATATCATGATATAAAGTTATGATTTTATGTTTAATTAATATTTAATGAAGGAGTCTTCTTTTTTCTCGTGATCGAGGGAGAGTTAAATTTTTTAGTTCTTCAAGAAGATTAGTTATTTAATTAAAGTTCTAAAATGCTTATATATAAAATCTTTTATGATATTAAATTTTTAGTTTATTATCGTTTAAGAAATATAATTTATTTTCAAATCATTGTTATATCATATTATTCATTTAAATTGATATCATAAAGAAATAAGAACATTTTTTATAGTTATTATTACAACAACTATTAACTTTTCTTTAATAGCAACATATAATTAAAAAATAAAGACTTTAACCATTTTTAACATTAAACTTTAAAATATTTTTAAAAGAAAAGTTGATTGATAAAAATAAACATTTACGATACTAATTATTTCTAATTTTCCTATAATTAACTTTACTAAAAATTAGAAATGATATACTATTTGTGAATTAAAAAATTTTTTATTTATCAACCACTTACTCTTTGGTTAAACTAAATATATAATTTATTAAGGATATAAAATTAATATTCTTCCTTCACTATTTATTTATTAGTAACAATTATTATTTTTAATTGGTTTCCAATTTATCATAAATGGTTTTCATATTTCATATATATTAAATATTTTAATTAGAAATGGCCATTTATGTTATAACAATAAAATTTTGTCATTCAAACTACATATATATTTATAAACATAATTAGTACAATTTTCTAAAATTATCTCCAAATAATATTTGCTTTTTGATTACTAATTATTTAAGAAAAAGAAAAATCTATTTTAAGTAGAAGAGGAAATTGATGTTTACAATGATTTAGAAGAAGAGGAAACGCAATTAATTATTATTTATTAATTAACCTATCATTTATTTACCTAGTAGTACCATAATTTTATAAAATTAATTTTTTTATTTCTTGTTACATCAAAAAAGATTATTTATTCTGCATTTACTCAATTTTATTCTTAAAAATTCCTAGCGCGACTAACAATGTTTATCCAATAAAACATCTTTCCAATAAAGGGTAGTTTTCATTCTTGACTAGCTAAAGTTATATCAAAAATCTTCAAAATTATTCAAAAAACCAATAAATTTAATATAACTATTTATTCAAACTTTTAACATTAGTTGTTTTGGTAGATGTTACTGTAAATTGTAAAAATAAATGTTAGCCTATTTTGTCTTCGTTGAAATGTTATAAATTGAAAGATGATAATTTAATATATAAAAATTATATCTCTTTCATATATTATTCCTCACTACAAAGATCCTAATTAATATTTGATGGTAACAACTTAATTTTTATTTTTCTCCCATTTTTATAAATCTTTAAGAAGAGAGAGAAATTCTCCTTTTTATTATTATTAATTTTCATATTTTTCTATATATGATCGCTTTCAATTCTTTTTCATTAACCACCAGTATATTTTTTATTAGATATATCTATATATATTTTATTTAGTTTTCTTATTTTATTAAGAAGGGATTAAAACACAAATGGATCGAGATAAAGAATTTAATAGTGTGTTTGTTAATTCCAACGGGTGTGTTAATTGTTTTCCTAATAACAAAAAAAATAGTAATAGTATATGGATAAAGTTAAATGTTGGTGGAAGAGTAAGTTTTAATTAAGTATAATTGATAGTACTTATTTAATTTAATAAATAATTAACCACTACTTTTAAAAACTACATATAATTTATATTTTTTTTGTACAGATCTTCCAAACAACAAAACAGACGTTATGTAATGATGTTAATACATTTCTTGCAAAAATTTGCAATGGCAACTTTCCAACAACAATGGATAATGATGGGGCTATTTTAATTGATCGTGATCCTGATTACTTTAATGTAGTTTTAAATTATTTACGACATGGGAAACTTATAATAGATAAAGGTTTATCAGTTGATGGAGTATTAGAGGAAGCAGAATTCTATAATATACCATTACTAATAGAACTTTGTTATAAAAAAATTAGTGAACAGAGTCGTAAACAGAAAGCTTCAAAGAAGCATGTATATAGAGTTCTTCAAAGTCATACTGACGAAATAACAAATATGGTATCCGCTTTAAGTGACGGATGGAAGCTCAAACAAATCTTGCCAGTTGGATTGGGTTATATGAATGAGAATCATGATGAATTTTTATGTGTAGTATCGAGAGATTTACCGGATAGTGAATCAGAGAGAGATTTTATTGGTTCTGCTGATAAAGCATCAACTTTACAAGAAAAAGCACGAAGTAAGTGATAATAGAATAATGTAGAAATTATGAATTATTTTTATCTTGTCTTATTCTTTTTTTATAGATCATTAAAAGTTCAGAAGCACTTTCAATAATCCCAATCTATAAAAACAAAGCCATGATAAATACTTAAAATTTCTCGAACACCTTTTTTTTAATGGTACCCAAATATGAGATATACTAGCCACTAAGGTAACATTGTACAAAAATTTAAAAGTGTATCTCAAAAAATAAAATATATATTTTATAAAGTTTTATTTGAACAAAATGATTTTTTTGGAAAAAAATAATCCTAAATACAATAAATTTAATTATTATTATGATGGAGATCATCAAATTGCCTTTACTCCCAATACTAGATATAATATTATGCTGCCGGAAGGTTGTTTTTTTTTGACTTTGCCTTAAAATATTTATCTATCGCATATTATATTCTCTAAGAAGAAATTTTTTAACATTTTTATAAAAATATTATTTTTTCTGCCACCAAAATTTTTAAACAATAATTTCTCTCATCACCCGTTGTGAACCTCCAGTTGTAGAGTATGATCCACCATCATTTTCATCGGTTGACTCTGTTGGAGAATGTCCCCCAATGTTACTTTTTTGTGAATCAGTTGATCCAGTTGTTGGAAGTCTCATTCCATTTTGCGAGTTTAAATAATCATCTATTAAACGTGTATATCCTATTTGATATTCTTGTTCAATTAATGGTGATGGTGATGGAAGCATAACAAATTGTGTTTGTTCAATTGTTTGATTACTATGATATGAATTATCATAATGTTTAGCAATCTCATGGATATCTATTGAATGAATCTTTGAGTCCGGTGTTGTTGATAGTGGTGTAAACGATGGTTCAATAGAACTACCTGATTTTATCTTTGATAAAATTTCCTCATCTGTTGAATTAGAGGATCTTTGATTTACCAAATGTTGTATTTTCTTTTTCGTATCATTATTTTTTACTTTTGTTATTTTGTTCCTTCCTATACATGTACAACAAAATCCAATAAAACCAACAATACAACATAAAACAACAAGAATTCCAAGGATAAGAATTAATATTTCAAATGTTCTATGATTATTTGACATTATAACATGCGAACTAGGGGAGCAAGAACTAAAATTATCTCTAAGACATATTCGAGTCCTAAAATATCTTGATGGAGGAATATTAGGAATTGATTGATCTAATGGGTAGCAATCAATTGTATGCCATGAATCAAAGTATTGTGATTTTGGATCGGAGGCATTAAAATTTGATTCATCATTTGCATAAACCATAAGACAATAATTTTTCGGTGATGAAAGTGGTGTTGTATGGAAAGTTAATTTTTGTTCCTCAAGTATATACTTCATACTTTGAATGTGTACATTAAGTGAATGTATCTTTGTCTCAAGTGTTTGTCCCTGGATCATTGAACTCCAGTCAGATTTTCCAAAAGCATTTTGAGAGCTGACACCAATCATATATGTTGACATTGGTAATAAATTTGTAATGTTATATACCATATAACTAACAATTCTTAATTTTTTATTTGAGATAGAACTTATACCACGTTTAATTCTTAAACCAGAAAAAATATTAGTATCATCAATAGCATAAAAGTCCATCATCTCAACATTACTAGGATTAATTTCAATAACTTTTGGTGGTATTACACCATTTCTAGTTTTCGGATCGATTCTAATATATTGTAGATTAAATATTTGTTTATCACCACCATCAAAACCAGGAACCCAACCAACATATAATGAATTAGAGGAGATAGAAAGTAATCTAACGTCTTTTGGAACTTGTGGTATTGATTTTTTCTGTAAAATAATTTTATGTGAAACTTGTTCATCAATATTTCTACCATTATTAGCTTTACATGTGTACTCACCATAATCTTCTTCATTGATATTTTTTATATTAAGTATAGATTCATATTCATCAATTTTTTTAGGTAATTGTTGTGTTTTTATTGTGTACCTTTGTGAGAGACCATTTTTTAATTCTTCACCATTTTTATACCATACAAATCTTGGTTCTGGTCTTGCTGATACGATGCATGATATTGTTGCTGGTTCATTAAGGTTTGCAGCAGATAATCCATGTATAGGATATTTTTTACTAACGATTATTGATGGATGTTGAACAGTAACTATGGTATTACTTAATGCAGACATTGATATATCATCAGGTCCATTTGTAGCTATACAAGAGTAGTTACCTTTATCTAACCATGTTATAGGATGATTTAACGATAATATACTTTGAAGAATAGATGGACAAGCAGTACAATCAGATGATTCTCGTTTAACAACTTTATTATTCACCATCCAATAATTTTCAAGTATGCTATCAGTATTTATTGGATTACCATTAATATACCATGAAATTGATGGTGTAGGATAACCAATAGTTTCACATTCAAATGATACTTTAGTATCATCAGTTGATAAATGACGTGTTATTGGTAAAGATTTAGTTATTTTTGGTGGTGATACAATAGTTAACTTTATCTTCCCTTCAACACCTTCGCCTAAATTATTATATGCTACACATTTGTAAATACCATTATCAGTTAATTTAGTATTTTCAACTTTTAATATTGCATCATTATACAAAATATCCCCAACATACTTTCCCGATGTTCTTGGTGTTGCCCATTTGTAATTAGCAAATGGACTACCTATATCATTAGTTGAACATGTTAAAATAAAAGAACTTCCGACAGGATAACTGGTTGTTTGTGTTATTACAGTCGCTGGTCCTGGCTTACGTTTAACTTCAATAAATGTTGTCCCTGATCCTTCTCTTTGTGTTGATTCTCCAGATGACCCAAACATAGAATTAGTTACAGTTAAAGTGTTACTAGCTGTGCAGGTGTAATTTCCAGTTTGTTCACTTAAGATTTTATCTATAAATAATTTTGATCCCTCTTGAATAAAATTATTTGGTCCAGTCCATATAATACGAGTTGAAGGAGGATTAGAGTCAACATTACACTCCAGATGTACCTCGTCATTCTCGGATGGATTAATAAAATTCTTAACTTCAACAATTGGAGCATATTGAACATTTAGTGTTGTTGTTTTACTACCATAACCAATTGAATTTTTTGCCGTACATTGCAATTCACCACTATGGCCTTTCTCAGCAACAAATGACCATACTCTACCACCAGTAAAATGTTCACCTGTTCCGAGATTTCTCCATTCGTATGACGTTGGCATTGGATTACCGTCAGCTGAGCATGTTACAATAACATTTTTTCCTTCTTCAACATTATAAATATTTGATGGTTCAATTTTGACAATTGGTGAGTGTAAAACCTTAAAAAAATCAGAAAATATATATTATTAAATATTTTCTCAACATACATCAAGAGGTCTCGCATTTACACTTTTATAGGTACCTTCTTTCATTGCCTTATTAGTCACACGACAGATGGGATATGCTTTATGGTGATTAGCAGCGGCAGGAAATCTAAGAAAAAAAATTAATAGATCATTTATCATTTAATTAATTAATTTGAACATACTGTAATGAAGAGATATGTGTTTCTTTATTGGATGTTGCTCGGTACCACTTTGAAGGTACTTCAGTAGAGTTATCAAATAACCAACTTATTTCAGGTTCTGGATTACCGCCATGAACTTCACAATGGAATGTAACAAGTTCATTTTCTTTTATAGGCTTTGTTGGTTGTGATGTTATTGTTGCATCACCAGGTGGTACTGAAATGTTAAAAAATGAGAATGTAATTTAAATTTGATTACATATCTAACGTTTATATATCATATTTCATATTAAACACTTTAAAGAACAATATGGTATTTTTTGTTTGTTAAACTAATGTTTATAACATTTGTTTTATTTTGAAAACTAATAGATATTTTGAATTATCATATATTTTACTTGTAAAAAAAGATAAGATTAAGCAATGTTGTAAAAAAAAGTCTTTTCTTGATCATATTATATAAATATTTTAACAATTGATTAATGGTGTTAAATTTATTTATTACCCATATTTTATAATTAATGATTCATTTTATTAAAAGAAAATAAAACATACAATCCCTAATATTAAAAATATGTTTAATCATGTTGTCAGTAAAAAAGGAAATGCCGAAGATTGGGTAGAAAGCATTTAATATAACCATTGTTAAGGATGTCAAAATTTAATGATTTGTTAAATGTATTATATTCCTAATAATTATGATTGCCTTTAGTTTTAATAATTATATTGTAAGTCCTTGTTATATTTTTCTAACTAACTAAAAAGCTCCAAACAAATTTGGAAAACGAAAACAATTGTGTTCAAATTGGCATTTATTATCTTTTATAATGTGTTGAAAAATTTCGTCTCATTTCTTTTTATTGTCCACTATTATTGTTATATCTATTGATAATATATAAAGATAATTACAAATCTGTTAGCCTTCTTTTCAAACATCAAAATGATGAGTTTAGTTATACAAAAAGAAAATGAAAAACAATTATGTATTTATGTGTAGAAATAATTTTAATGAGGGAGAGAGTTTTGTAAGTGTGCAAAAATTAATAACCTTAAAGTATTTTTGTGTAATTAAGGAGCGGTTTATTACAATAAAAAAGGTTTATAGAAACATCTATTTACTATACATGTTTATTTTATCTTATCCATTAATCATCCAAAACTCTAACAAACAAGCATATAAAATAATCATGATGATATATAAACGAAAAAGATGAAGTTTATTTGATAAATTGCATATATATCTTATTTCCGATAGTTATAAATAATTGTCGGAATGAACAAGTGTGTATAAAATAATAAAATTTTTAAAATTATGAATTATTACTATTACATAAAACTTTTTATTGGTTGATAAGATTTATGATATTGACCTTTGTTATATAACACTTTTTTGTCACAATTATATGTGTTTTTAAATTTAAGCTTACTCCATCTAACATGCTATTCTTTTTATAAATTATTTTAAAATACCACATATTTTTGGTTAAAAAAAACATTAAAATTAAAATAAATCATACTAGTTCTCAGTGAATTATAATACCAGGTAAAAACATTGTTTTTTTAAAAAAAAGTTATGTTTATGTGAATTATATGAATGTTTAAAGTTAAAGAAAAATGCTATAAGTTATGAGAAAGTGTTATTATTATAATTTAACTTTAATATACAGGTTTATGTAAGATAACAATATTCAATCACATAAACAATAAACAAAACAATCTTCTTTTTGAAAATATTACAAAAGAAAATTTTATAAACAAAGATTACTAATTCTTTTCATATATTATCTAAGCATAATCTAAAGTACTCCCTTTTAAGTTAGCGTAAACAATTAGTATTATATGTTAAATATGAAAAGTTATACTGTTAAAAGAAACATTATCTTTTCATAATTATTAGAAAAAAAAATTTAACTCATATCTATCAAAATAAGATCAATTAAATGATTCAATTGGTAAAGAATAAATTTGATTAATTTAAAATATATTTTACATAAAAAGCTTTGTAATGAAATAAATTACTTATGTATTTTCCACGATATTATATTCTTACAAAATCAGGGCATCAATTTAAAATGTCAATTAGAACTCTAAAAGGAAGGAAAAGTATAATTATTTCATTTTAAACTATATAATAAAGATGTTTAATGAAAAAGTTAATACAAGAAGAATATTAAATTTAGGATATCAATTATTTATCTGAAGATGAGTTAAAATCATAACGACTACCATTTTAATTTATCTTTCATTAAACAACATAAATACAACTCTTATCCAATTTTTTTACCAATTATAATATTATTTTAATGACAGGTCAACCAAGAAATTACAGGATTAATATCAAATATATTGTAAAAGTAATTTTAACAAAATTGAATTTTGATATATATTTTTCAAAAATTAAAACTTACACAAAACAACGATTTGTGCTGGGTTACTAGAATATTGTTTCTTATCTTTCAATGACAATAGTTTACAGAAGAATTTCCCATTGTCTCTGGAATATTCTACAGATCTTATCTTTAAATTGTATTCTCCTGGAATATCAGTTAATAAATCATAATCTCCACTACTCTCAAAGACATTCTCATTCCTGGTAATATAACTAAAATTGAATTAGAAATTTATCGTTATTACTAATCTATATATATATATCAACTTACTCTGGAGTACCATTTACAAATCGTACCCAATTTGGTTCATATAAATTTTTATTTCTAAAAGCTTCAGTAAATGAGCATTGTAAGATAAGATCTTGAGCTTTCTCTGATACATAATATGGTTGATGATCCGGAGTATTTATAAAAGGATTCTCTGTAAATTGGAAAACAAAATATTAATTAATAATCTTTTTAATAAGTTTATTTTAATGAACCAAATAAATTGTGTATGATGCGGTGGTCCTTTTAAATTCTTACTTTCCTCTTTAATTCAATTCCACTTTAACACTTTTTTTACGTAAGTTTATTAAAACATAAACTTGAAAAAAGTGTACGTTCGGAATGTATAATTAAAAGAATGATGATGATTTTAAAGTGTTATTAAAACAATGACTTATATATTTATTACTAAATCTTCTCAATTGAACACTTTGACAGACCTCTTGTCACCTATCAATCGGCAAATCGTGTCTATCCTATCTGATATTTTTTTTTCTCTGTAATTGAACTTATATTAAAAATGTTGTTTAAATAGCATTCTTTTCACCTATCATTACTTTTCTCTTTTTAAACTCCTATAGATAAATAAAAAGGGATAATAAAAATGTTATCCAAACAAATTATCATTAACGTAAATGAGGTGATCTTAAAACAACAACCTCATTTATTCTTAAGAAATTCTTACCTATCATTTGTCAACATAGTACAATGACATGACATTTAACTATCCATTAAGTATAATATTAAAAAAAATTGTATTTACTTAAATTGTTCCTACCAAACTATAATTTCCCTTAAATTAGATAAAAGATAAAAAAAGTTTTTTATATTTTGTTATGACATAAAAAAAAGGTATAGAGTAAAAAGAATTAAAAAGATTAAAGAAAATGTAAAATAATAATGTGCTTTTAAGATTTTCTAAGTAAATATTTCTCTTTATTATAATACCTAAGTGCCTATATATATATTTAAATACGCCAATCAACCATATAAAAAGGTTATGTATTAAAGATGCTAAGGTAATTTAAGTTAAAAGGTAAGATCCCCTGTGATGAGTTTCAATAAACAGTATTAAATTCACGGCTTAATGGTAATTTAAATAGAAAAGTATATATAGTTAATCTAAAAATTCAATTTATATTATTTGTTGAAAATTATCTTTAATGGTTATTAAAATCAAATAAAATCAGCGGGAATTAAGAATTTAAAAGGACCTGAAATTAATTAATTTTTCAATTAGTTTTTTTACCTCCACTTGATATTGGTATGATTAATGAAAATAAGAACAGTAATAATTTGTTGTACATTTCAATCATTTTGTTCTTTTAATTACTTCCTCCAAATATTTATTCTTTTTTATTTAAATTGGTATTGTAAGTATAAAAATAAATAAATAAATTTAAAAAAGGATTCCGAAAATGTCCGGAGTAATTTGGCAATTGAAAAGGTTTATTTTTTCTTTTTAATGATTAGTATTTAAATCCAATTAAATAAATGCCAATAATCTGAAAATAGTTAAAAATAATTATACGTAAAAAGGAGTGATGGTTGATGGAAAAAAATTTTTTTTGATGAATAATTATAAATTAGCAAATTAATCAAATTTATGCGCACTATTTATTTTAATATTTCGTGATATCATATTATTTATATATAATAATATTTTTCATGAAATACAAGAAAAATAAAGGAGGTTGTGGGAGATCTGTTTTAACTAAAGATTGACATCACTAGGAATAATATACAAATACATTGTTTGGTTGTCAGGTAAAACAAGATCATGTAAGACGATAATGATGACTTGTATAAAAATATATAATATATATATTTTTAAGAAACATTTGGTGAAGGTTAGAAAAATTAAAAATGAGTTAAGTATAAGGAGCTTAACAACAGCTGGAAAATATCATTATTATTAAAACTAACTATTATAAGGTAAATTAATTTCCAATTATAATATAAAAATTACTAGCATTATTATTGTTATATCAATATAACCGTACAAAATCTGATAATTGGTAGGTAGATTTATGTTAAGATACGAGGATACATTGAATTATTCTTCTTTTTTATTCTTTTAATATTAATAATATTATATAGTTAAGTTCTCTATTAATAATTGAGTATTTTACAAAAATTTTGTGATGATATTGTGAAAAAAATAAAAATAATATAACTAAAAATATACACCCGTGAGAACTAATAATATTATTAGGATACTTTAATAGCATGTCATTTTCATCTATTGTATATATTTTAGCTGGACAGTGACATTTGTATATAAAGGGAGTGGTCATCAACCAGCTATCATCTAAAAATGTTTAGGAGTGGCCCAGTCAAGGGTGGAGATTTTAAAAAACTCATGGCAAAGAGGATGTGATTTTTAAAATTGTTATAAGTGAATTTATAGACATAAGAAAATAATATTTATAAAAAGTGTAACGATTTTGACATATTATTAGCACTTAATTTGACAATGATTTTTACAATAAATTACTCTTCTTTTAGAAATTTTATGAATTAAAAAAAGAAGTGTAAAGATAAAAGAAACGTCTTATTTTATTTTTAATACAAATAGGTACTTTTAAGTAATAATATTTTTTACAAGAGTATTTGACATTCAACAAACAAAAGAAATAATGATATGTATAGGTATTATTTTTACTCAAAAAGTAATTTAACAATTAGAAATATAGTGATTTAGATAATGTTATATCAAAAATAGTCACAAAAGGTTGATGGCATGTTATGTTGTGTATGTGTATCGGTAAATGTAACAAGATGGTACATATATCGATGATGATAATCAGTTAAATAATTTGTAGGCCTAAACATTAACTTTTAATATCTTCTTATCTTCCATCAATAGATTACTAATGATTTTATAAAAATTCATAGATGAATAGATTTAGAAACTATATATTATTATCGGATTATTTACTTCGACTTACAAAAGTTTCAATGTTTTGGACATTACTTTTGAATAAATAAGCAAATGATAATGAATTAATAAAAAGATTTAATTGATTGTAATTATTTTACACTAAAAGACAAAGATATTAACCAAAATATTTTTTTAATTGTATATGTTATATAATAATAATTTGAAATGTTAATAAAAGGTTTACAATAAAAAAATACCTTTTGTAGTTATTTAAATAATGATGGTTGTAATAATGGGTATTTTTATTTTTAAGCATATTTTTAATAAAATGTCAAAGAAATTGATAAATATTGTATTGAAATAGTTAAAATATCATAACATATTATTGAGGGGTAGTATATTATTAGTGTCATGATCATTGGATTGTTAAGTAATGAGGATACTATTAATGATTTTCAGAATGTCATTCTTCTACAAATTATTGAAGCAAAAATTAATCATAAAATAGAGATATAGAAAATTGAATTAGAATAAACATTTTAAATGGATGAAGTAGGGGTACCAATAAAGAATATTAATTATACAAAATATTATTATTCCCATGGATATAATGTACCTAATGTTTATCAACAATTGCATATCTCAAAATATTTAATAATAAAAATAATAGTCAAATTTTTGTGAGTAAGATATTTACAGAAAGTTCAATGTAATGTGAAATTAAGAAAAATGATAAAATGTATAAATATAAGGTTTAATTATAAGAAATACTCTATCACACTCTTAACGTTTATTAGCCTTTCGTGAGTACAATCTTTTTAGTAATATATAAATCATAACAATAAGTTGATCAGCTTGGTGTATTCCCTTTTTCAAACTAACTACTATTTGAAGCACATAAACAAAGTAGCTACATATATATACTTCATTGATATTAACATCCTGATATTTAATAAGAGCTTTAATTTAAGGTAGTTATTTACTTTTTGCACTTACAAAGGTAGATAAACAAAATAGACAACTGTGAAACGTAAAGTATAACTTTACATAAATACTCGATCTTCAAATAAGGTAGCAGTAGGAGGATTCAGATTTAAGAAGGAACAATATACATACCGATAAATTATAATATACTTTTGTACTACTATTAATATGATAAATGTGTTATTTAATATTTTTTTAACATGGAAGATAGTAAGAATATGAATAATAGGAGAGAGAGGGTAAAAAAAGGATAAAGGTTTAGTAAATTTAAATAAAAGTCAAATAACAAGTATAACACTATGTAATTAGTTAAAGTTATACTTACTAAAATTTATATTTATTCAATAGAGCGGATAAGAGTTTTTAAGTATTGAAATAACAAATTACAATTGAAACATTTAATATGTTATGTAAGTTTTGGTACATCCAAAATACTCTCACTTTTGAGTACATTAACTACTCCTACCGATAATGAGTGATAATAATTTATCATCATTTTATAAAAAGAAGCCGGAATGTCATAAAAGTTTTTGATTAGAAAGTTGTAAAGTTGTACCAACAATAAAAGTAAATGTTTAAAGAATTTGTCGGCAATATTTGTTGACAAATTTTTAAATTTGTATTGTTTGTCAAACATAGATAATTTGTAAAATGGAAAAAGTAATTAAGGTGATTTATTAGTACAAGAAAATAAGATTAGTGTCATTAGCTTTAAGAGATTTAGTATATATCCTTAAATACCTATCATTAGGTCAGGTGCCAATGACCAAAAGGCCACAACTAATTTGATAAGACAAATTTTGTTAAGTGATGTCTAATCATTTTAATTAATCTTTAGCTTAAATAAATCTTTTTTATATATATACTCGTGGCAGGTAAAATAAAGTTTGTATTAGATGTATTACTTGCAAAAAAAAAGTATTTTACAACAAAAAGAAAGATATTATAGAAAATTTCTACAAATGATAGTATTTAAAGCAATTATAATAAAAGAAAAAATGTAGAATAATAATTTCTTTAAATATGTGTTAGGGATGGAATAAAATTAGAATTTGAAAAAAAAGACTACAGGTGCTCCTATATTAACTTAATATAATGCCTATAAGATGAACATTATTACATAATTAAACTCATTCAATAAATTTTTAATTTTTTTTATCTAACCAAATGGTAAAATATCTTTTAAAGTGAAGAAAAATTTTAGTATATTTATGAATATTTCATGACATCTTTCTACCTAAAAACATAGTGTATGGTCATTTTTATAACCTATCATTTACTTACATATTTTTATTAGTCCATAAAATTTATTGTTTTGTTGCAAGTGTAAAATGATAGTAGTAGAAGATAAAGAAGTTTTGACATTATGAGAAAAAATAAATTGATTTATATATATTAATAAAAATATTATAAAAATTATTACTAAGTAGTTAATAAAAATAATAATACCATTCAACCTTTAAATATAGTACTAATAGAAAGGTGTATTAAAAAAGAAAGTTGCAACAATGTTATATATAATCTGCCTCCAACAATATATTTGTAAAGATTCCTTGAACATTTAAGATTTTTTATTAATATCTTATAAAAAATAGATTGTGATTAAAATGGTTATAGGTAATCTACTATACCAATAATTTTAAGTTAATAGATAACATATATAGTTTCAAAAGACAAAATCAAACATTTTATTTGAATTTATAAATATTTGAATGATAGTTTATAAATTACAAATACACATGTAATGCTAAGGAAGTTTACATGCAGTGTTTTTTTATTTTAATAATAATGTTTTAATTGTTATTACTATATTTATAGACATTTTTAGATTACTTTATGTAATTTTAACTCTAATAAATAGTCTAGAAAAATGTTATTTGTACTAAAAAAGATCATTTTTTAATGGTGTAATAAAAATTATTTATACAACCAAAGAGTATTATTTTGATAGTTGTATAGAATTTTTTCTTTTTTTTAGCATTCCTCTCATAATATATATAAATTTTTCTTTAATATAGATATATGATGACAGATTAAAATATATAATAAAATTTTTTTATATATATTATTTTAAAATATTAATTTCTGGATGTATATTTTTATTAACAATATGACATATGTTTTATTGACAAGGCTATTATTGTATCAATTAAATTTTTAACAACAATGAAAAGTATTAATCAGGATTTGCCGTTGTTCATAATTACAATGATATGTAGATGCAATTTGTTACCTGGTGGTCATTACAATACAAATAATTAATCTATAATTATCTTTTTACAATAATCTTTTTGCTTAGTGTTTTTCCTCTATTATTATTAACTGTATACCGTTCAAATCTTTTATTTTTAATGACAAATGTTCAATAAAGATAAGGCACCTGAAAATAATATCTATAATAGATAATAATATATATTAATTTTTTCCTCCAATAAAAAAAATCATGGTTCATTTATAACAATTTTATACAAATAAATAAACATCAAAGGTAATATTATTCTTACTATACCAAATAAATAACAATTAAAAATTAGTAGTTTGAAAAGTTTTTTTCTAAAAATAAAATGTATAATTTTCACTATACATATTATACTAACTACAATGTAACCGTCAGAAATGGTATTAAAATTATCATATCAATAATGATCTAGTTATAAATCTATAACTGTGTTATTCAAATAAATGAATACCTTAAATTAGATCTAAATCTTTTTCAATTCATGTCTCAGATTGAGAGGTTTTAAACGGTAACAATAGAATGTAAATTCTCAAAACACTATGACAATATAATATGTTTCCTTTTTTAATATTATTATCAGATAATAGGATGAACATATAGACAGTCAAAATGCTGTAAAACTTCATTAGACATTTAATAGTTAATTTGAAAAAGAATTTAATGTTGACCCATACTCAAACATATTTATACTAATTTGTGTTCTATTTTTCTAAATATAAAACATTTTCATTATTATAAATTAATCGCTTTTGAAAATATTTAAATTGTTTAATAAAAATTACTTCAAAATTTTTATACATATATCATACTATTATTTATAATTTTTTAATTAATAATATTTTGTAATAATATTTAGTTAAAGATTTTTAAACATAAAATTATAATAAAAGATGGCAAATCATGGACCATCATATGGTTTAAGTCGCGATATTGAAAGAAAAAATCAGGCAAGATTTATACTTGAGGAGGCCCAAGAAATTATCTCATGGGTTCAACAGACAACTGAGATACCTTTTCCAATTGATCCTATGCAAATAACTAATAGCACTGAATTTTGTGATTTATTAAAAGATGGTGTTCAACTTTGTTATTTAATTAATCGTCTTTTAAAATTAGATAAACAATCACCAATTAAATTTAAACAATCACCTGTTATGCCTTTTCATAAGGTAAGTAATAATTTATGATATAAATATTCTTCATTCTAAATATAAAAAAGTATTACAATAAAAATATAAATTATAGATGGAAAATATTTCAACATTTCTTGAGGCAATTAAACAATATGGAGTTTTAGAATTTTCATGCTTTCAAACAGTTGATCTTTATGAGAATAAGCATCCATATAAAGTTGTAGAATGTTTAAGATCCCTTGCCGGGGTGGGACAAATGAAAAATGCAAATATTTCATTTCCACCATGGGTTGTTAAGATGGCTCAACAAAACAAGCGTCATTTTTCGAAGGATGTCATAAGACAAGGAGAAGTAATAATTCCACTACAATATGGAACAAATAAATGTGCCTCACAAAAAGGTATGACACCATATGGACTTGGGAGACAAATTACATTAGATAATACAGTTTGCAAGAAAACCTGTTAAATTATATATATCAAAAGTTTGTTTAGTAATCTTGTTTTTTTTTTAAATTTTTTTTCCAGTTTACAAAATGAAAACCTCATATACACATATGTACCATCCTGAGGCTATTTTAACATAATTAGAAATAAAATTTTAAACAAAACTAAAATAATTAAATATTTTTTTTAAATTAATATATTTCAATATTTTGGAATATTTTGTTATTAAATTTAGATTAATTAGTGTAAATGTAATTAAATTCACATGATAAAAAAAGTTGTTTTTTTTGAGTACTTTGCTATCAGCAACTATTAAATATATGACAATTTAACATTACATTAAAATGATTTATTAATATGTATTAAAACAAACCATTTGCTTTTTAATATTTAAATTTGTTAGATAAATAAGTCTTGATAATTTTTATTTGTAAAGACCAATTTAAAGGAAAAGAATACAACATTTGATCAAGATTATTAGATCAAAAATTAATATGTATTTATAAAAAATGAGAAAAACTTACAAATAAATATTATAAATTGTACAATTAAAATTATGACAATCAAAACAATTTACCAACATAATGAAAAATGTTAATGATAAATGATCACCTAAAATTACTTTTTATACAATATATAATATTAAAATAAGATAAAGTTTTGATATTTCAGTAAAATATTAAATAACGCAGGCGTGATATTTATTTTGATTATTGCGCTACAAACAAATATTTCTATAATTAGTTAATAAAATAAATTAACAATCTTTAAAAAATAGTTATTAGTTATATAATAAGTAAGATGTTTAAATCAGGGTTTAAATGAAGTTAATGATATGTCATTCCATCTACATATCTGTAAATTTATAAAAATTTAGCAATCAAAGAAAGCTTGCATAATTATGCAATGTATAATAAAGATATTAATGAATAATTTTTGCATTTTATTAATATATGACATACTCGTTTTTTATACTTTATATTTTACATATATATTATTATAGGAAATACTTTTGATATAATCATTTATCGTTATCTAATTTTGGTTGACATATGTTTATTGGAATGAACAAAAATAAATATATTATTAAAATATTCTTAGTTATTCTAATACTTTTATATTTTGAAGGTAAAAAAATTTTATTTATTTAAATTTTTCTAACAATATTAACACTTTATAGATATAGTTTATTCAGTTTCACTCCTAGAAGCATATAATATACGTAAACAAGTACGTAATGATTTAGATGCCCCAAGACATATATATAAAACACCACAAACAATTGGAAGAGATATTGAAAATACACCTAGTCTCTTTATTGGTGATAATGGTGAATTTTTTGTTGCACCACCGGTAAATAAATTAAAACAGTATTTGGAGTTAGCAAAAGAAAGAATTGATTTTGAAAAGGAATATCACCATAGGCACGCGCGATTACCTACTAATTAAAAATCGGATAACTTTTAAAGGTTGTTACAAAGAAAAATTTTCCTTTTTTTATGTCAAAAAGATGTGTATTAATTATATTTAACTTTAAAGTATTATCATTAAACTACTTTTATTATTATCATAATTGTATATCAATAAATGTATATCATTTCTCTAAAATAAAAAATTCTTTAAATAATATGTATTATCTTGTTTTGAGGGTAATTATTTCACAAACCTTTTGTTTACTTTTATCTTTTTACACAGTTAAAAATTGTTTTATTATCCTTAACACTTTTTTTTTATTTGTTTTATATACTAACAAAAATACTATTTTTGTTTTCTCATTTACAATGATTTTTTTCCAATTGTTAATTACCAAGAATTACAAAAAATAATGATTGATAATGTTATTAAATTTTCCTCGTAACAATAATTTACTATAATTATGTAAAAAAATATAATAATGCATTAAAATTTTGTAATACCTTCGAACTTTAACTTAGTAGTATTTGTCAAATGTATGTAGATATTTTAAGTATAATAATAACAAGTTATAATGATGATGGTTCCTTAATTAATTAGTTTATATATAAGAGGTTGTGCATGAAAGAATGACTATATTTTGCGCATTATTTAATTTTCTGTGTTCAAGAGATCAATTTAATTGTTACACAAACGTCAATATATTTCATCATAATTTCCTTTTATTTTAGAAGACTCATCAAAACAGAAATTTTTTTGTTTTTATACTTGTTATTAATGATTAAAAATATGTTACTATTTACAATTGTTATATTTCTTGGGTTAAGTATATATTTTTTTAACGGTAAGTAGTGGTTTTTTTATATTTTTAAATATTGATTAATTTAAATTTTTCTAGCTGTTAAAAGTATTTCAATGGTTAGTATTTATTCTGATCCAAGATTAGATTCACATCCATTATACAAACCTTTGTCTGGTATTAACAAACATTTTCGAAACAAGTAAAAATTTGTACTAAGCTGGAAAAAATATAACCAGAGGGTTATCGTAAATCTAACAATAAAAATTGTCAATTTATATTAATTTTTATTTTAATTGACTAAGTCTAAAATGTTATTTTTATCTTCTTTTATTTTTTATCATAAAATCAATAAAATTATAGTTTACCAAATGACAAGAAATTATTTTAATTTTTGTAGAAAGGATAAAAAGTTTTTAAAAAAAATATATTAATTGGTTTTTTTGTTAATAATAATGTTATGATGATTTTTAATATTTGAAAGATATTATTTTCAGGGTTGATTGCCTATCAACTTTTTAATTTTTTCAACAAAACATGTTTTAATTATGAAGTCTTTATTCGATATAAAAGAGAAAGTTATTAGAGTGCAAATATGGTTTAATAAAAATTTTTCAATCCATCAATTTTTATACCGGATTACATTTTGTAAAACAATTAGAGATCATAGTTTTAAAATCATACCATTTTCCTAGAGAGTTATCCTGGATTTTTGTTTTATAGAACCTAATTTATATAATCATTTGAGGTAAAATTTAATTGTTTATTCATAAATAGTTATATTAATCATAAATTTGTGTGAATTTCACTATCATTTTAGATTTTACAATGATAATTTTATTGATAACTTATTTACTAAATATGTTTGTTAATTGTCAAGTTAAGGTAAATTAATAAATAAATATTATACCGTTTCGTTTTAATTATAATATTTTTAATAAAAAAAATTTAATTTTTCAGTCTTCTTTTGATCAAGAGAAATTTCGAAGTTTAGATAAATTTGTCTTATATAGAAGTAACGAAAATTTGTTGTATAATAAGGATGGTAAGATAAATTTTTGATTGATAAGATGGTTTTTGCAGGTATTGAAGGAAGAAGGAGAAAGGATATGTCAGAATTAAACTATTTTAATAATGAAACCAATATTTTATCCAAAGATTTCTTTGGTAATAATTATAATCCAAATCAATTTATAATTTATGCCCCAATAAAAGGTAAACAAGTGTTTACTCGTATAAAGTATGGTAGTGAAGCTAGTTTTGATAAAAGTAAGCTACATTAATTAATTGTTTACTTAGTATATCATAATTTTAGAAGGTAAAACTAGAACGGCAAATAAAAATTTAAAAACTAAAAATAAAAAGATAATAAAAGTTAAGGAAAAGAGTAGTTATTCAATGACAACCAATGAAAATTTTGAATTGTCAAAAAATGAGTTTCCTGATGGTAATGAACTAGAATATTTATCAAAATCAAAAGGTGTTCTTCCAATACCGCGTAGACCAAAATTTTATAATGAAGACAAAATATTTTTAACTAATAAAACAAAACAAGTTACAGTAAAGAAAAAAGTTTTAGATTTTATTGAAAGACTGACTACGACAACATTTAAATTACCAACAAAATCATTAACTAGAATAATTCCATTATCAATTGTTAGTGGAAAAGAAAATTTTTATGATAGGGAGAATTCATTTACGACGGCTGATGAAGCTTTATCTACATGTTGTGTTAGAAAAGGAATAAGTCATGATTGTCAACAGTTATGTTCATTTAAAGAAATATCAGATAAAACGGTAAATAGACGTTTAATGTTTTTGTATAATGTTACACATATACCTTCTACTATGTTACTTGACCCATTTTTTAAATTTAACATTTTAGTTAGTTCAAGCAGTTTTGACAAACAAATGTCCAAATGGAGAATTAAAAGGAGTATTTGAGTGTGCCAATAATGGAGATGATCATACAAAATGTTGCTTTGATCAAAATGTTCACCTTATTAATAATGGACAATGTATGGCATTTTGTTCAAAAGTATCTACTCCAATAACAGATGTCTTACAGTATTTTATATGTTTACAAGTGTTTGAAAAAATTAAAAATTGTTATATATCTAATTTAAACTTAGTTAATAGTCATAGAATGCCATCAAAATTGAGGAATAAGTCATATGAATTACATCAATAATTTTTATGATTAAATATTTTAAATATGTTTATAGTTCAAAGACATCACAAATTCAATTTTACCATTGTACTTCAAAATAACTAACTTTTATATAAATTTATAACCAAATGTCATATTTCTATTTTTAAACAATTCCAATATTTTTCTGCTAAAAATTTGTAAAATATTTTTTATTTTCTATATTTGTCTTTAATATTGATAGAATTTTTTTATTGTATTTGTAGAAACATTAATATAAAAATTTTACACATCATCAGATAACAACAAAAAAAATGTTACAAATGCAACCTCATGAGATTTAAATCATTGCCAATGCATGTATGTTAACTTAACTTTTCAACACATTTGTAAAAAGTAGCTTTTTAAAACTTTGAAATGTTATAATTATTTGTAACTTTTAAAAACTGTTTAAATAAGTTTTGAAATATTCAACAAAATTATATTTATGACATATTTAATTTTGACAAAATTTTTAATTTAAAAAAACCTTTTTCTTTAATTATAGTTTATGTTTACTGTTTGGTTTTAATACATAAATACAATCGGCCTAAATATAATTCTTATTCTTACATGATTTTAAAGTAAAAAGATTTTTGTAGAAAAAATGTTTTTTAATTATATTTTTGTTAATTAATGTGTGACAGTTTGTCAATTTTCAGACTGTAGATTAGTAATTTTTGACATTATATTTTTTTAAAATCAATTTGTCTAATAAAATTCATGTTTATATACTAGTTAATAATATTAATATGACACTTTTTACTGTTATTATTATATACCATAAATTTTTAATACATACATTTGTTGTTTTAATACATTTTATTTAAAAATTAGATATTAATGAAGAAAGTGATTAAATAATACGCAATTATTTTTATCTTTTTGATAAGATTATTTAATGAATGTATCATCTATTACAATATTTTATTTCAATATAATTTAATTTTAAAAAAAAGAAGCTTAAATCAATTAAGTATCAAAAATTATTTAGTATTATTTAAACGTCTTTGTAGTAAAACTGCTTTTTTGAAAATTTTTTTAAATGATTTAGAGAATTGTTTTATATATAATGAATTATTTATCAAATCACAGTCAATTGGTATAATTAAATTGTATTAATATGTAGTGGTATAAAAATATTTTATCTAGAATAATCGTTATATTATTAATAGTAAATTATATCATTGATTTATATTATTGTTGTACTTTGGTATTAAAAGTTTTAATATCTTGAATTGTACAAAAAATTTATGCTTCAATTACTGTCTACAATAGTTATATTTTAAAATACATTTATTATATAAATATTATAGATTTCTTGGATGTTTTAATACTTCAATTATTCTATTTTTATAAGGACGTTAAACAAAAAAATTATTAAACAAAACATAAAAATGCTTCAACATATCGAAGATTTTAGAAATGATTTTAACAAACTTGTTCAGTGTATTGAAAAATTAAGAGGTATGTTTAAACATTAAAGTTTTATTTTATTTAGCTAACAAAAAAAATTTTAATTCTTCTAAAATTAATTGACAGTATTTTACATTATATAAGAAATATTTTTATACAAAACTTTTAAAAAATTATTACAAATATAAATTTTTTATTTATTTACTTTCAGAAAGAGCAGACAAATTACGGGAAGAGAACAAAGAATTAAAAAAGCATATATGTAACTTAAAGAAAGGAAATTTTCTTTATGAAGAAATGGTAAATGAAAATAAAATGTTAAAAGAGAAAATTTTGATGCTTCAGAAAGGTTTTGAAAATCAGAGTAATTCCCAATGAGATACAAACTTAAAGTGAAGATGGAAAGATTTATTCATTTTTAACTAACTACAAAAATAACATAAAATTAATTATTTTTTTTTTAACTTTTTTGTTCTTACATAATTGGCAAATTTTTTATAAATCCTTTTTTAAAATAAATATGAAAGATCTTTTCGTAAAATGTAGGAGTATTCGTAGAAAGTATTAAAGTTTTCTAATAAGTGTCAGTGTAAAATTTTTTTCAAACACAAATTAAAAACTTTTTTAACTTTAAAATAATTAATTGTCTTAACATTTAATTAAATATTATATTTACACATTAAATTAACTTTCTCAATTCATATGGGTTATTTTTATATAAACCGTGTTTTTTTAGTATTTTTGATATACTTACTTATCACTATTCCTAAACATACAGTTAACTGTTTATATTTCTTTGTTTTTTTTAAATGTAATATTTATATGTACACAAGAAGATAAAGACAAAAAAATATTCATTTGAGATTCTTTTTTTACTCTTCAAAAAAATAAAAGTCTTATTTAATATTACAATGAGAAAAATGTCTTTTCACTCATTCAAATGGAGGTAGAAATGAAGATGAAGAAAGAATATATATCCCACGCAAGTAATTATTTTATATAGTATATATATCTAATGTAAAGACAAACTACTCTTCATTGTTAAAAATTCGTTTACTTTAAGAAATCCCTTTAAATTGATAAAATTGTGATCTTATATTATTCTAAAAATGTTGGATACTTTATATACTTAGGTAGATAAATCAACAGATATTATAATTACAATGTATTACTATCAGTGCGTTAGCTTACAATAGCTATAAATATACCATTAATATGTTACTATAAACATACATTTGTATATCTTAAATCTTCTTCTCTCTCACTTAACTAATTTTTCTTTCACATCTTTTACCTATTTATTGAAAAATTTACTTTACGAATATATATTATATCTTAATGTATGTTAGAATTTACCTACCAAAAGTTTATTTTTATCGTTGTGAAGACAAAATGAAAAGTTTACACACAACATTTAACTGTTTGTGATAAAATACTTAGCTAAAGTAGATAAAATTTTGTGATTATTATAAGTTTTTGAAATGTTCATATAACTTACTTTTATTTTATAAATTACAAGGAATAAGTATTCTTAATTAGTTTGTGAGGATATTAGATGTGCGTAAAAATTTTGTTACAAATTATTCTTTTAAAAAGTTTAAGCGTTTTAAGTGATGTAATAATTTATATATTAATTAATTCTTAATAGTTAAATGATAAATGTGTATATAATTAATTTCTCTCTTTATCACTCTTATTTCATTTTTTATTTTACTTTATACTAATTGAATTTTTCCAATTTAGGGTAATTTTATAATAATAATCAGAAATGAAGTATTTTCTATTTGCTGTAACTTCTTTAATGTTGTTGCCATCATTAAATGCTAAAATTTGTCCACTTGAAAATCATTATGTTTGTAATAAAGATGTATCAAGACATTCTTGTGTTTGTGCTTTAATAAAAAGTGAAGTAAGGATGCAATATTCAACATTTATTATATTAATAAACTTTTTTAGGAACCAGCTCCAGAAAAAAGTTGTAATTTGGTCGCAAACATTGTTAACAACGAATTTGAAGCTTCCTCTATTACATTTAACTTAGATGATTCTTCAGAACAATTTAATACTTTTCCAGAAGTGGCTTTTAAAAAAGAGATTGCCTCAGCACTTAAAGTTAAAGTGGTATGTTATAATTTTTAAATAAACAAAAATCAAATATTCTCACTACTCTTCATTGATTTTTAAAAAAATCTTCTTTTTTTTAGTCAGATATTGTTATTGTTCGTTTGCGATGCACTGATAGTGATAAAAAGTTAACTGTTCAATTTCTTATTCTTAAAGAGAATAATACAGTTATGCAAATCAATGTATCAACTTTAAAAACTATTTTAAGTAAAAAAAAAGGGCTAAAATCATTACCAAAAGTAGTTACTGAAGAAGAGGAAGAGGATGATGATGATAAGAGTGAAAAAAAGGAATCTAATGATAGTAAAGATGAATCAGATGAGGATGATGATGGAAAAGTAGAAAAAACAGAAGAAAATGATGACGATAGTAACAAAGACGATTCTGTAGAAGACGACAAAGATGATGATAAGGATGATAGTTCAAATGAAAAAGAAGATTCAAAGGATGATGATGATGAAAAAGACGATAATGACGATGATGATAGCGAGAAAAGTAATGATAATGATGATAGTGATGATGACGACGAATCTAAAGAAGTAGTATTATATGAACAAAATGATTTTATTGATTCAGATATTATTGTTAAAAAAATGAAAACAATGGGACATTTATCTCAAATAGCTGAATTAGATGTAGATGAAATTCAAGTTGTTAAAAATCTGTTTGATATTGAAAATGATACAGGCAATTTTATTTTATTTGTTCAAGCCGTTTTTCTTATCGTTGCAGTTATAATGACATGTGTTTGTGGATGTTATATGTCATGCAGAAAGAGTGAATATTCTGATGACCTTCAAAAGGTTTAATTTTTTTTTGAATATCCCAAAATATGCATAATGTTTTTTTTTCTTTAAGAAATTAATCATCTTTTTTGCTAGTACATCTTTTAATTTTTTTTGTTTGAATTATCATAATTCATTTAGAAGACCATTCATCGTATGTGATTTTTTTTTCATGTATTTCCGATATAAAATGAATTTTATAAGTTTTTCTTTTATATTTTTTATGTTATTATTATTACATTAGTTTTTTATTAACTAATATTAATTTTTAAAGAAAATTATTTTAACATTATAAATTTATACATTCTATTTTATGTAAATAATCTTGAATAATGTGAATAGCTAATTTACAATAACTTTTCATACATAATTAATGATATCATAAAAATTTTCCTAAGGATTGTAAACAATAATCATAATAAAGGAATTTTTTTCTCTTATAATAATAAGTGTTTGATATGATTTCTAATAAATTTAACATAAATAAGGTAGTAAAATTTTTATAAACTTTAGAGATAATTTGTCTAAAAAAAATTGTGAACTTCGATTTTTAGTGTTAAAAAACATTATTATTCTTTATGTTTTTATAGTAGAAAAAGTTATTTGTTTATTTTTTCATTATTATAGGAATGGTATTATGTATAATTATACTAGTAATGTCAATTTTTGACTTATCATATTGTCAATACGAAACTGTAAGTTTTGTTTTATAAATTTAGGAAACATTATTATTTTAGAATACATCAATTAAAAATAATGATGAATTTATTGATGCTTCTAATCCGAGGGTAAACCCAAATAGAGATAGTGTTGAAAAAGAATTATTTCCATCAATCATACATTGTGAAACATTAGGAACAACATATGAGATGTTCTTCTATAATAGTACATTTATGAATTGTGCACCAGCTCAATGGAATTGTGAGTATGATGATGTAATATTATTACCAAATAAAACTATAGCACATTGTTATAATAGGAGAAATGTCGGTGTTGAATGTTTATATGGTGGTTTCAAACCAATGCTAAAATGTAGACATGGGCATGAAAAATGTGGAACAAGTTTTTTTAATTGTAAAGAAAAAAAGCCAAGAAAAGTTGTTGAATATTCTGATTCTTTTCTTATTAAATTAGGAAAAGCAGTTATGTCGAAAAATATTTCTGTTGATGTTGGGTTGTTAGAAAAAATTAAACAAGCTGATGATAGAAGAATATCACAAAATATTAGTGAAATATATTATTTAGAAGACAGGGTAACTGTAGAAGAAGATAAATTGACACACATTGATGACAAAAAGTTACAAGATAATTTAAATACAGATGATTATACAATTAATTTTGTTCGTTCATTAGAATTTAGAGAAACTACAATACCTTCTATAATACCTACAACATCAATAACAACTATGGGTAAGATATTGTGCTTAAATTTTAAAAACTTTTCTTGGAGAAATTAGAATTAATAATACAAAAGTTTTATTAAATAATTAATATTTTAAAAAATTTATTTTTAGATTATTTATCAAATAAGAATATATTTAATGATACAACCAAAAGTAGAAATATATCATACAGTAATTTAAATGAATCTTTACATAAAACAACTACAATAAATTATAAGGTCAATAAAGCAGCTGAATGTTCTTTAATTATGGTAAAGATAAATAACATTACGAGGAATCCAATAAAAAGTATTTTATTAATAATTTTATGTATAATTATTAATCTAATCTTAATTTTTATATGCTGTAAAATATATAGAAAAGTAACATATGTTTATGAAGTTTCAGAACATCAAATGTTAATGACTCAAAATATAAATTCAAAAATAGTTACAAATCGAAATTTTAATTCCGATTATTTTTAGTAGCAAATAAATTTTTTTTATATCAAACAATAAATGATAAAAAAAAATAACAATTCATAAGCAGTTCAAAAAATTTTAAAATTTATATTTAAAATTTTTTCGAAGATGCTCTTTTAAAAAAATTGCTCTATATGATTGATGAGAAGGTGGAAATTCATTTGTCCATGGTTACCCATATTTTTTTTTAAATGCCATTTCGCTTTTCCATGGGTAACCACAGGCAAACTAATTTCCACCGTTTCTTTTTTAATTTAATTGAGGTAGGGGTCGTTGTGAATTTCGTATTCGTATATGAAGTAAATCCAATAGAAAATACAAAAATAAGTAGAAAAATGCTTTTTCGCTTACCCATGGACAAGCGAATGTCCTCCTTCCCGTCATAAGATTTCTAAGTAAAAAATAAAGAATATTAATTTTCGAAAAATTTTATAAATGAAAAAATAAAATTCACAAATAACTTATTTTATAAAAGTGCACGATTATGGTCGAAACGAATTCGAAATAATAAAAATTACCTGTTAATTAGCATTCTAATTAACAAATTATCTCATTTTTTTGTATTATGTTGTAAAGGCAAGATATAATTATCTAAATATACTTGGATTTCTTGCTTTGCATTTGGTATTTTAAACGAGTTAAATTTCCTATACTATTAGTTTCATTTTTGTTTGAAAATGAGTTGTATCTTTTCATTCTACTAGCTCTATTCTCCATTATCTTATCAAGAGTTGAATTGGCATCTTTCATTCTACCATTAGATACATTTTTAGAAGCAATAACCTTATCCAAAATGGAAGAAACCCTTGATGGAGATAATATTGAAGTATTAGGAGTATTTTGTATTGTCTGATCATCATCATCTATACTAATTAAAGTTTCATAATTTATCTTGGAAAATGAACCATTGGTGGTTGGTTCCGATTGCGAATATATTGGAGTTTCCTCAATTATATATATATCATCATCTATTTTGCTTGTATTTGGAAAGTTATTTTCATCCAGGACAAAACTAGGAACATTAGAACTATTTTCTTCATGGGTAAGTTTCATTCTCAATTTATTAATCATTTCACTCTTTTCTTGGATTTCACTTTCAAGCTGTGCTTTCCTCCTAGTTAACTCATTATTCTCTCTTTGCTTCTTAATCAATACTTTTTTCATCCTCCTATTTTCTTTAACAGCAGCTTCCAGTAGTTTGGTTACATTTACAGAACCATCCTCATCTTTAACATACTCATCCAATAAAGATACATCAATGGAATCTCTTGATTCACTAACTATTTTGTAAAAATCAGACACTTTTATCCTCCTAACCATTTTTTTACATTCATTTTTTAAATTTTGATAATCACTAGCTATATTTGATAAAATTTCATATTCTTTTTGTAGGTTTTCATAACCGATTAATGATGTAGATTGAGTTTCAATAATACTCCTAGCCTCATCTAATTGATTATTTGCCCGTCTTAACTCATTTTTAGTCATCTCCAATTCATGGGTCATTTGAGTGATTTTGTTTTTATACTCACTATTAGTCGCCTTTTCTTCAACCATAGCTTGTGATGTTTCTCCAGTGAAACTAAAGAATAGTGTTGTCAACTTCCCAGTTGTACATTTCTGACGACATATTGGGCAATTTCTTTGATGCTAAACAATAAAGAAATAGGTGATAAAATGATTTTTTATTTTATTTAACTTACTTCTAACCATTTTTTTATGCATTCTTCATGAAATGTATGGCCACAAGGGCAGGTACTGACGGTACCACTCCAAAAGTCGTCTGTACAAATAGTGCAATGAATTTTTAACGACATTTTTGATTATACATACACAATAAAACAAATTAAATTAGAATTTCTGAAAGCATAGGTATTAAATGTTAATTTTGTCGTTGGAAAAACGTTCGTCAATAAGTATATAATAAGAATAGCGAAAAGCAAAATAATGGAAATAATTAAAAATATTACACTAGTATCCCTTTTATAATGATTTTCCCATAACATCATGTAATTTTTTATTTTTTTCCCATCGATATAATGAAAAAAATCATTGTATAGAAAATAAAGCATTACATTTGGTAAGTTAATTAACAAATTTATAATGTGATGTTTTTAGATGGATATTTAAATAGTAAAAATATGTAAATCAATCAATGGAAAATAATTATAAATTGTTAAGATTGGAATAAAACGGCATTTAGGATTATTTTTTTAAAAAACATGTCATGTAATAATAATTTTTAGCTCATTAAAGAAAAAGATTCTACTGATTGTAATATGATGCTTAGAAATTCAGTAAAATCATTGTTACATTTAAGGAATTACCACACTGTATTGAAAAGAAAGGCATTTAAAGAGTTAACTAATAACGACATTAATAATTTTAGAAAAATCATTGGAGACAATTATGTTAAGGAGAAGGACATTGATAGTTATAATGAAGATTGGATGAAATGGTACAAAGGTATTTTTAAATATATTTAAAAAAAATTCTTTTTATAATAATTTAGGAAAATCAAAGTGTGTTTTGTTACCTAAATGCATGGAAGAAATATCGGAGATAGTTAAATATTGCTATAAAGAAAATATAGCCATCGTTCCACAAAGTGGTAATACAGGACTTGTAGGTGGAAGTATACCAATGTTTGATGAAACTATATTATCACTTAGAAGATTAAGGAATAATTTTACTTTTGATCAAACATCAGGTATAGTCACATCTGTTAATTAATAAAGAAATAAAAAACATTTTTTACAGGTATTGTAGAGTGTGATGCAGGATTTATTCTCGAGGAGATAAATGACAAATTAAAAGAGCATGGATATATGATGCCAATTGATTTAGGGGCAAAAGGCTCGTGCTTTATCGGTGGTAATGTTGCAACATGTGCTGGTGGTATACGTTTAATAAAATTTGGAAATATACACGCAAATATTCTTGGATTAGATGCTGTTATTGGTGATAAGAGTGGATCAATCTTAAGAATGGGTAGTTCATTGCGTAAAGATAATACTGATCTACATTTAACTCATTTATTTGTTGGATCTGAAGGACAATTAGGAATTATCGGAAATGTCAAAATACTTGCTGTACCATATCCTAATGGTATCTCAACAGCTCTATTATCAGTCAATACATTTGATGAATGTAAAAAAGTTCTTCAATTAGCTAAAACACAATTAGGTGAAAATTTAACAAGTTTTGAGTTTTTAGACTCTGATACACTTCATTGTGTCAGTGAATTTTCAAAAATACCAATACCATTTAACAAAATCCCACAATTTGCTTTAGTTATTGAATGTGCAAGCTCTGAGAAAGATACTTCTTCAAAAAAAATGGAGAATTTTCTATCAATGTGTTATGATAAAAACTTAGTTGATGATGGTATAATGACAAATGGTTTTAATGAAGGAAGAGGTATATGGAATATACGTGAGGGTGCTCCTCTTTCTGTTACAAAGGAAGGGTATGTTTATAAATATGATATGTCACTACCAATTGATTATTTTTATGAATTGAATAATACAATGAAAAAATATCTTAATGATGATAAAGAAAAATTAGGAATCTTAAGAATTTGCAGTTATGGACATTTAGGCGATGGAAATGTTCATTTTAATATAATATCAAAGCATTCTACATATGATATTTATAATCGGTAAGTATAATCTAATCATTCTTTTTTTCTTTATCTAATATATTTTTAAAATAATTATTAGTGTGCACCCATATATATACAAATGGATTGTTGACCATAAAGGGAGTATCTCAGCAGAACACGGAATTGGACAATTAAAGCAAAAATACATGTCAATTGGTAAAGATTCAACACAAATGTCTATTAGTAGATCAATAAAAAATTTATTTGATCCAAAAGGAATACTCAATCCATATAAATTTGTTAATTAGTTATTAACGTATTATTTTTAATGATATATCTTTAGAAGAAATATAATTTTCTTAATATACATTTTTTATAGTATACTATAAAAATGTATACAATAAAAATGCAAAATTGATATAATTTTTACACTATTTAAATTATAAATTCCACATTTTTTATCATTATCATTTCTTCGTTCTTTTGATATGTGTATCCTCTATATTAATATATATTTAAATTATAGATATTATGAAACAAATTAATTAATTTTAATATATTAATTCCTAATTTATCCTTTTATTTTCGTTTAACATTACTTTTGTTTTTATTTCCACATTTAGAAAAGTAAGTTTAATATCATTGCTACTTGAACTAATAAATCTAATGTTGGTAAAAAATATTAGAGCAAATGACATTTACATTATTTCTCTACAAATTTTTCTATTCAATAAAAAAATACTTATTAAATAAATAACCTTTCGAAAAAATTTTATTTAAAATAATATTTTGAATTTTAATTCTTCTTATATTCGTTACAACAAAAAAAGGTTTATAAAATTTAATGTGCGACCCTTTTTTTCTTTTATTAATAATTATCATAATGTCTGTTTAGTAGTAAAAGAATACTTTATTGTGAGATAATTTATAAAAAATATAATATTTTTGTGTAGAATAAACAAAACATTTTTATATAATATATTATTTAATGTTGCATATAACTATTAAAAAGATAAAATACTTTAATTATAATAGTAATAAATTTATATTTACAAAACGATGATTTTAGAACGTAAATACAATTCACTTTGTCACTCACTATCATTATTTATAATATTTCTGTGCACCTATTATTTACTCTATAAAATATCACTTATATGTTAAAAAGTAGAAGATTTTAATGTCGATTAAGCTATCTAAACACGTGTAATATCAATAGAAATTATTTTATCATAACTTTTTTTTCCCTTGCAATTTTCTCTCCTCCTCTTTAATTTTAATTATATTATGATTTCTGTAATAATTTAACTCATCAATGTGTTTCAAAGATATAACAAATTAAGGTTTAATACTTTTTTTGAATTTTAGCAAAATGTCAAAATTTGTTAGATATGTACCCAAAAAAAAATTACTTTCATTTTTCATATATGGGATAATTTTTGTGACATTACTATTAATTGGATACAAAGTAACACATACAAATATTGATAATTTGGATGTAATAACAAGAACAGATTTGAAATTGATGGCAAAATATATCAGAAATGAAGCATTAGCAGGGAGAGGTAAATTCTAAAATAATATAATAATTAACTTTATCTCTTTATATTTTAGGAATTGGAGAAAATCCTTTTAAAGAATATATCGGCTTACCAAAAATAGACTGGCATGATTATAAACAAATGGAAGAAGATATGAAACGTGAGGGAAACGGTGAACAAGGTAAAGCATATGTTATATCAAATGAAACACCAGATAACAAAAAACTTCAAGATCAACTTTATCGTGCCAATGGTTACAATGCATACATTAGTGATATGATATCAGTTAATAGATCAGTAAAAGATATCAGGCACCCGAAATGTAAAGAAATGAAATATATATCAAAGTTACCTACAGTAACTGTAATTTTTCCGTTCTTTAATGAACATAAATCTGTTATTTTAAGGAGTATCTATTCAATTTTAAATAGATCACCTTCAAATACAGTTGTTCAAATAATTCTTGTAAATGATGGTAGTACAAAAGAAGAATTAAATGAACCATTTAATGAAGATTTAAAAAGACTGGGTTTATCTGATATTGTTGAAATGATTATAAACAAGTAAGTACATATAATTATATTAATAATACTTTTTTAAAGAAAAAGAGAAGGTTTAATAAGAGCAAGACAAGTAGGTGCATATAGAGCATTTGGTGAGATATTAGTTTTTTTGGATGCCCATAGTGAAGCTAATTATAATTGGTTACCACCATTAGTTGAACCAATAATTTTAAATTACAAAACAGTTGTCTGTCCATTTGTCGATGTTATAAGTTGTGACACATTTGAATATCGTGCACAGGATGAAGGTGGAAGAGGATCATTTGATTGGAGTTTTAATTATAAAAGATTACCACTTAGAAAAAGTGATGTGGAAAATCCGACAAAACCATTTTACTCTCCCGTCATGGCTGGTGGTTATTTTGCTATTAGTGCTAAATGGTTTTGGGAGTTAGGTGGATATGATGATGGGCTATATATTTGGGGAGGTGAACAATATGAGTTAAGTTTCAAAGTATGGCAATGTCATGGAAGTTTAGTTGATGCTCCATGTTCGAGAATAGCGCATATTTATCGTTGTAAATATGTACCATTTCCAAATCCTGGCATAGGTGATTTTATATCAAAAAATTATAAAAGAGTTGCTGTTGTATGGATGGATGAGTATGCAAAACATTTATATGATAGAAGGCCAGCAGTTAAAACAATTGATCCCGGTGATCTTACAAAGCAAAAAGAAATTAGAACGAGACATAAATGTAAATCATTTGATTGGTTTATGAAGAATGTTGCATATGATCAAGATAAATATTATCCAGCTGTTGAACCAGAAGATACAGCAAATGGTACGATTAAGAATCTTGGTTTACAATTATGTATGGATGCAACAAATTTAGTGGGATATGATCAATTACGTGTAGCTAAGTGTGGTGGTGTTGTACAATATTTTAGTCTTTATTATGCAAACGCTATTCGACTCATAGGTGGTCAAGATTGTTTAGATGCTTCATCATCTAAAGATGGTACACCAGTTATATTATATTCATGTCATGGTCAGGGTGGAAATCAAAGATTTCATTATGATTTACAGACAAAACAAATTATACATAAAATATCAGGAAACTGTCTTGAAGCATCTGCTGATAAAAATGGTGGTGGCAATGTTTTTACAAGTACATGTAAAAGAGATAAAATGACTCAAAAATGGAAATTTACATATGTGAATAGAAAATTAGTGGAGGAACGAAAGAAGCTACCAGATAGAGAATAAAAGTGCCTTGTTTTTATAGTATTCTAACTTTGTATATAATATAAGTAATATTATAAGTATTTATTAAAATAAAAAATTTAATATTGAATAAATGAGTGATATTATTAAAGTTTTTTTTAGAAGATAGAGCAATTATATGATTTTTTTCCATTAATCACACCTAAAGCTTATTAATTTAAATTTTAATTAAAAACTATTTATAATTGATTTTTTGATTAAAAATTTTTTAAATTTTCGTCCTAAACGATGATATCATTTAAAATTTATATTGTTTCTGTATAAAAAAAAGAATGTATCTACAAAGGGTTGAAATATTTAATTATTTATGTTGTTTTTTATATCAATTATCTATGAAAATGTTTACAAAAAAAGTACATAATTTTAAATTATTTTAAAAGTTATCATAAGATATACCAAAAATTGATCTTTTACATTATATTACATGTTTGTTTCATCACAATATAACATATTTTTAAATTTTGCTATAGTTAAAAGAGTGATACAGTTTTTGTAAATATAAAATGTCAAAAAAAGCCTTTCCATTTTTAAAATATATATTAAATAAACTATGAATTAAATATAATAAAAGTTTTACCATTAAAATATATTCATTATATTATAATAATATATAAATAAAAATTATATTTTAGTATTATACTAAATTTAAGTCTTATATATGTAAATATTTGAAATAAATTAAAATTTTCATAAGTGAAACATATTTTAATACACAGGATAAAAATATTTAATCTTTCTTTTTAAAGAATTACAATTTTAGAAAATTATTTTCTACGAGAAAAAAAAAGATTATAAAGCGATTATTTTTTAAAATTTATTATTATATTAAATCATAACATATTTACGAATATATATGTGCTTACAACTATTATAGATCAAGAGTTGTTAGAGTTGAAAAAATCATTTACTCTAAATAACTTTTACTATATAGTTTTTAATATTGAAGATATAATTTATTTTTTATGTCAAAAATAATATATCAGTTTGCGATAGTAATTGATACCATACTATTATTGTAATCATTCATTGCTGGATATTTATCATTGTAATTGTTATGAAAACAAAAATAACCAAAATGAATCACCAGTAAGAATTGACATTTTCTTTTAAAATTCCCAATATGGTATGACTTTTATTTGCCATTTTTTATTTAATTTTTATGATAAGGTGTATCTAGTGAATATATAAAAATCTCGAAAGTTTATCAACTCTATCAGTCATTATATTATTTTTTAATTTCAATTGACGCATTTCTAACCATAAATAAAGAATTTAAATAAAAGGATGCTTAATTTCTTTCATAAAGTTTTATTTTGTTTTATTTAAATATACATCTATAAAATAATCGTTTCTTTTTAGATTAAATTTTTTAAATTATATTTACAATATATAAATTTTCCGTAGAAATAATTTTTTTGTAATATGCGAATAAGTTAAAATTGTTAAGCAAATAGTGCAATTATTCATTTGACATTAGGAAGTAAAAAATGTCTTTTTCTGTTATCAGATAAATTATTGTAGAGGTAAAAATTACTACTTATCATTTTCATTTTCCTCACTAAAATATTAAAATGTTTATTTATAAACAAAAAGTTTAGCATTATATTTTAATGAAAAGAAAATATTGATGTTGCTTTTTGATTTTTATTAATTATGGTGAATGTTTCGAAATTATAAATATTAATTTTCTATGAATATTTACGATTTATTTATTTTATCATATATAATATAATAATGTGTATTTATGGTTAATCATTTGGTATTTGTAGATAAAATGTACTTAAAAATATTTTATCATACTAATATGTCATTGTCCTATCATTGAAGTTCTTTTTAGCAATTGTTAATAATATCTACGTATAATATGTATGAATATTATTTTATAAGATAGTAATTATTTTTTTATATACATAATGGGTTATAAATTCTGTCAAAATAATAAACATGAAAATTTTTATATTTTTAATTTTTTTTTAAATTTTATAAAATTAAAACCAGATATCAGTAGTAAAATTCGATTACTCCCATTTTTATATCTAC
Source organism: Strongyloides papillosus (assembly GCA_005656395.1). Classification (NCBI taxonomy): domain Eukaryota; kingdom Metazoa; phylum Nematoda; class Chromadorea; order Rhabditida; family Strongyloididae; genus Strongyloides; species Strongyloides papillosus. The sequence goes on from SRSI01000071.1 coordinate 222,376, forward strand.
TAATTATATTTTTTATAGCTTAATGTCTTTAAAAATAAGGCAATAAATTAAATGAATTTTGTATTCTTTTAATGAATATAAACATTAAAATTTATATATAAAATTTTACTTCATTCTTACAGATGTTCTAAGTTATTTTTATTACAAGACAAATATATGATACATCAATCTTCATAATATCTCTCAATAAAATAATAATTCCTTTTTTTACATTTTTAATATTAATAATTCTTAATATATTATTTTCACTTAGTCATTTATAATTTTTTTTCAAAATAGTATATTTTATTAACAAGCAGTTTTTATATTAATATTTTCAAATATAACAAAGATAAATGACAGATTTTGGTTATAATCATAAAATATATTATTTTTTTATTACTATTTATAGAAATTATGATATATATCATTATTAGCTTTAATATTGTAAAGAATGTTATTTTTTAAATATTAAAATTTTTGAAATTTTTATTTTATCTAAGACATATTTGTATATTTATAAATATTTTCTAAAATAAACTACTAAGTGTTTATTCAACTATCTGATACCTAACAATTGTTTAATTTTTAGAAATTATTGTTTCAAATTTTAACCCTTCTGTTATACACAATTCTTTAACACTATTCTTATGGTAATATATTAAGTTTCTTTTATGTAAAATTTCTTAATATATTGGTATTATTAGATTTTAAGTTTATTGAAAATGAAGTAATTGATAACTATTGTTTTTGAGAATTATTATTTGTTCTACTAAAATGCATATATATTACATATACTTTTTTTATTATAAAAATGTTAAAAATAAGATAGATAATTGTAATGTTAATTTTAAAATATTTTATTTTAACGACATCTATAACAAAAAGAAATAAAAAAAGTTTTTAATTAAACCATTAATGATAACCTATCACGATTCAATATTAAATGAATGAGTAAATAAATTCCGATGATGATATAGTGTGATATTGATAACTATTTATTCTGATTATGATTAAGGGATACTTATTATACATATTATTTTATTGCTATTTATTTACATAGCTTATATTCATAGCATTTTTATCACATAACCTTCTTATCCTGTTCTTGAATACATGGCACTCAAATAAATCCATGTTTTTAGTTTATTATTCCCTTTTAAACAATTTTCTATTTATTACATTTTTATCACTATATTTTTAAACGATATGTTTGAAATTATTAGAATATTAACAATTTATTGTACTAGTATAAGTGTGAATGAAAGTTTTTATTTATATTAATTACAATATTACTCTATACCTTAACATATCATTATCATGATTGTTTATGTGTAACACAAATATATAGTGAAATGATATCGCATTTGTTTAATAATCAAAATAACTGTTACTATATTCATCAAAATTTATTTCTTCAAATTATTTTTTGAATACAACACTGAAAAAAGAAGACACAAATATGAAGAAAATGCAGTAATTTTTTTAAACCTAAAAATTTTAAATTTTCTTAATTTGTAACTACTTTTATTGCAATTATTTAATATATAAGAATTAAGGGAATAGTTAAAAAATTATTGAAATAGCTTGCTATTCTTCTATAATATTATTTTTATTTTGAAGCTTAAGTTGTTTCATATATATATTCAAAAAGACAAGATTAGAAGTTAATTTTTAGTAAAATTGCGGACGCTTTTATAAAGAGTATTTTAAACATATCATAGTAGCCTTTTTGATACGTTTTAATAGTTTTAATTATTCTAGCTTATATTTGTTATGAATTTTTTAAATTTTTAAACTTATTGCTGTTAGTGGAATGTTTAAAAGAATGATCTTCGTTAAAACGTTTACAACTTTACACGAAATTGACTTTTAATAATATTCTTTACAATATTTTACTAAAAAACATGTTAAATTCTAATATGAACATAATAACAATAAATCATTAAAAAATTTTAACATTAAAGATTTTGCAGTACTCGAAAATGTCAAATATATATTTTAGTAAAAAAAGGCAAAATTTATGTTATTGTTGAATATAGAATATATTCATATTTCATATAAATCATTTATTATATTAAACTATAGTCTAATTAATAAATTGAATTCAATCTTATTTAGTGTTTATTTCGCTTTACTGTCACTATGTGACAACAGTTACAAACTTATATTTTGAGTCATTTATAATATTTTTTTGTGCTAAATATTTAAAAATGTGTATAAAACTTAATTTTTTAAATGAGTGTAATATTTTTTTGATATTAAGGTTTGATTTGCATGACTTTCCCAATTTTTTTTCGTTATTTCAATCATTATTTTTTAATTATTATGAAAGAAAATAATATAAATTTATAGAAAAATATGTCGTTAAAAATAAGCAAGTTAATATTTAAAAGAAGTCTGAAATTTGCCATATTTCTATTTTTACTATTTGGGTTTTGTATTCTTATGTTGATTCAATTTGCTGATAATAGGTAATTTATTTAATCATAAATTAATAACTATTTAATTTTTTTAGAATACCAGTGTCTATAGGACCTAAAAGAATATATACAAAAGAAAATATAGCACCAAGTACGCAAATTATAATAATTACACCAACATATAAAAGATATACAAGGATAGCAGATATTACACGAATGTCAAACACATTAAGATTAATACCAAACGTTTATTGGATACTGATAGAAGATGGTGATGAAAAAAGTAAACTATTGAATCGTCTTCTGGAACGTAGTCAAATACCTTACAGTTACTTAGTTCATAAAACAGCACCAGGGTATCCAAAAAGAGGATGGTATCAAAGAGATATGGCATTAACATTTTTAAGAAAAAATCATGAACTAATAACTAATGGTTACACACATTCAGTGGTCTTTTTTGGTGATGATGATAATTCATATGATACAAGACTTTTTACTGATTATATATCAAATGTCAAAGATGTCGGAATATGGGCTGTTGGTCATGTTGGAGGAGCAGTTTTTGAAAGTCCCAAAGTTGAGAATAATAAAGTCATTGGTTGGCATGTACGGTGGAATCCGAAAAGAAAATTTGCCACAGACATGGCAGGATTTGCTATTTCATTGAAACGTTTCATAGATTATCCTGAAGCATTATTTGGTAAAAGCTGCAAACGAGGTGGAGGTGCACCAGAACCTTGTTTACTTGAAGACCTTGGTGTTACACCAGAACAATTGGAACCATTTGGTTTTAACAATCCACCAGGTGTTAGTAGGGAAATTTTAGTTTACCATACAAAGACAACAAAACCAAAAGGTTTTCCTAAACAGGATTTATACGGATATGATATTGAATTAATGTAAAATTTTTTCATTATTTTTTTTTATTGTTGGAGCATATAGTATATTTAACTTATTTCGAATATGTAACTATTTTTACTAGTTATAATGAATAATATTTAATTTAATTAAATACATTTATTAAAATTGTAGAATCGTAATTTAAAAAATTTCATGCTATTACTATTAAATAAAATGTTCTACGTGTGAGTATTATTAAATACTAAAGAATAACATACTTATTTTGTTTTCTCTTTGTTCTTTCCAATATATGTATATTGTTACAATTGATGTAAGGAAAGAAAATGATAATTGAATATTGACTTTGAGAAGTTTTACAACGAAAATATAGAATTACATTGGAACATCATAACTACTACCCGTTGGTAGTGATAAGCATTTTATGATTGATACTTCTTGTCTAAAAGTAACTGTTATTTGTACTCTACACTTTTATAGGTTAAATTTCATATAGTAAAAGAATACTATACCCATTAAAGTTCCATTTAAAAAAGTTTACTTTTTTTTTCTTGTTTTTTTTAAATATAATAAATTTATTGCGTAATTAATGTTTATTTTTTTCTAGTTGTTTTATTTTCATTGTCATTACAAATATAAAGAGAGAAAATGATATATGAGAATGATGACGAGGAATTCACAAATTTCTACAAACCGAAGGTAATCTCTTCTTAGTTAAAATATAATTTTTTATACATAAATATTATACAGGGATTAATGAAAACTCTTCATAGAGTTAATGCTCAAAATTTAGAAAGTGGTGGGTTAAATAATTTTTCGGAGGCATTTCAAAGTTTCATGACAAGAGTTAAATTTTTTTCTGTTGGTAGACTAAGAAGAACTTTCTCATCTTCAGCTCTTGAATTTATGAAATATAGAACACTCCTGCCAATGATTGTTGGTAATGAATGTGATAATGGTAGTTCATTTGATAATTTTAATACTGATATACATAAAAAAGTGTCTGATGAGATAGCGGAGTATGAAAAGGTTTTAGTTACAAATATACCATTAAGAGTTAGTACAACACAATGTAAATCATTTTTTTCAAAATATGGTAAAATTATTAATTGTGAATTATCTTTTGATGATAGGTCAAATGGTTCCTCAACCTCTTCAAAAGGAAATAAAAAAGTTACCAGTATAGCAGTTATTACATTTTCGACAAAAAATGGTGCTGAAAAGCTTTTAAATGCTGATCCAGAGGAATTGAAAATGTATGGACAAATGATGAAAGTTGAAAGAGTTGAGTATTCATTAAAAAAATCATTATCAAATGTAAGACCATCAAATTCAAATAATGGTTTACTATCATTTGATAATCCTAAAAAAAATATTGATGGTGGGATAATAAATCGTTTTAGTAGAACACCATCATCAAATTCTCTATCAGCTTCAAATTCCTTAAGTGAAAAAACAATATCATGGGATGGTTTACCAAGTAGAGCAATACAAAAAATCTTAAGTTATTTAACGCATATAGAACGCTCGAGATTAGAAATAGTCAATAAAAAATGGCTAGAAGCTGGTATTAAAGTTTGGACTCAAACATCAACACTATCTTTTAAAGATCATAAAAAAATAGGAAGAATATTTACAAGGGAAAGACCATTAACATTAGAACTGCTACAACAATTTTTACAACGTGGTGGTATTAATTTAAAAAAACTTGATTTGTCATCAGTACACCATGCATTGGATGAGAAGGCATTTATTGTTATAGGAAAATATTGTAAATCACTAGAGGATTTAGATATATCTGGAATTCCAAGTACAATAAAAAATATTATATTTTTAGGGGAGTGTCTTAATTTAAAATGTTTATCATACAGAAATATGATAAACATTAATGAAAAATGTTTCTGGTATTTAGTTAAAGGATTCGCAGATACTCTAGTAAGTATTGATTTTCGTGGTTGCAAAATATTGAAGGGGCAATGTTTAATATCAATAACAAATTCATTAGAAAAACTTTATTTAGATGGTTGTTATGCATTAGAAGCAAGGAGTATTGATGATATTTGTATGCAGGCTAATGGATTAAAAGTATTAAAATTAAATGGTTGTTTTAATATAACAGATGAATACATGTCATTAATTGGTAGAACTTTACTCGATTTAGAGGTTTTTTCATTACACGGAGATGGGTATAAAAATTTATCACCTTCCAGTTTGACCTGTCTAACATTATTGAAAAATCTAGTAGAATTATCATTTGACTACAATAGTCTCATAAATGATACATTTATTATGGCATTGTGTGAATCTAATAGAAATATTAGGAAATTGTCACTTGCATATAGTGGTGATGAAATTTACGTTACATCAAATGGAATATCTTCAATAAAATTATTAAATCAGTTAACTTATGTTGATTTAAGTGGTTTAACAGCAGTTGATGATGAATGTTTAGGAGATATTGTTAAAAATTGTAAAATATTATCCGAATGTTATTTAAGGAATTGTCCTAATTTTGATGACAAAGGATTAGAATGTTTTTTAGATGCTCCACCGTCTATTAGAAAAATTGATATAAGTGCATGTTTAGGAGTTTCGAATAAATCCATTCAAAAAATCATTAAAAAGTTTACTTTTGATGATAATAATACAAATATTATAACTTTAGTTATTGGTTCAACAGCTGGACAAATAGAATTGTTGAGATGTCGAAATAGTAGAGTATCACTAGATTTAAATGATACAAGTTCACTACCAATGGACATATTTGTTAATCCTTCTATCAAGGAATTTGAGGAAATTGAAAATAAAATAATAGAAGAAGCAATAAAAATGAAGGATAGTGACAAAAAAAGTTTTGAAGAATGTAATCTAATGGATGTTAAAAAATCATTTATTGTTGGAGCATTAACTGGTGAGGATGAATCACCTATATTTAATAGTCATGAAGAAATGGTAGAATGGGCAAAGAATGAAGCATCTAAATTAAATATACAACTATAAACAGCAGTCTCAAGGGAATATAAAAGTATATATAAAGTTTTTTTTTGTTTAAAGTTATATATCGTCCAATTATTATAAAAATTTTTACAATAGAATTGATTAAATACTTAAATTTATCTACTTACTCTATTTTTATTAGGTATTAATGGGATATTTTATAATCCAACCATATTTTAATCACAATTTTCGATAAACATTTAATCATATTTAATTATTTTACTTGAATAGATATTATTTAAAATCGGTTGAACTAATTTTTATTCTCGCTCTTAATAATATTCTTAAACATAATTATAAACAAAAGAAAGTTATCACATTTGTCGTGAAAAATTTGAGAAGAAGTTTATGCTTTCAATATTTATATGTTGATTTAATTTTCCTGTTATAATGTATGCTTCTGTTTATTTAGCATGGTATACATAAAGTCTCAATGAAATTTGTTTTATATATTAAATATTAACACAAACTTCTGAGGTTTTTTTATATTTAAAATACTTTTAAAAAGAACATGATAATAGTAAACATTAAATAAACTTTAAAGACAAAGGATTATAACATTTTAGTTGTATTTTTAATGATTAATCACTACAACGAAATTATTTTCTTTACTCTTGCTTTTAAATATTTTTAAGATTATATTTTAATATATTAGAATAGTCTTTTTTGTGGAAGTTATTTCAACTAAAATTTATTAAGAAGAAAATCTAAAACATTTTTTATTTGTTTGTAGCTTTTTTATAGCATTTGAAGTTATCTTTATATGTTATTAGAATTTAACAATTCCTAATACTTTTATAAAAAAATTTCTGTTGTAAATATAAAATAAATGCAATAAAAACTGTTTTTTTTTTATATTTTCAAGAAATTATTCTAAAACTTTATTTAGGACTGGAATTTTTTTGTACTTTATTTAAAATATTCCATTATACTAATATCAAAATATTATTTCTATTATGTTTTCCAGTGTAATGGTTAATATAATAAAAATTTACTTCTTTTGAATTTATAATATAAAATAATAGTAGACAAAAATCATTTATTTATTTATCAATTTTATTTAACTTTGTTAAATAATTATGTAAAATAAATTTTCAAGTAAATTAAATTTTAAATATTTACTTTCATTATTGGTAGTAATAGTATGACGTTTTTAAATTTTTAACACAACAAGCTATATCTACACCCTTGTCTATTTATTGTTTGATGTTAATTTTTTTAAAAAAATTGTCCTTTTTTATTAACCATATTATATTTTATGGTATATAAAAAGAGGTGGTGGAAGCAAGTGATAGGGATTGTAAATAAATGTCTTAGAGAGTAACAATCCAAAAATTAGTACTTTGTAAATAATTACTTAATATACTATTTACTTATGTCACTGTATACTTTCAATGAAAAAAGGTCGGATGCGTTGTAATCAAAAAATGATCTGATCTAGACAATGAATTTTATAATTTGTGCATTAACAATGTTTTCTTGTATCGTGATACCTTCTAGATTTTACATCAACTACCTTTAATATTTTTCTTTTGTTTTAATTAAAAAAAACTTATAAAATTTAAAATATAATATTAAAATAATATTTTCTTATGATAAAAAGGTAGTTGTATATTTTTATCTTTTTTCAGTTATTTAATTCTAACTTGTATTATTTTTGTTTTCATAAAAAAGATATATCTGGTTAATTTAACCATTTTAAGTCAATTTTACTAAAGTTATCTTTTAATCTAATGCACTAAAAAGTATTTAAAGTCGTCAACAAGATTTGACTATATACGTTATAAGTTGATTTGCTTATCACATAAAACCTAAAAATCGCTCCTTTTGCAAACAATAAAGCAATCGTTGATTGATGACATCTCTTTTTCACTAGGAATTTTCTCTATATAATGAATCTGTTTATTAAAATTAATGATTTATAATATTTAACAAACAAACCTATTTTTAAAATGATAATCTTATTTAATATCTTATTCATAAAAATTCTTCTTTAACTTAAATTGTACTATTTTGAATTATTATTAGTTCTTATCATCATTTCCTCTAAATTTTTTTGTTTATACAATCTGTGTTTTTACATAATCTCATTAACATTTAAACTTTTTACATTTTTACATATTTATAAAGATAACACATAACATAAAAACTTTATTCTTCTCATTTCTACTCTATTTTTACATTATATATACAAAAAAAGATTTTTTAATTACATTTCTTTACTTTTGTTACACTCAAATGTTAATAAATTCCAATTTATACTTTAAAAAGAATTATTAAGTCTTATTGCAAGACTTCTTAATAAACAGGTGCCCTTGTTACATTGAAAAAAAGATTTTGTTTATATTTTATAAATATTTCAATGAAAATGTTAAAATAACTTGCTTTTAAAAGTATATAGTTTGCATTAGTAATCATAAAAAGTTAAAATTAAAAAAAATTGTTTTGTAATATCATTGTTTTTTCCAACTACATTATTTATCTAATAATTTTGTAATAAAAATTTGTTTCTATAAAATATATAAACGTTAGATTGGTTGATTCAAGTTTTTTTGTTTGCATATATATATCAACTTTTTTAAATTTTTTCGCAAAATCTAAGATATCTCTATGAATTAAAAAGTCAAAAGGTAAAAATTGACACTCTCATATAGTAAATATTCTTTGTTATAATTTTTAGTTAAATGAAAAATTTCTAATAACTATTGATCTACAAATTATATATTATAAGTTATGATAATAATAAAAAAAAATTTCATTAAACTATTAAAACCCTTTTCCCATGCACATATATATATCCATATATTTATTTATCTTTTTTTTAATTAACCAAACAATGGTAAATAAAAAAATTAGTAATATGGAAATGCAAAATAACTATAATTATACAATAAATGTATATATATGATATGTCAAATTATTATCTACTTTACATTAACATTTTTTCTTTTGTAATTTTTATTCTCTAAAGGTGTTTTATATAAAGATAGTACAATTAATTTAAGATATTTATTTAAACTTATGATTATACATATGTGAAAATATACAAACATACATTTATCACGTAAAAATTATTTTAATGCATTTTTCATGATTTTTATTTTTAATATGAATGATTATATCAAATCTAAGACAATTTTTTTTACTGTTTCATAAAATTATTTTTTAACACATTTGTCATAATATATTTTTAAAAGTGTATTTAAATTTTTTTCTCTTCAAAATAATTATATAATATTATTTTACATTGTTTACAAAAATTATAACTAATAAAATGTCATTTATTTTAAAAGAAATATCTTTAACACGTAGAAACTTTAAAAATTTACCTGTGGTTAATATCATTCATTTTGAGATTTAATTAATAATCACACACTAGTGTTATGCGATTAAATGAATAGATCGTATTAGTTATTACAGTAATTAAAAACTTTACTAGATTTTAAAAATAATATTTAAAATGTTAAGAGGTATATTTCATTTATAAGTTTAACGCTAATAAATAATACTTTTTAAAATACCACGTTTTTAACTTCAGTTAAAACAACAACCAGTATTAATTGATTATACGCACTATTTTAGTAGTCAAGCTTTCAAATTTTTACATTTTATAAAGTTACTTCTTCTTTTTTATTTATCTAAAAAATGTGTTCAATTATTAAATTTTTTTATTTATATTAAATTACCATACAATTGTAACACACCTAATATTATATGCTTTATGATCAAAGTTTTTTCAACAATATCTAACCACTAGAAGTTCAATAAATGTATACAAATCATTGTTATTTAAGTAGCAAACAAATAATATAATTGTCATTTATTATATTATATAATTATTAGTTATTATATTTTACAAATATTCACAAATAACTTGTAAAATAATTATTATACAACATCTTAAGTTGAAAAGCCATAATTTTATTTAATATTTCTTAAATATCTTATACATTATGTATATTTCAAATATTATTTTATTAATATCATCAAAAATATATATTTTTTATAAATTATTAATATGAAGAAAAAATTTTTTATTTTAGAGAATATGACTGATATTCCTTATTCAAGACCAACTTTTGTATATAATAATCACAGAACATACTACATACCTAATCATTCTTATAATGTATATGGAAATTCATCAAATTACACAACGTCTGATTACTTAAATTCACCGAAAAATAACAAAACTGATGATATAAAAAATTCAAGACAATCTATTGAAAATGATAGAATACATACAAAAAATTATAGTGATATTAATGGCTTCAAAAAGTATTATGAAAAATCTTATGATAAGGTTATTCAAAGTGATTTAAAAAGGAATACACTAGCAGAAAGCACCACATCAAATTACCAAAAAAATTTTATTAAACCATTATCATATAATTCACCAGTTACTAGAAATTATTCAACATTCACCTATAAAAAACCTATTTTCCCATCGGAAAATTCATTAACAAGAAAAAAGGATTACATAATAAAACCGGCTGTACCCCCAAGACCTTCATTATATGAGAGAAATGGTTATGAAAAAGTACCACTAGTTCCAGAGAGAAATCATCCATTAAATAAAGGGTATATTGATAGTGAAAGGGCAAATAATAATAACAATAATGAGATTGAGGTTAATAAATATCAATCTTCAAAAGAATACAATCGTCAAAATGTTGAATTAGAGGGTCATATAAAAAATTCTCCCGATTCCTCTGACATTAATACATCACAAAGAAATACAAAATCAACAAATACACCAAATTCGTGTTCTAAGAATGGAGATATATGTGATATTATAGAAAAATTGAGTGATTTAAATTTTACATCAATATCATGTCAGGAAGATAATAATGATATAAACACTAGTGATCAAGTAAATATCGTATTATCATTTGAGTTAGCAAATTTAAAACCTGTCTCAACTATTGAAAGACATGCAAGAATAATTCAATGGATTCATGCTTCCTCTGACTACTCACATTTTCCACCAACTGATGATATATTAACGGATATGGAGGATGAGATAAATTGTGATTTTATGACAATAAAATCATTATGTGTTTAAAAGAAATTCGTTAACAGAATCGCAAGATATATAAAAAAGAGAATTGTTCATAGTTTTACAAGAAAATTTCTTTGTGATATAGATGTAATATTTTTAAATTTTTTAAACGATATTTTTCTACAGTAAAATAGTATTTTTTTAGTTCTTTATTAAAAGTTAATTGCAAATATCATTTTCTGTAATCTTTTTCTTTTAATTTTTAGCCTTTAAGATTTTATTTTATAGGTTAATTTTATGAATTAATGAAAAATTAAATATATAGATTTTACAATATGACATTAGTGGAAATTAATAATAAGATATTTTTTTAATCAAATTAGAGTGCTTTATAGTAATGAAAAATAAAAAATTGGTTTAATTTTAAAATTATTTAAAATATGTTAAAGATTACAAATATTTAAAAAGGTATAGATTTTTTGGTTATCATACATCTTAATAATATTTTACCACTTTTTAATAAAAAATAATTTTATTAAAATTTATATTCCTGTATTAAAAATTATTGTGATTTTGAGTATTCCTATAATTCATGTTTTTTTTTATAAATTTTAGTTGAATCAACATTAGAAAATATTTAATTTTGCATTGATATCTAAATATGTTTAAGTGCTGATTTTTTTAAATAAAATATACATACTTTAGAACTAAGTATATAAAAAAATTGATCATTGAAGGAATCATAGTTATTCCTCAAAATCTGTCGAATTCTGATAAATTGATGTCATCAACAACAACACCATTGTCATTATAATAAAATGATACACTTAAATTTCTATGGAAATCATCAACTCTTGGTACTCCTGCTTCACCTACTATATTACCACCAGCTGAATACCAACTTCCAAACATTGAACTAAGACTATGCATACTCCTATTTATAAAATTAGTTGGTGGATCATCTATAAATAACAATATATTATATTTTTTAATAAGAAAAAATTATCACTATTTTTAAACATACCTGCACTTTGCCAACCTCTTGTAGTATTTTTAATATACTTTCGAAATGTTGTATTGAAAGCATTTTTATATTTTTCAAGACAAAAATAATTAAAAAAAATTTGAAAGATAATAAAAGTAAAACATTGGGTACATCTAAATAGATAATCATTTATCATTGAGGATGATAAGGTTAGTGTAAATAATCCACATATCAATAATTGAAGTAGTGATCTAATGCTTATTATTAATGTAATCTATAATTATAAAAATTTTAATTAATATTTTAAATATAGATTATTTCTAATATTATAATAGCTTACAGAATTGGTATCTCTATCAAAAGCTGTATTAGCAAAATGTAGTGTTTGTATATTCTTTCGTATGACATATATAATTAGTACAACAAATATTATTAATATATTAAACATTGGATTGTAGAATCGAAATTTTTCCATTATCTCATAATACCTCCAACCAAATACATCTTTTTCATAACAATTTGATGAGATTGTTGTTGAAATATTGGAACTTACTTCAATGGGATATTGAATTATTGTGATAACGGGTAAAGATGATAAAATTATACATATTACTAATGAACAACTATTCATTACATAACTTTGATATACCTCATGCCATACAGAGGTTAATGAATGTATTAAACGATCCAATGATTTAATAAATAAAAGTAAAAATGTTCCAGTATCATAAATAATCCATATTATTGAAAAAAAAGCTGTATAAAGACATTCTTCAGGTAACATTGACTAAAATAAATGTTTATGTAAAAAAAATTATCATAAGACATACATTACTTCCATTATAATATGTCTTGATATGCAAACCGTAAAATCCAGCATAAACAATACTAAGTGATAATAAACAATCTGGAAAAAAATTATAATAAAACTCAATTATCTATAAATATGTAAAAAAGCACCTAAATATGAGATACCAAAAATAAATACATAGATCCCCTGAAAAACTTGAAATGAAACTGAAATGATGAGAAAAGCAACCAAACTTGATATAATACCAACTCCAATCATAATTTCATAAATATACTCACCGATATCTCCATATATCATGGTAACAAATTATGCTATTTTCCTGGACAAAAAAAAATAAAAACCTTATAAAAACAAATATTAAAAATATATTTAAAATATTTCATGCTACTCTCATACAATAAAAATATTTTAAATCTTTTCTAAAATTTTTAATCAACTAATAGTGAAAACGGCATTTAGATTATCTTTCTCACGATAAAATACTTTCTTAATTCTCTCAATAACTAATATTATTTTCTTTTTTTTTTAATAATCAGTTGAAGATTAATTTAATAAAAATCTTTTTTCTAATTAACATATCATAACAACACATAGTCTTTTTCTTGTACCTTTTTTCAATTATTTTAATTATTTTTTCTACTCTTTAAAATATTATTTTTTTTAAATTTCATTTTATATAATTCTTAATAATAAAGTATTAGTCCCACATATATATGGTAGATGACCTATCAATATTTATTATTAAACAATTTGTTTAAGATTTGACACAAACATCAATTATATATTTGAAAAAAAAGAAAAAACTTTTTTTTTATTTATTTAAATAATATAATAAAAAATATATAATAAATGCTTTGTTATACAAATATATGTTGTATGATTTGTTACAAATTAATAATTTAAATAGTAAAGTATTGTCTGGGATCAACAGAAGAAAAGTTTAAATATAATAATCAAATGCTATAAATCTTATAAAAGAATGTTTCTTTTTTATTGTCATTATAAAAATATTTTACATTCCTTCATCTTGAAGTTACAATTCCTATAAGTTGTTTATTTAATAAATGATTTTATTAGATACACTTTTTAAATATATCTCATTTATGGAGACATTGAAATACTAAAAAAAAAAAGATAATTTTTTATGGCACAAACAAAGAAAATCGTACACATTGAGTGATTTTCTTTAAATTTTTCATTTAAAACTTTTTAGTATCATTCAAATAAAATGAAGAAGTGTCAAAATTATTTATGCAATATATGGTTATTTCTTTTTATTAAAATTTTTGTTACTAAAAATTATTAATACATGACACATATTTTATTTTCCAGGTTAAATATAATTTTAACCAATTTGATAAAGCTTAATAGGTTATCTCTATCACTTTAATCACCTTTCAAATGAATGATTATTACAGAGATTTTGTTAATAAAAATAAATAAATAAAATAAAAGAAATAAATTATGTACTGTTGTCCTTGACATGTATGTCTTTGAAGCTTAAAGCTATTAAGCTATTTTCCAATTTATTATATATATTGTTGTATAAAATAGTTTTAATGGCAATTGACATGGTAATAGAGCAATTGGTAAAAGCAAAATCAAATTTTATAGATATAAAAAAAGACAATATTTTATTTCATCAACAGCTAAGATTAATAACAAAGACAAAGTGAAAAAGATGATTAATAATTATTAAAATTTTTATTGTTAATTATTGTTAGAAAATAATGTTTTTAATTTTAAACTATATTTACGGATAGTTTTTAATTTTTATGTTATTTTATATGTTTTTAATTAATTTTTTTTAATATTTGTTTTATAAACTTAATTTGAATTTTAAAAAAAAGCACTTTTATATTTTATTGCAATTAAACTATTATAATATCTTCTTTTTGATCCCTTTTAATTTTAAAATCTAAAGCCACTTTTTGTTATCTTTTTCCAATCTTTTCTCCCTATAACTTTTTTATTCATCATCGAAAATTTACATGTCCTATTGACTGAATAATCTTTGTCATATCAAATAGTCCATATTGTATATATCAAATGTTAGACGTCATTTTATAAATGACCTTGTTTTGAAGCGTTAAAGTATGTTATGAAGCTCAGTAAGAAAGCACTAACGCTTACTTTTGTATGTCTCTCTCTTTTATAGATGTAAATAAATGTTACATGATTTCTATGTATACACACACATTATATTGCACAAAAGACCTTTATCAATAAGATAAAAGTAGTTTTAATAACATAAGGATTGTTCTCATTTTTACATTCCCACGTCTAATCATGGAAGTTGCTTTAGTTAATTATGCATATAAATAAAAAATAATATTTATGATAAATATTTATGAACAGGTAGCTATAAAAAATTAGAATATGAACAGAGAACTTATTATAATAGTATTTTTATAAATATTTCATTTATTTTAAAAAAAGGTTATTGAGATAAGTAAATTAAAAGAATGACAATAAAAAATTTTTTACACTTAAAAAAAACTATTCAACCGTTCGGGCATTAAATTTAATTTTCTATCGTTCATGTTATTTTATTAACAACAATAAATTTTTTAAACAATATTATATGTACAAACAGTCTGTTAAAATGTTTCACTGTAAATAAAGAATAAAAAATATATTTTATATTTATGCGCCATTAACGATCACAACGCTTCATTAAAATGTTTCTTTCCATTAGAAGAAATTTTTATAGGAAAAAAATTATTCAAAATCACATTTACAATAATATAATAATAATTTTTTTGGCCTTACTTTATTTATATATTACCTTCTTCCTATGGAGGAATGTAATTATTAGTTTTTTTAAAAGGTAAAATAATTATAAAATGGTATTTTACGATTTTTAAAATCTAATTGATGTGAGGATAAAAAAAACATTATTTTAAAATTTTATTGATATTTAAATTTTTTTAATATTATTATTGACGACAATTGAACATTATAAGTTATAAAAATTAAATTAATTTTATTATCGCAAGTAAGCTAATTATTCTTTTGTTTGGAAATTTATTATTTATACATTCATTAAATTATATTTATCCTTAATACAAACTACTATTCTTTGTTTTCAAAATGCATTATTTTTGTATGTCATGCCATTTTACTTATTATATATATGTTTATTTCATTGTTTTGATTATACAAGCATTCAAGTATAAAATGTATTAGTAAGTAATTATAATTTAACTGTTTATATTGTATCACTTTTGATTTAACAATAAAAAAAGTCAAAAGAAATATTAAAGTATGAGATTACTACTTATAAATCTCAGTATGAATATCATTTATATTCTTTGTCTTATTGTTCTTTAATTACTTTTTATTTATGATGTTCTTATCTTCAAAGGAGATAAAGCTTAAAAACTAATTTCCATATATTTGTTAAAGTTATCTTATGTATAACGCTCTTCACAGTATACTTTTAAAACGTATCTCTTCTCATTTTTTATAATATACTTCAATCATCTAACATACATATACATATTTATAAGCACCAATATCCGAATATACATTTATTATAGAATGAAATAATACAAAAAGGTGCCAAATAAAATGTTCACCTCCTATCTAATAAACTTATAGTCAACCCCTTTAATGCTAAATACGTTAAAATTTGGTACATTTTAAAATTTTAGATTTGAATGGATGTCTTCATTGGTGTAAGCTATTGTTTGATAGGTTAAAAAATTGTACAATGGTGATTGATATAGCATTTTATTGTCAACAACTGTGAGTTAATGTCATTTTTATTGTTACTGAGAAAATAAATTATTTCGATTTTTATTACTAGCTTTTGTTATTTTATGTTTTATTTTTTTAATTTTATTAGGGGCTAGGATTTTTATTTCCTTATCATTTTGATGTATATGTGTTCATGGGTGATTTTTGTATCATTATAGATCATATACATATAGGAAGAGGTTCTCCTTAAAATTGATTTTGGTAATTTATGTAAAAATAAAAAAATATATGCATAATCAAATATGTAAATATTTTTTTTGATAATCAATTAATGAATACTTCCCATCTAATTCAGTAAAATAATTTTTTTTCAAAGACATTTTCAATAGATTCTTAGGAAAGTACAATTAATCACATCACTTTTCTTCATTTGCACTTTTTGCAAATACTCCTACAAGAATATTTGATATATAAATTTCTTTTGACAAAAAAATTTTTTTTATTCAAATATTCATTGTATTTTAGATTGGCGGCGCGCGATTCTTCTTTAGGAAAGTTAACTTACAAATTCTATTTTCAAATTTCTTTTTTACAAAAAAAATTATACATATAGTTAGAGTAACTATTATTAAATGTTAATATTTCACTGTTAAGCATTTAATGATTGCGCAACTTTTCTATTTTTCTCCTTCATAGTTCAGTTAGCTTCATAAATAATACAACCTACAAAAGGTTAAAAAGCTTTTGACAGTAAAGTTTTATAACACTATACTGTTAAAAATAGTTAATTTACTTTTAAGTATATATATATTTAGAAATGATTTGAAGCATACTCATCAAATTTGATATTATTTTCTTTTTATTATATCAATTATAAAATTGTTTCCCATATTTTATCTTACCATTTTTATACAATCATTGCTTGATAATTCCCTATAATTTATGGTGAATTCTCGGTCACGAAGCATAAAGCAACAATTGTACTACTTTATATTATGTTTTATTATATGCGCGCATACCATTTTACTAATCATTCTGCATATAGCGTATAGATATTATATATGATGTTTTGTTTGAATATATGATGTATCTACATTTATCTGATTTTGTTAATTGAATGAGATTATAGAAAATCTTAAAAAAAGTCAGCTTATTATGGAATACCAAACATTTCTTTTTGGGTCAATGAGGATATAAAATAAAAAGGTGAATATATGGAGAGAATGAAAATTTAAATATTCTTTGATCTCTTCTTTTATTTTTTTCTGATGTAAAATTTTGAGCAAATCTCTATTTGTAGTAATCCAATATATTTTTTATAATATTAGCCTATATCCTGTCATAGATAAAATCTAAAAATAAGGCATACCAAAGTGATTACTGTGTCCTTTTATTTATTCTTAAACTCTATACTTCAATCTATACACTCTTATCAGCTTCTTCTAATTGGCTATCTCTTCACTATGTACATATATAAATACATATATGTATTTATTTAGTGATAGAGCTTGTATTGTTTTAACAAATACTGTAAATATAGCTAATATTATTATTGCTTCTGTTAATAACTTTTAAGCTACTACGATCATTTTAAAATGATACATTAATTAACTAAGCTTTTGTTTACATTTAACACATTTTTATCAATTAGTATTATTTATCTTTAAGATTTTAAAAGGGTTAAGATATTTTGAAAATTATTATTATGATTATTTTTTACAAGATATCTACATATCAAATTGTTTTCTAAACCAATTATTGTTTTTTCTTTCATCTTTACTAACAAAAATAAAAACATATAAGGTTTGATGTGTCGGCAAACAAACTATTATTTAACTCTTTATTCTTCTTTTTTTTTTGTTATCTTTTGATATTACAAAAGATATATATTCTTTTTAGAAAGCCAATTCTTGACAATGTTTAGGCACTCAATGAAAACGTTATTTTAAATTATTATAATTATCTATATATAAGCTAGTGTTATTATATTAACCTTTCGAACTTTTGTAACCCTATTGTGTATATTATTATTTATATATATCCTTTTAGGTAGGCCTATAAATATAAAACGAAAAGTGTGTCTCATACATTAGCTTTAACAAATGTCATGGTCATATCGTTTATCTTATTCAATATATCTTTTAAAATTCCATCGTACATACTAAAAAAGGTGAGACTGAAGACTTTTATTAGGAAGTTTTAATGACGGTACCAAAAAAGAAGAGTGACTTTAGATAATGTTTTTAGATGTGCGACATTTAATGAAATAAGACAAGCTTGTGACAACTGCCTTTTCTGATCCTCCTATGTTTTAAGAAGTTGTAATAAGTAAGATAAAAATTATTTTCAATTTAAAAGATCAGGGTGTTAACAATTATAATGATTAGAATAAATAAAATGTATAACCTTTTTCTTATACTTCCTTTAAGTTATGTTATTTATGATTATAAAGTATATATATTCAAATTAACTTGTTACATTTATTTTAAACTCTTTTTTCTTTTTTTATAACTAATTTTAAATTCATTAATCATTTAAAATTTTCTCATTTGCACATCCTAACACGGTTCATTTATTTCATTTCTACTTAAATGTAAATTTATTATGTTACCTTTGTAATTGCAATAGAAGATTGTCTATAAAATGATAGTCAATTAAGCTTTTCACTAAAAAGTTTTTATTATAACTTTTTAAGCAAATCATTTTATGGCATAATGATGTCATTTAAATTGATAGACATAATATATACCTTGAATATGATAAATATATCTTCATACTTTATTATCTTTAACATAAATAAATAGATAAAATAATTAAAAAATTTTCAGGTTAATTGTAACAAAAATAATACATACCTTTACTAAAACCCATAATTTATAAAGACATTTTTTTAATATACCGATAGCAAAGAATAAAAAAAGATGAATTTAAGCATAAATCATTTTTAATTGTAGCAATATTAAAAACTTGACCCAAATTTTTTTTTATTTTATTAAAATATTGCTTCACCTCGATAAACCCCATCTAACAAAAAGTTAAAATGATTGTCTACGTACAAGATATTACAGCCTATTGACAGAAATTTTTAATATATATTTATAAGTATCTCATTCTTCATAAATAATATAATGTATCTATGTTATATATGTAAAAATTTTTCGAACACCTATTATTTGTGCTTCGTACCACATTTTGATGTCACAAAGGCAAGCATTAGTCAAGTGGTAGGTCGGTACAATGTACCTTGTTATTTGAATGATATAATTAAACGAAATAATGATTTTCGGTGTTATTTGTCATGGGCATCCAAATATCATTGGGTGTTGTAAAAATGAATTAGTAGATAAATAAAATTGACCTGCTTCTTAAAAATCAAGCTAATTATCCTAATTATTTTATTTGAATAAATGAACTTTTTAACATGGAGACTTTGTTTTCTCATTTCTTTTATCTTTTTTTTCTGACTTATTATATGATGACCATGGAAATATATATATATAGTTTTGGAAATTTAAAAATATTATTATTACATTTTTTTATCTGTACTTGATTAATTATTCATAGAAGCAGTTATATTATAATTTAAAGAAAAAAAATTTTGTGTACAATAAATATAGTATTTTTTTAAATTATATATTGTAACGATGATAAGATCAAGTAATGTTACAATTTTTTACCATAACATTCATTTAAAAGATCATGTAGAATAACAATTAGATTTATATTTATTTAGTTTATCTCATTAACAAATCACATACCTAAACTTATTTAGTTTGACCAAAGAGTGTGTTAACAGTAGACGGGATAGTTGATACTTATTTTATATCTGTATTGGCTCTTGTCTTTATACCAACATATTCTCTTTTAATAAACAACATAACTTAATACTTGTTCACCTTTTTAATATCTTGATAATTGTAATTCACCTATCAAATAAGTACTAATTCTTATACCCCATGCCCTTTTAGGAGCTTTATTATTGTTCATGTACAATAGGTAAAGTCTACTATATATAAGAATATAATGGATATAAGTATAGTTGATATTTGTTTTCTTTTAAACAGGAAATTCATAGCAAAAGTTATGAAAAGAATTTTGACTATTTAAATTTATATGTACTCTTGATCATCCAAAATAATCAACTATTTTTATTTTATATATATGCATATTTATTTACATATAATAAAGATAAAATTGTTCTTATCTTTTTTAAGAACTATTTCAATTAGTAATCAAAAAGTTTCTTTTCACTTCATTTTTAATAGATTAAAAAAATAAAAGTTTTATTTATATTGTTAATGGCATTATAAGCTTTTTACCATATATTATCCTCTATCTTAAAATACAATTATAAAAATTTTTGTAAACATCGCTAACTTATTATGTAAGTATAATATTTATACAAAACAGTACCGCACTTATTCTTCAAACTTTATGACAAAAGAAGCTACGGAGAGAGCACTAAAAGATCCCACCTACTATCCTCAATGACACAGTAATTATAGTTGCTTGATTCATTTCAATGCTACATATATTTAATTCCTTTTCATGTCGTTGCCCCTATTTCTTCATTGAAAGCCATCACATATATAATATATAAATATATTATTTATATACTTTTGTGTATCACAAAGCTACAAAGCACTCCCGGCGTCGACATATAAATATATATAATCTTTAATTGTTATTTTAAAAAATTTTTCTCCTACTTACTGTAGATGTATAAGATATAGGTGAAACTAAAGATAAAGATAATCTATGTCTTTATGTTCATTTTAAATGCTTTTTTTTGTAAATATTAATATCTTGAAATTAGATCATAGTATGTCGATATATAAAATTTTTTATTCTCCTTAGCACTTTTAATTATTTCTATTTTTTTGTATATATAAAATTTTATAGCTATAAAATTTGTAGTTTTTGGTTTTAATCGAAATGATTTTAAAATTTTATTTCTCTTAATCATTAACTTACTAAAAAGGTATAGTATTATAAATTAACATAATTAACCTTTCAATCCTTTACACCTCCAATAACTCTATTTCTTATTTTAAGGGGTATAATTAACGATTTAAACTCGACATACATTTTCTATATACTTTTGACATTATTTCATATTTTTTTTATATTACGTAACATCTTACGTATATTTTCTTCAAATTTAGTTTTGTCAAAAACAATCTTGCTTAATGATCATTGTTTAAAAATATAGTAAAATAAATAATTTAATGCCCTTGTGATGTACCTTTTGTCTTGTAAAAAGCATCATTTTTTCTATTTTTCTAATCATTTTTCCTTTTAATAACATATTACCATCATTTAACTATTTTCTTTTTTAGATTTTGTCAATTAAAGTGTGATACCATAAAATACTTCATATACATAAACTTACCTACCAGCTTATATAAGACTAGCAGAGGGTGTATTGCGCAGAACTTTGACAGCTAAAGTATGTGCATTTTTATTTTGATCATATAAAATTTTTGTAATGCTACATATGTCGACAATAATATTATAACTAGTAATAGTTGGAGTCGAGAGAGAGAGAAATAATATTGAAAATATTTATGTCATTCTCAAAATTTATTTTTCTACTATATGCTTCAACTCAACAATCATTTCTTTTTCTACTATTGCTTCATCCATTTAATATTTTGTCTATGTTTACTTTAGTATAATGTTATACTTTTAATACGGTAGTTCAAGCGAATTTAAGTAAAAGAAGACATAAGCATTTTGTAGTTAGAGATATCATTTTGAAATGAATGTTTCTTAAATATATGATTCTATTACATTTTTTGGTGACCTCCTGAATAAATCAATTTAAAATTTAATTAACATCATTTATTTATTTATATATTATATATAAGAGGCCTGAATAATATGATTCACTAAATGTCTTGGTGGCTTTTTAGCTCTATTGTTCTTTAGTCCCTTAATAGCGCAAAAATTTTTGCCATCTATCATTTAAATTTATATTTTTGAAATTATACAACTTTCTAATAAAATATGTAAGTAACAAAAATAAATGTAACATTCTTTTTTGATTTAATTAAAAAGGTAAGACTCTTTTTTTACTTTCTTGTAGCTTCCAGAAGGAGCATAGTATATAGTGATGGTGATTGTAGCATTGAAAGATAGATGTTTGTATAATCTCATGGTATAACCTTTCTTTCTCTGCTCCCTATCTATCAATTTTTTTATTATTATTTACTATCACTGACTAATGACAGAATCAGAGTTCAATAAGCTTTATACTAAAAGCATACTATTTTAATTGGTAAACAGTATTTGTGAGCATCGATGGAAAAAATTTTTTAGCTGGCGCATAATGATATTTTTAATATGTTATATGATATAATTTTTATTTATTGAGGACAAGGCTAATTGGTTGACAAAGCTTAATATGCCATGCATAAATGTTAAATAAAAAAAAGTAAAGAGAACAGTTTTAAAAATTAGTTATATAGTTTTCAGAACAATCTTATTATATAATTAAAATTAAAGTTTAATTATATTTGATGTCAACTTTAATAAAGATAAATTTTTACTACATATCATAACTTTTATATTGTTCTTATTCTTTTATCTACCTTTGGTACTTTTTAGTATAATTAGCTTTGTTAAAGATTTTAAATTATAAGAAGGTGTAATTGATGTGACCGGCCTTCAAAAAGGGCACTTATAATCAGTGATACACCTTCACACATTAAGTATTTAGACATTCTATTTCTTATACTTTTTAAAGACAATCCAACTTCATCCATAATTGTAGCTTTTTATTTTATCTTTTATAATATTATAATATATAATAGATATCTGCTTCTATATTACATTACCTATAACACAGTATCACATAAAAGTTACACTTTTATACCTCTTAACGACCCTTCTTCAGAACATCACCTCCCTACTGACCATCACAATTATAACCTTCTGCTTTTGTTGCAATTTACTATAAATGACCATTAATATGGTGTTTGTGTTTGATTTAATACAAAAGATATTAAAATTATTTTGTATGCGCAAAAGGTTGACGCACCTAAAGTAGTAGTCTTCATTTACCATTTTAAAACTTCAAACAAATTACAGTTCTTCTCTTCAATAGAGAGAGAGTGTTGTGTCTTGATTATTATATGCATGATGAAAACTGTTTGTAATGAATAATAATATAAAAATTAAAATAGCGACAGCCTCCTCCTATAAAAGTTTGTAGGTAAGAGTAGTAGGCAGCCGCTATACACCCCGATACCTGCCAAAATGGGCACATTTTAACAGGAGAGTAATGAAAATCATATCACTATAAAGTATAATATATCATATATTCGTAAACAGCTAAATTAAAATGCCCTTGGATTTCAGTTTATTACATGCTATCTTAACTTTATAATTATTTTTTACATATCATAATTTTAACTTTTTAGCTAAAACATTTTTTATTATCATTTTTATTATTCGCAAGAGAGTTCCCTTTGATATTTTTAAAGCAATAAATTATAAACTTTAATATTTTTATATATACTTCAAAAGTATGCCATTTACCTTTCCTTATTAATTATCTTTTTATCGGTCATTTATTTTTTGTCCTCTCTATAATTTATATCTTTATTCTTATCAAGAAGCGATCTTTTTTATATGATTATTAAAATTTATTATACCTTCCTGCTTTATATAATTGCTATTTCTTTTCAGGTTATGCTATAAGATTTGTCCTTCAACTTAACAGATCAAGGAAAAAAGCTATTATAGTATTTTATCATTAAACATTCAAATTATTATACCAAACTTTATCTCGCACGATTTTCAGATTACTTATTATTATATATCTAATATATTAGTGTGATCTACATTTTTGTTATTTTTAAAATAATAAAAAAGAAATAACAATTAATAAATTAATTAAATTTCATCAAGAAATATCAATAAAAAAGAAAAATAGTTGTTAATAATGCCTTATCGTAGTGAATTAAAGCGTCCAGATTTAAAAGGTAAGATACAAAACTATAATATATTTTTACTAAATATAATAAAAGCTTTTTATAATGAAAATATATAAATAATCTTACCCTACTTTTATATTGTTTTACATATCTATTTGAAAACATAGTAACTTTAAAAGTATATTACAATAAAACCAATTATGATTTGCTTTTAATTTTGTTGGGGTAAAAAAGTAGATTAAATTTAATGATTATTTATCCTATTTATTTCATAACATATACATCTTGACTTACTATTATCTTTCTTGTCTTACACTATTTTATAAATGCAAGGTTGTTAGATAGAAAGATATATATATATATATATATATTATAAAATACAAATGAGAGCCATCACATTATGTTTAAAAAATATCTTTTTATTTACAATTAGTTACAATTAATTTATTTTTTAATTTACAATTGTTTAATCGTTAAACATTTAATTTGATAATATAGTAAAAAAATTTAAATTGTACTGTCTTTTTTATAATTAGACTTATCTTTCTAAATTAATTTCATATTTAATATTATATGTATAATATTCCTTTATTTTCAGGTCAATTTCCATGCTCAGTTTGCGGAAAAGTTTTTTGTCATTCTTCCTCACTTAGTAGGCACCGTATGCAAGCTCATTTTAAAAGTTATACATGTTCACAATGTAATCAAGAGATATCTAGTAGTGAAACATTACGTTCACATATGTTTAGAATTCACCAAATTTCACGAATGTTTATGTGTAGATGTTGTAATTGGGCATTTGCTGATAAGACATCTTTACATATTCATATGCAATCAATGAATAAAGACGGTAATCCAGGAGATGTTTATGTATTGGCACGTAGTTCAACAGAGGCAGGAAGTTTTAGGAATGAGATGTCATCTGACGGGGAATCAAGAACATCAAATGCCTCTAGTCCTCTTACAATGAGAATCCAATCACCAGCTGAAGCATCAGAAGCCAAAGGTACTTTACCATTTTCTGCTGAAAATTTAGGGTTAGATTTTGGAAAAACATTTTTTGGTAATGATAAAATATCAAATAATATTAAATCATCAATATTTCCCCAATTTAATGAAGGAATGGATATGCTTATGAAACTTAAAAATCAACAACCACAAATTGGTAAAACACCAACAGTACAAGATTTACTTGGACAAAATTCACTTTTAAATTGTTGGCTTGCAACAAATCCATTATGTCAAAATAATATATTTGATTTATCAAATCCAAATTTACTTAACCTTGGAAAACTTTCTTCTCTCCCAGTTAGTGGAAAACGTCCTGAAGGTTCTGTCACTGCAGAAATTGTGAATAATGGAAATAATCGCAAAGATGAGATATCCGTTAAGACCGAGGAATGCAATTCAGAGAGTGGTAAAAGTGATATACTTGAAAATAGTCCATCAAAAACTAGTCCCTCGTTTCTTGACAATTTATTTAATAAAAAACTTGCCGTATTTAGTGGAAATGATGATAATAATCAATCAACATCTAGAACAAATAAAAGAAAAGCTCGTAAACCACAACAATTAAAGGATACCTCATTCAATTCATCAAATGGTGATGATGAATTGGAACCACAGGCAAAGATATCAAATTTATCATATCTTGTTGAACACCTAAATTCTAATAGTAAGAATGATGATAAATTAAATGAGAATCAGGAACAACATTCACCAGCTATAAGTGATTCCCATACATGTGAAAGTGGACAAAATAACTCAACAAATAGTTGTTCATTAGATAAATGTGACAATTGTAAAGTAAGTTATTATTTTTTTATATATTTATTTTTTTACTTTTTAAGAGTGTTCAAAAGCAAAATATTGTCCTTCAGGAGGAGAATAATAAGGTTAGAAGACGAATGAGTAAAATAGAGAATGCAGTATATAAATTTGAAAAAGCAATAAAAGAGTATAGTAATAAAACTTTACCAGAAAATATGAAATCAGAGATGATTAATTTAGTTGATACTTGTTTTAAAGCATGTACAGATGATGAAACGATATCATCGTCAGATAACTATGATTCTTCAGAGTCAACAGAACTCCTAGGATCAGGAATTTTTGGAGCACCATTATTTACACCTCTTAATAAGATATCCTCAATATAAACTGTTTATTTTATAAATTATAAACAAAAGCATACAACATACATTTTCGAAGACTAATATTCTTCTATTAAATATAATTTCCAATTCATTCATGTCAGTCAGTTATTCCAAAAAAACAAACAATGATAATAATGAATGTATATACATTGTCTTTCATGATGGTTGAAAAAGCGTTCCAAATTAATTTTTTTTATTTTTCTTATATTTTACCTTCAAAATTTCAAATTTTTTTTATAACATCAAGCGTCTTTTTTTGTACTCTCAAAATGTAATAATAACAAAGGATCAAGGAATATCCCAGAATGTCAAAAGTTAAAGAAGAAAGATAATGTATGGCAAATAATTATTAACAGTGTCAAACAACAAATAATTTTTTTACTTACACATTAAAAAAAATTACTATCTCTCAAAATATATTTTCAACAACAAAAAATAAAATCCCTGTGGTGTCGCATAAATATAAAAAATTCAAACTAATTAGTAAAATTTCATAATTTGTCAATCTGCCAAATTTTGTGCCTTTATCATATATATGAAGAAACATGGAATATATTTTATATATATATAAGTGTTATATTTAGTGTATGACAACAAACAAACGAAAAAACATATAATAAATGGAGAGAGAAAGTTTTTTTTTTTAATAATTTTGACTTCAAAATTATTGTTATTAATTTTATGCTGAATATATATATATGTTTATTGGAGGAAGTCAACAAATATGAGAAGAAAACAATCAATCTATTTACTTATCAAATATTTAATTTATTAAAATATCTTATTTAGTTGTCAAACAAAAGAGTTATTAATAATTTCATTTTTTTTACCTTTCCACATTTTTTTTTCTATCATCTTTTAATTTTTTTTTTTACTTTTTTTGTTCCTATTAGATTTTTTTACACAATTATAAAATAAGTTTATTCAAATAATCTATTTTAATATATATGATGTCAATTTGAATGTTATACTTCTGACCACTAAAACAAATCATTCTTTTTATTTACATTTGAATAAATAACAGAAAAATTAAAAAATTTAAAATATGTTTATTTTATGTCTTTTTATTAGAAATTTTGAAATTTAAACTTTACAATTATTTGACACACAAAAAAATATATATGATAATTTTTTATTACACTATTGAAAAGACAATAAAGAGATATTTATCTAAACAAAAAAAGTATAATATTGAGATTACAAAGACATCCTATATTGTTTTATTTACTTTGTCTTTTTTTAAATTTTTTTTTGTTATGATATATTGAATTTTATTAGAAATATAATATAAGCAATGTGTAAAGTGAAATTGGAGGTGTAATAAGATCTAAAAAATTATAAATTATTTTATTGTAAAAATATTTGAAAATTAAAAAAAGGTTTTTTTATGTAAAAATCATTATTTGTATGATCTGCTTTACATTTTCAAAACCATTTTGTAAATATTAATAGAAAAATAAAAGGTAAACGGAGTTATAATAAAATATTTGTACAGGAAACAATGTACAAAATTGTGTGGTTAAAAATTATAAATACAATA
The DNA here is from genome assembly GCA_005656395.1 of Strongyloides papillosus. NCBI lineage: Eukaryota > Metazoa > Nematoda > Chromadorea > Rhabditida > Strongyloididae > Strongyloides > Strongyloides papillosus. Next base: position 250,766 of record SRSI01000071.1, read on the forward strand.
ACAAATTTCATATTATAAAAGATATTATAAATATTTTTTCTTATCAAAATTTTGCATATATTAAAAAAGAAAAGATGATTCAACGGGAAGTTATATTATTACAAGTACTACATTTTTGCGGTACCCGTTTGTTAATCTTCATATTTTTAATTATAAATTTTTATTAATATATCTTTTTTGACATTTGTGGTAGAATTAGATAAATTATAAAATTATTAAATTTAATATTTAGTGGTAGAAATATATTATAATAAAAATTTAGTAGAAGTTTTTTTGTCAAAATATTTGTTAACTAATAGTATAACAAAGCCATAATCAGTCTTTTGCGACTTCGAAAGACTTTTTTATTTTTAATGTAAATTTCTATTGTCAGTTGAGATGTACCACAAATAATATTAAACTTTTTTTATTGTTTTCAATTATTTATTTTTTTACTTTTTTTCATATCAATTTACAGTATTGATATTCATTTCACCACATAATTAGAATTATATTACATATATTTAGAACTTTTTTAAATATAAAGAAAAATTTTTTTTAAAAGTTTCCATTAGGGATAAAGCTAGATGAGTTAATGAAAGGACTTTTAACTTGAATATTTTGTATTTGACCATTAGAAGGAATTTGACGGTAATTATTGTTATTTGTTGGAAGTTGTGAAATATTTAAATTTTGATTATTATTATCAAGTGATAAATTTGTGTTATGATGTCCATTTAACATTTGATATTGTGATAATAATAGTTGTAACTGTTGTGGTGTTAATTGATTTTGACCAACATTTTGTGGCAATATTGATAGCTGGTGATTTATTTTTGAATTAAGGACAGCCTTTGTAATATCAGACATTGAATTTAATGAAGTTATTTGACTAAAGATGGATGCATTCCCTTCAGATTGGTTAATGGATGGTTGATAAACAGATGACACTGGCACTTGACTATGAGTTATATTATGAATGTTATTTAAATGATCTTTAATTTTTAGTACATCAATTAATGATTGTGCATTTTTAGACAATAAGATATTATTTATATCAATATTTGTTGGTATACTATTAAATTGATTATTATTCTCAGTTAATGGAGTTATTGATGGTGAAATAAAATTATTTGAAGTATTAGAATTGTAAATTGATGAAATTCCATTATTGGAAAATACATTATTAGATACAACCGAATTGTTAACTGTACTTAAGTTATTTGAATTTTGTAAATAAAATAATGAAGATAAATTTGATGGTTGTTGTGAGATCATTGAAGCTGTTGATGGTTGTAATTGTGGATGGAGAATTGATGATTGTGGGTAGTGTAATTGTTGGATAGCAGCAACTGCTGCAGCCGCAGTTGAAGGATTAGATGAATTTAGGCAAGAAAGCATGATCTCAGTTGCTTGTTTTAGTTGATCATCCATCTTTTCTGTAACAGGTGATATTGCTATTGGTGTTAAATTAATTGTTGGTGTAAAAATATTTGAAACACTTTGAGACTCATTACTACGATTATCTGATATATCAACAAAAGAATTTTTTGTTTGGTCATTTTCTAATTTTATACTTGATTGATCAGAAGGTAATAGAGATATTTCCATATCTGATGAATCTATCTCCTGTGGTGAATAACTTTTATTTGTTCTTAATATACTGATGTCATTATTATCACTCTTAATATCATTATTTTTTGTACTTTGACATTGTTCCATATGAATTTTGAGCCCAACTTTTTGTGCATAACATTTTCCACATAATTCACATTTATATCTAAAATAAATGTTATTGTAATCAATTAAATAATAAAAAATACAAAAACTTACGGTTTCTCTCCAGTATGTACTCTTTGATGAACTTGCATATTTCCTTGATTAGTAAATGATTTATCACAATATTTACATTGAAAGGGTCTTTCACCAGTATGAAGCCTTGTATGAACATATAATGATGATGCATAACCATATTTTTTACCACAATACTTACAAATATATTCAGTTATTTTTTTTGGTGATACAGCTACCTCTGGTACACCAACTGATTCATTTTGTATGATAGTTGTTGAAGAGTTACTTGAAGTTGTAGTGTTATCATTAACTGGAAGCTTAATATCATCCTGTTGTAGTAATGTTTGAACATTAGATGATGATTTATTTATATAATTTGTTGATGGACTACAGGAATTTGGAGATCGTGAACTTGCTGTAGATGTATTAGATGAAATATTTTGTGGTGATGAAATATTATTACATTGATGTGTTGCTTCATGAGCTGTTAATTGGGACTTTTGTATAAAAGATCTAGAACATGTTGTACAGGAATATGGACGTTCACCAGTATGTGTTCTTTCATGTGATTGTAAATTACCCTGAGAGGCAAAAGCCTTAGGACAATATTTACATACATATGGCCTTTCACCCGTATGTGTTCTAACATGTACTTGAAGACTTCCAGCATATGAAAATGATTTCATACAAAAACGACAAACATGTTTTTTTTCATTTTGTTCATGAACTTGTTTAACATGTAATTTTAAATAATTTTTTAATGTAAAAGTCTTGGGACATAAATGGCATTGAAAGGCTTTTGCTCCATGTGTTTTTTTATGTGTATATAAAGCTGATGGAGATGATAAACTTTTATTACACTTGGGACACTTATAATTTCTTATGCCCAAATGTGCACTTTTTTCATGAACAGTCTTTGTTCCATATTGTGCAAAAGTTTTTTCACAATACCTGCATTTATAACTAAAGAAAGAAAAATATACATATAAAATAAAAATGATTAATAATAAAACTTACGGTCTTTCACCTGTATGTGTTCTTTCATGAACTTGAAGTGTTGCTTTTTGAGCAAATTTTTTATCACAAAAATGACATTGAAATGGTTTTTCACCAGTATGACAACGACGATGTGATTCAAGTATAGAAAGGTATGGAAAAGCTTTACCACATATATCACATATATGACGTTTCTCAATACCATTACTATCACCGGATTTATTTTTATCACTGCTACTATCTTCATCATCTTTACTATCATTCATTTCTTCATTCTCTAAATCATCTAACTCTTCATCTTCTTCCAATAAATACTCTTCCATCTCCTCATCAACAATTTCCTCATCTTCATCATCCTCCTCCTCATCATCATCATACATTCCATTTTCATAAGATGCTTCATTGTAATCAGACATTGAATCATTAGGAGATGCCTCTTGTTGATTAGGTGATTGAATATTATTATCTATTCTTCCAGGTGAATCATCTGATTCACTACTAGATGTACTACTATTTGTTGGATTTGAATATGAAATAGTTGAATTTTTCTCATCATCATCTATATCTTCATTTGTTAATGTTTTATTCTTGTAAATTACTGGAGGGCGTAAAGACCACACCGTCATGTACCATATTGACCATCTTCTATATATCACAAAAAAGAGATAACAAGATAAAAAATACTAATAAATAACAAAATAATACCTAAAACAAAAAAAATTGTAGTTTGATATGTTATCTTGAAATAAAAAAAATGTATATAATCATAAAGGCATGTTACATATTTGTGTATTTTAAAACACGGTAACGGTACCAAGCGCAAAGCGGCACGAATATTTAAAAATAATAATATAAGCATACATATAAGGATATACAAATGTATTTTTGCAGTAAAAAAGGAAAAAACAATAATAAAATAAATAGATGGATGAGGTTCTAAAAATGTCCTGTCATTTAAAAATAAAATACGTAGTGTTGATATTATAAATATATAGATATGTAAAGAGAGGAGAGAAATGATAAAATAATTTTATTTTTTAAGTTGCTTTTTGGCACCTCCGAAAAAAAAATAAATAGAGGAGAGATAGATTTTACTAGATGGTAAGGAATTGTGTTAAAAAAAGAATTAAGAATGTGGTTGTATTTGTAAATGGGAACTTAAGAAAGAGTGCTTCACTCTTTTTTAATTCTTTTTACTACAACGATACGAATTATTTTTGAATTTTGTTTTTGTTTTTATATTTTAACTACCCGTCATATATTTTCGTTGTATCGGGAAATTCTTTTGGTCATGATCAAGAAGCTTGGGACTGCCTGGTACCAATCGCCAAGTTGTATATATAAAAATATAATAATATGTATATATATTTATGTATGTATATATATAACATAAATAACATTGCTTCTTGTTTTTTATTTATAAGTAGCCGCTGGTCAGTTCTATTTTTTATCATTTATTTATGCAACCTCTTCCCTGACCTCGAATAAAATACACATCATAATCTTACTTTCAATGAGGGGTTTCCGTAATAGTACCATATTATCTTTATATTTGTAATTGATAAAAATTAAATTTTACAGTTATCACATGAAGATGAGGACTAGTGACAGGTTAATTTTTATACATACAATCATTTTTATTATTAATAGTAATATTGAAGATAATGTAAAGGAAAATGTACAAACAAAAACTTTAAACTGGTGTCAGGGTATCAGGCAGGCACCATGTAACTATAATCACAAAATATGAATAATAATACTAAATACTAGCATTAAAAATAGAAGATATGATAAAATAAAAAAAAAATAGTATATTATGAATATATACAATCAAATAAGGTATTTATTAAAAGTTTTAATATTGAAAAAAGATTTCGTACAATTTTTAATTGTCATTTTTTTGTATGTTAATGTAATTTATATTTTAAGTCTCAAGGATAATATCATCAAACAATGTATGATCATGTTTTTACAATAATGTCTTATTTTACATACCATAAATAAAACGTTATCCGATTAAATGAAGGTGAAAGTTGTTTTAATAATTAACAAGAAAAGGATATACTACATAAATAAAAATAGTTTAAAAAGACAATAAATAATCAGGTTTTATATAAATTTAAAAAGGAACATTTTTTAAATATAAATAATAATTATATAAATATTTTTATTAATTGAAAAGGAGTAGGAGAATATTAGAAAAAAGTCAAACTTGAAAAATAATAATGCATATAAATTATATGTTCCTGGAGGTAGGAGCCACCCGACACCGGACAAGCTAGCTGGTCAATGATATGATAAGAATAGAAATAAAAAACTATATATAATAGAAATGTGAGAGAATTTTAGGCATATTTAAAACTAAAAGTAACATTTATCATAAAAAATAGTAAATAAAATAATAAAAAGGTCATATTATGTAATTTTTATAAAGTATATGAATCTTAAAATTGAAGATTTAAGAAAATGAAGGATAATAATTTTTAATATAATATCAAATAATAGTAGAATATGGCTTGCAAATATGCAAACAAACACAACCTGGTACATTATTGAAATGTGTGAGATATAAACTATTTGTAATTTTTACGGAAAAAGCTAAAAGTGCATATGAAAAGAGCAGAGATATAAGCAGTTACTTCTTAGATCAAATAAAAAGGATAACAAGAAAATGTTGCAAAAATGATGGTTGAATTTAAAATAAAAAAAATTAAATGGATGGGGAATGATTAGGAGATGGTACAAAATGTTTTTTATTCACTTATAATTTTATTTTATTGTCAAACAGATATACTTTATGATAAATAATTTTTGAAACTGTAAACAAATGTTAATAAATATATGTATAAAAAGAAGAAAATTTTTTATAATTTTTATTATGTATATCTGATATATAACTTTATATGTATATTATGTATATTTGTCATTGTATTTTAAAAAATGATCTCTAAAACTATCGTTACTTAATAAAGGTCAACTTTGTTTTCTCTTTTTATAATCATCTTATATATACATAATAGTTTCAATATAAAGTATTAAATACTACCAAATTGCACTTCAATAATTATTATCAATTTCCCTTGTAGTGTTAATAAGTATAAGTAAGCCCAATATGTGGGTGATACATTCATCTCATGGTAATAAAAAAATCTATGAATTAAATTAATTTCCACGTTTTATCAGGCAATTTTTAGATTAGGCAGTATTAAAAGGAGTAATTAATTTAAAGAAACATATTAATACATCAATAATCCAAGAATATATTATATTTTAAAATAAATTATGTTCAATTAAAGTACAACATAAAAAGAGATTTATCGTCCTGTTACACTATTTACTCCATAACAATCACAATTTATTAATATTAAATATTATATTTTATTCTAATTTGTCATAGTTTAAAGTGAATTTTCTAAAAAAAATACTAAAGTGTAAATGATTTAAACATTAATACATTATTATCTGTGGATTTTAACATTTTTAAAAAAAAGGTAATCAGTTGAAAGAAATGTGACGAAAATATGTAAACAAATGAAATAATAATATATCTATAAAAATTTAGAAATTATAGACTATTATTTATAATAATATTTAAACTATTAAATTGTTTAAAAATGAATCTTCTATATATATTATATAAATATATGTATATATATTTATTACTATAGATATTTTTTATTAATTTTTTGAAGATTTGAAGAAATAAATAGTGAAGCCAGAGAAACACATATATTTTATAAAATGAAAGCTTCACCATCCTTATTCCTACCTACAGCAAGTATATTTTCACTTTGTTTACTTTTATTTTTGAAAATGGACAAAAAGGCTAGTGCAACCTGGTACAATAAAAAATAAATCAGTCAAAAGACGGAACAAACATATACTATTAGTAGAATTAAATTAATTGTTAACAAAGGTATTCGTTATGCTTTTTAACAAAACATCACTTGCCGGGAGGTTAATATATATAAATATATAATATAATATATTATATATAAAAAGAGAGAGATAAAAAAATACATATATACATACATAAAGTCCAAAATTTTTTTTGTTAAAAGGAAAAAAATAAATATAATAACTATTAACGATATCATTTTTTTATATATTCAAAAAAAAGAAAGTTCTTTCTTGTGGTCAATCTGTAAATGAAAGACTTCTAATACTTTTTTGGTTCTCATTTAAATAAATGACGTATAAAAGAATCTTTTTTATTATTTATTATAACAACATTATATGCTGTATGTATATTATAATGATTTTACAATAAAAAGAATAAAGGAGAATGTATATATAATATAAAGTGTTAAATCAGCTGATTAGAAAAAAATTTTTATTAATAAAAATAAATGAATAATTGTTAGAAAGTGAGGGTGTAAATGATTTTTGGAATAACTTTAAATATAAGAATAAAAAACTATAATTTAAAAGGAGGCATTTTTTTAGTCCTTTATTAATATTATATCATCTGTAAAAATTTGAAACAAGGCGTATTATGTAAGTTTTACATTTTTTAATATAGTGATATGATGAGTACACAGCTCCTTAGGCAATGGCTTAATGCTAGAAAAGTTTTACAGCCGGTTTGTTGGTGATAGTATGTGCCGGCCACCAATTGCAGTCATTTAAAAAATTTTAAGAATCTTTTTTCTTCCATATTATCAAAATATGATATAATTATTATTTAGAGAAACAAGAAAAAATTATATTTATGTATATGATTTGATAAATTAATATTATATTATTTTATTGTCTTTTAAAGATATTTTTTTAACTCTGATATATTTATTATATTTGAAAAATTGAATGAACATGAATTGTTTTAAAGCAATGATGGAGAAAAATGACGTATGTGAATTATTTTTTTTGTAAGCATAAAAATTATTTATTTATATATTAATGTTCTTACATGGTAAATGGTGCATTTGGACAATTACAAAATAACTTTTAAATATTTATAATCAAGAATCAAGACATAGTAAATATTTTATCATTAATCCTATCCAATTTATTATTTATATAGTTGGTTTAAAAGATATAGTAAAAACAATAATGCCATAATTCTTTTTTTTCTTATTTATGTTTTCCTCAATTGTTTTGAATAGAAAAAAATTAACGATCACTTTGTATGTATATATAATTATTTATGAAAAGCGTTGATAAACTTATTTATAAATATAATGAAATTACAAATCTTTACATCTTCTTAATAATAACAACGGTATCTGACTACTTCATTTTATAGTATTTATTAATATATTTATATAATATTTAAAAATAAAAAAACTTATAAAAAAATTGAACAAAATAAAAAATTTTCTTTATAAATATTCATATGTATATTTTTTTCCATGATAAAAATACATGTTAAAGTTTTTTTTTAACAGAATATATCAGCGTGCCAGTTGGTACGAGACAATTTTTATGTTTTACTGGTTTTATGATATACGTAATTATGTTTGGTAGTATTAACATTATTTTATCTTTTCTATAGTATTTGGTCATTATAATGTTGTTATGTAGAAATAATAGAAATAAACTTTGTCAGAAAATGACATTATGATCATTTTCATTTAACAAGATGAAGCTGGATTAGAAAAAAAGAGATCCTGTTAAAATATATATGTATATATTTATTATGTATATTCTATTTATATATGTTATATAATTTTTCTTTTTATATATTCTTTTGATACCTTTTTAGATCATATAAAATATATCAAAAGCAAATAAAAAAAAGAAAAAGAGATATTTGACCGTTAATGATTGAATAGATAAGAGAAGATTATTTTCAAGTTTCTTTTTACTTAATATTTGTGTAAGGGAAACAATTAATAGTATTTTAAAGAGTGTCTTACTACAAAAATCAAACAAACAAAAAGTTTTTAAAGATAAAATAAGTTTTTAAGAAAAAATATGAAAAGAAACATTATTATAATATATAACGGATCAAAAAGAGACATTGTCACTTGGTACCAGCTGCCACTGGTCAATAAAGCTTTTCGTATCGTTATTTAGTTCTTTCTTAACTTTTTTTCTTGCTTCATGTAATAATAAGTATGTAAATGTATTTCAAAAAATTTTGGATACTTTCAAATAATATGTAACTTCTTTTTTTAAGCTCGGGATCGTGTGTTACACTGTGCCATTCAAGAACAGTAAAAAAAGTATTTAAATAATATGAATAAATGTATAAGATTAGAAGTTATATATCTATTTCATTTAAAATTGCTCTCTCCAAGTAAATTTATTTTAAAATATATGTAATATTTTATAAACAAGGGATTTTTTTTATAAAAAAAATATATATAGTAGTTTAGATTGGGTGTTGGAAAGCTAAATATATAAACATTTTTATTACTTATGACATTGATGAAGGAAAAATAGATTTTTTTCTATTAATATCAGGATGTATTTATTTATTTATATAAATATTTTCATAGAAAAAAATATATCTTTTAGATGATTAATATTACGCCATTTTTATTTTTAAAATGACGATATAAATATCAAAATTATGTAAAAATTCTCCTTAACATTCATTTCAATGAATGATTATTATTCTTAGGCATAGGGAATGAATAATAATAAAAACTGTTTAATAAAAGTGTTAATATTATATAATTAATGTAACATTTATTTTTGATAAACTAAATATTTTACACAGTAAATAAAAGATTAAATTATGTAACATTAATATATAATATAAAAAAATTTGACAACACTAATAAATGTTAATAATTTTATTAAAATTAAAAGTAGCCAATTCAATGAAAATGGTAAATTTTTACAATACATATTGTATTAATTTTTTCTCTTTAAATATATTTTTTTAACATTTATAAATATATTATATTTGAATATAATGTTAATATTAAACGAATCACATTTGAAATAATAGAGAAATAATGTTATTAAAAGTATATAAAAAAAATGCATTATTACAACATGGAGCTTGTCAGCTGCGACACTCTCATCCAAGATTATGTCCTTTATGATGACAATTAGGAGTAAAAAAATTATAAAAACAAAAGAATTAAATAGACGTAAAAAACTTCTTGGAAAGGATATCTTCTGAAGTCAAAAGAAATTCATTTTTCACGGGTATTCTGTAAGAATAAAAAGACAAATATTAGAAAAAAAAGTTGCAATTTTTTTATACTTGTTCTTAGGGTTTTCTATAACGATTATCTTCTTCAAAATTCCACCATTGTGACATACTCATAATTGGTTGTCTAAGTAAATGAGAAAAATGATGTTCTTTCTTTACAACAATATTTTTATTGAAATTTTTTGAATATTTAGGAACTAATTCCTCTTCTGAAGCAGGTGCATTTGCTATAAACGGTATTGATACTCCAGGGCGATAAAGAAAGTCTAAAAAAAGACGATTAACAAGAAAAGTTGTAAAAGTCAAATTTATTGCTTACAAATACGTCTTCCATTAGGAAGAATTTTGTATTTTTTGTTGTTTAAAGCTCTGCCACCTGAGAAAGCTGTTGCAGACATGAAAGTATCATAAGAAATAAAAATGATTAGAAAAATGGCAAAAAAATTTTTAAACTTCATTCTGAAATAAGAAATTTGTAATTTTTTATATGCAATGTTTATTTTTGTATTTTTTTTTCAAAACTTAAAAGAAATAAAAAAAGAGGGAATAATCCATATTTATATATAATCGTAACTTTTAAAGTATTATATTTTTACATTACAATTTATGGTATATATTCTTTAGTAGTATTTAATAATTATAGGTATTTAATATCATTAAACTACTCGTATGAAGCAATATATTTCTAGAAGATGTAAAATAATTTTACATTACAAAAAAATTACTTTTATGGCAAAATTTATTACAATCATTACAATATATTTAATATTCAGCGTAGGAAGAGTAAATGATTTAAGAAAAAGCATGGTGATATATAATATAATTAAAAATATAAAAGTGAAAGTATATGATAAACTTTATAGGGTAGGAAAAGAATATTAATAACTGTCTAAAAATATTCTAAATAATTCCAATAAATAGAAAAATTAGTATTCTACTGTTTATTTTTAATATATCAGCTTAAACTTCCTACAGTAAACTTTAAAGTAATATTTATGGTTGGTGCAAAATTTCTGTCGTTTTTTTTACAGAAACACTTTAATGTTAAAATTTTAGTAAAATATTTATTGAATTTTTAATATATTTCTATTGTTATCTTTTACATGTTTTCACTTAGAAGACACCTAATTGACTACAAAATTAAAGAATTTCTTAGTCATTTTGATGAAATATTAAGATAAATCAATATTTACTTTATCATCTTTGTTAAAGATTCTACATTTCAAGAATTTATGAAGATACAAAAGTAGGTAGTAGTTAAAGGTACATCTGGAGGGTATGTTAATTAAGAGAAAACTTATTACTTTAATTTGGTCAGATTTTTTCGAGCTGCAATGTTATTCGTGGTCAATAATGAGAAATTGTTTTCAAATTTTGTCAATTTTTTAAAACTCTATTTCCAATTTTAATATCATATCAGACTGGAGGTCATAAAATATAGTTTAAATGTAGTAGAATTTCAAAAAATCTTCATAAGAAGCAGAAACCCTACAAATGTATGTATCATCTTCAAGATTCATTTTTTTGTCTCGAAACGTTGAAGACAACCTCTGCACTGTTCCAAAATCTACTATAACATCCTCCAATGTTCTACATAAATTTTTTAACTTGAGTTGCGTTATTCACTAGTTGAAGTTCACAAAATATACGGTATCAAAAATGACATCTTACAGCATTTCTGTTTTAACTAGGAAAAATTAGTATAGATAACATGACAAATTATAATTATGCAGTTATAAAGTTAAAAAGTGGTATTATATAATTATTATGATAACTTATTTTTCTAAAACTTTTAATCAAAATTTTTGATGATGAAATATGATTATAAAAATTACAACAGAACTTTTATACTTATCTAATTTATAATAAATATGTAGTTAAATTACAAACAAATACAAAATATTTTTAAAATATTAATTTTTTCTTAAGAAAAGGTATGTGTATAGATCTAAAGACAAAAATGAAAAGTAACACTAATTAAAAATATTTGTTGATTATTATATAATCGACAAAATAAGAATAAAATATGACATTTGAAATTTTCTTTAATCCAACTAATTACATATTTTTTTAAATAAATAATAAATTATCTTGTAAATGAGTCAATGTATTTATATATAAAAACAATGAAGGAAAATATATAAAAATAGATATAATTTTTTAATAAATTTAGAAGCAATAAATTATTAAAAAATATTTTTTTAGTGAATTTTTTTTGCAAAAAAAAATAATCTTTCGTATTAATCATTTAATGAAGTACAAATAATTGTTTTTTAAATTGATAATTACTTTATATTAGAGAATGATATCGTCTACACTTTTTTTAATGAAAATATTAAAGAAATATTAATAAAAAACACTTAGAATTAATTTTTTCCTTTCACTTCTATTTGAATGATGCAATTTAATCTTAAAATTTGAAAGATTAGTCGTTAATAGTTTGTAATAAGGAAATATACAAAATATTACAAATCAAAAACAATAAGAAAATAATAAGATGAGGTAAAATTCAAGATTAATAAGTTATGGAAAAAGAATTAACTTACTACCATAATCATATTAATGAATTTTACTTTTTTATTTTTTAAAAATAAAACTTGAAAAAGTGAATTAGTATTAGGCACGAAAGGGATAAATATACATTACCAGTGAGTTTCTAAGTAAATTATAGGAAAGAAATTATGTTTTTGTATCCATTCATGTAACGAACTTTTATAACACAGCAAGTTGTTTTAAAATAGGAAAACATACTTTATTTTGTGAATTACTAAAGATAAAGAAAAATAATTGAAATTAAATAAGTCAATCACGTAAAAAATATTAAAAAAAGAATAAAAATATAAAATTAAGAAATATTTGTTGTTTGAGAAGTAAGAAAAAAAGATAAATTATTCAATTACTGTAATAGGACTATTTTCTTCAATAGGTTCGTACTCAATAATTTCTTCCTCAATTTCCTCATAATCATTGTCATCTTCATCATCTGATACCATATCAACATCTTCAAATATCTTTTGCTCTTCCTTTTTAACTTTAACTTTTCGAATAACTTTTTTTATCTTCTTAATTTTTTGTTGATTAATACTACTCATTTTCTCAATTTGACTATGATTATTCTTGTTACAATTTTCTTCCTCATTACATGCATTTTCTATTTCACCTTTATATCTTCCTCAATTTCTTCTTTTATTAATATATTTGTATCAAAATTATTAACTTCATCCCCAACAGATAAATAATTTTTTTCTGTATCAATATATAAAGGTTCTAATATATTATAAATTTCATAATTACTCTCTGTGATTGGTTTTTGTTTTTGTCTTCTTGCGGCTCTTCTCATATATCTTTCTAATTTTTCTAATCTAATTTTTTCTCTTCTCTCCTCATCTCTCTTAAATTTATCAATTTTTGCGTAATCAGGTGTCCATAATGATACACCATCACCACTTGTTGCTAACATCATTGCGTTACAATAAAATTTCATTTGCGAAATACTACGGCGATGTTGCGAAATAAAAGTTTTGTGTAAAAATCCAGTACTTACATTATACATATTTATTTCATTACCAAATGCAACAAATACTTTCGAACTACATGGTGAAAATTCAACAGGATAGTCAAAATTTTCCCAATTATTAATATTTTCATAATTTGCAACTTTTCCTCCAGTTATGACATCATAAGAACCAAATAAGCATCCATTTGTTGGTAGAATAAATAATCTACCATTTGGTGAAAATTTAATATCTCTTACCTTATTATTTTCATCCAAAATATCATCATCAATTATAAATGTTTTAAGTGTACCACGATTATAACTTCTGATGTCAAAAAATTTTACGACACATCTATCATCAACAACTCCAATATAATTTCCAGTTGCATCATAAGATATTTTGGGATTTGCGAATCCATGAATAGTACTACAGGAGTTTGGTATTCTTATATCCCACATTTTTATACAACCATCAATACTACTTGTCATAAAAAATGTCCCAGCCGGTGATAAAGAAATTTTTGTAATACTATTTTCATGTCCATGATAAAATCTTATATATTTATTATATTCTAGTGAATATTGTCTTAATGAGTGGTTTATTTTATATGATGGATGAATAATATCATAATTGTGTTGTAAAAATTCACCATCATATATCCCATATTTTTTAAAAGATACCTTTAATTAATATTTTTTTATAAAAAATTTTCATATAATAATGACTTACAATTCTTTGTACCTTCCATGAATAGACATCAATAACCCTCCCAATTTCATTTTCATCAACTGTAAAAAGAAATCTTCCATCAACAGAGAAACTTAATGAATTTGACATTCCATTACAAAAAGATGGTTTCCTACATTCATGAAAACTTTTTAATATCTTTGTTTGCATTCTTAAACGTACGCAATTTCTAAATGTAATGAAAAAAAGTGTTATTATATATATATATGAAGGTACAATAAATAACCTACTCCATATTTGAGCATATATTGTAATCTAATGGTATTTGTGTTGACATTAACAATTCTGGTTCATCAAATATCATTGTTCCGAGACTTGATAATCTATCTCCAACCTCTCCTTCAGGATTATCGTCATCTTTTGTGATATCTATTAATTCAAAATCCTCTGGAGGTGGTTCTGGAATTTCAGGTGTTCCTATTACTCCTCTAGGACTTGTATGTTTCTCTTTGTTATTATCATCTTCTTTTACAGGTGGTGTTGAGTCTTCTTTGTCTGATGAATCTTCATCATCAGATATATCTTCACACTCCATTTTAGACATAAATTTTTGTAATTGTTCATTGCTTGCTGGGTTCTTCATCTAGAATAATAAGAATGGATAAATGAAGTTGTTAAAGCAATTTAGTAATAAAATGTTCTTTAAAAATAAAAAATATTATCTAAGCATATTTTATAAAAATACAGATATAATGTACAGTTTTTAATTCTTAAAATGTGTTATAAATTAATACTACTTATTTCTCCAACTTTATAATCTTAAAATATCACTTCTATATATAGTAAAAGATGGCATTGCAAGATTTGAGCATTCAGGTCAAATAACATAATAACAAAGTACAAATAATAAGTAGAAATTACAGCTATATAATTTAATTTTTTTTATATGAAAAAAAATTTTTCTTGAATACCAATGTTTTATGCACTATTTAAAATTGATATAAAATAGTAGTACTTCATCAAATATTGAGGCATAATTTTGTATTATTATATAATAAATAATAGTGTTAAATTTTAATTTTTTTAATTAAATATTTAATACAAACAATTTAATGACATTTATAATTAGATATTAATTTTGTATGTATTTACTAACATAACAATTAATGTACTTTATGTATTTACTGGGATTTTAACAATTATTAATTGAATAAGTTTATAATACTAACTTAATGCGAATTGATTGGAGAGAAGTCACTGGATTGCTTTTTAAGACTGGCATCTTTAATTACATAAATTTTTCATATAAGAATTAGTATTAATAATACAAGTGATATTTATTATTTATATTAAATTATATACATCCTATAAAGTGGAATATTGCTTTTCAAAAATTATTACCTAACCATTTACACTAAAATATTTATAAATCATTTTTTTACCCTCTATAAATTTAGATGGAATTTCCTCAACGGCAACGTCAAGTTGTAGCATCACAACCAGGACCTAGTGGTTATCAATATCAACAAGTTCATGGACAATATGGTCAATTAATTAACCTTAGAATGAGAAGAATAAATTTGAATGGTTTTTCATTTAATGTTCCTGAAATTCTTCTTGAAAATGTAAGTGATTTTTTTCACATTATTAGTGAATTTTTTAAATTAGGAAGCAATATTTCGTGGTATCTTTTCACGTCGTGTCTTTGATGCATTACCGCCACACACCAAACAATATTTATATCAATTCCTACCGCATGTAGATGATATTCCTGTTGATAGTTTTGTTGATGCGGCTTTTACCAATGATCCTGGTTTTAATTTTGTCAACCCACTAACAAAATTACGTAAGAAACTTCAATATAATTGGTTTAGTAGTGAAAAGAGTAGTGAAATTCTCCAACTTCGCGATAGTAGAAAAGTTATCTATGATCATTTCATACGCCAATATTATATTGATCTAATGGGGAAATTACTACGCTCAAGACACGAAATCCTAGAGAAAGCTTATCAATCAACATCTCAGGAAGATTTTGATTATCGAATGAAACATCAATCATATAAAAAGAATGTTAAGGTGCAACAACGACGTAATGATGTTATTTCTTCAAGAGCCACAAGACGTGTTAAAGCTATGTTAGATCATGTTAAGCAATTAGCTGATGATCCAAATCCTGAATCATCTGATGATGAGATTTTTGGTGATAAGGAAATTATTCCTGTAACAAAGACTGTTTCAGCTAAAAGTACATTATATCATCCTGAGTTGAATGACTATGATATGCATCAACCAACAGCTCCAAAGACAATTAAAGAAATGCTTAAGGAACACCGTCGTCTTCGTCAACGTGATCCACATGCTCCAGCTTTGGATACAGAAGGTATAACATTAAAAGATGTTTATACAAGAGCCGGCTTAGGGTTCCAATCAGAACGTAATTTTGCTCAGCAAAATAAAGAAAAATTGGCAGCAAGAATTGAAAGAAAAAAACAATTAGCTAGGGATCAAAAACAAATTTTAGCAAAAAAGTAGCGCAATGTTATCAATTTACTAAGCAATTATAATGTCATTATTTGAACATCATAATATTCCACCTACTTCTTTTTCTCGTTTTTATGTCCTTTTTTGAGTTTTTTGAAACATTACAGAAAAATTTAACATTTGCTTGTTAGTACTTTTTATTTCAACTAACAAAGATTACTTTTATTGTGTAATTCCAACCAACACGAACATAAATATCTCGTTAAATGAATATTATATTTATTTCGATTTTGGCATAATAATTTTTTAAAATTATTGCTTTTATACACATTTGTCATTTTGTGATAACATTATATATTTAAAATTGTACTTGGATCAACTTTGTAAAAATTAATTGTTGTAATAATAAATTTTAAGAAATCAAGGGATAATCAAATTTCTTTTAATAATATAATATACGTTGGTATTACTAATTATTTTTTACAGTTATTAATTATAAAGATTTTTTCCCTTCATTATATTATATAATTATAAAAATAGTATAATCTTTTTAATCAGTTATTTCCTTTTACAATTGTCATCACTTTGTCCAATCAGTTGACTAGTGTATAATAAGTATGCTTTAGAAAGAAATAAGTGCATGATATAATTTTTATGAAAAAGTATTCTATAATAATTGTATTTGATATATGGAATAATAAAAATAATTGGTATATAGGTAGTGAAAATTTATAATTGTCATGTTAATTCTTCACCTTTTCTTGATCTATTTTTTATTAGCAAAAGGTACGTCTATATAAAAAATCTTTAATTTTAATACTAGTACAAAAAACATTTTTAGTTGTTAATTGTAAAGAATGTAATGTTAATGATTTTATGGAATCACAAAAAATTTTCCAAAAATTTTTAAATTTAAGTGAGTTAGCAGATTGGAATCATCCTAATGTGCTATCATATCAATTAAATGAAATTTATATAAATGATTATGATGGAAGTAATGGCTTAGTTGAGACATGTAATGCCTATTCACAGATGGGTTCATATTTAAATCAAAAAAATATATCATTATCCGATTGTATTTCAACATTATTTATTTTAAAGAGTGTTAATGAATCATCTAATGGTCTCCTTTATGGATCAATTATTAATACAGTGGAGTATCAATGTAGTGGTGGATTTTATAATGGTATTGCACAATGGAATTGTTTAAAAAGAATTTTTAAGTATAAATATGATGATTTAATGAAATGTCTAACGACAATGCTTGATAATTATATGATAAATTCAACAAATGTTTGTGAATTAATTAAAACATCTATAGATTGTCAAACCAAAATATATCGAGATGTTTGTGGGGATAATCAGGCAACATATTATGGTTGTGAATCATTTAATCAATTTATTGAACACTTGTGGCCGATGTGTGATAATACATGCAATATTTTTGATTTTCAATATTAACTCATATTCTTAGATTTCAATATAAATTTTTCATTATTAAAAAATGAGTCATTATTTTAAGAGAAAGCGAAAATGTATTACTATTTATTTTATAATAAAATAATCATAAATTTATATTTAATAAAGTATTTTTATCATAAATTTACCTACCTTTATATTACTTTATTAACAAGATTTATACATATGCAAAATAAAAGGTGGGATTTTTGTAATATTTAAATTAAAAGTTTTTATCTTTAATTTTTATAATATTATTACTATTTTTATAAAGAGCATAATAAAAATTTATAAAAACAAAATATTGTATATATTTTATTGAATTAATTTCTTATCAAAAGAAATAATTATCTTGCTATTTTATGTCTCAAAATTCTTCTTACTTTGTTTCTTTTCCTACTCTTTATATAAAATAATTTTATCAATTCTTTAATTATCAGATTATTGTATAAGTTAATAAAAGCGATAAGGATAATGTTAAAAATGTTTGGTTAATTTTGATTCTGATCACTTTTAATATAATAGGACAATTAGAGAGTGTTATATTTTATTATATAATTTTCTGTAATATAACACTAATTAGATAGTAACATATTATCAATCATTGATATCTGTGGACATTAAAATTTTCTTATATAATATGATAATGAAAGTAATCCACCTATAACACGTTAATTTCTGCAATTATTTTAAATATAATTATAAATACTAATTTTTAGAAAGATGCTCAAGCTTGCAACTGTTTTTGTTATTGGTAAGAATTTTTAACAGATTTTATTTATATTTACATTTTTTCATTACTATAGCTATTGCTTTGACTAATGGTCAAACTCAAGTTGATAATTATTGTAACCAAGTTCAATTTAACAATTGCAAACACCAATTTGCCAATACCCTTGGGTTAAGGTAAAATATTTTAGTTTCTCAAATTAATAATATATAATTTTTTTAAAGTCCTGATCTTATTTTTAAAAATGCCTCTGATTTCCGTATTCAAGTAGCTACGCTTTTTTACATGGGAAAAAACAGTGTCAATAATTGGGTTAATTTATGTAATTCTTTTACTTCTTTCTACCAGTGTCTTGGTCAATTTAATTATGTTGAATGTTTATCACCAGTTGGATTGATTGTTCAAGGTGCTTCTCCAAATGATGCTTTTGATTATGACGGAACATTTAGACAATACCAATTTGAATGCTCTGTAGGATTTGTTCCATATGATGATAATTACAATTGCCTTGCTAGTACCTGGGCTAATGGTGCCTCTCAACTTATTGCTTTATCTACTTCTTATAGAAAGAATGTCAATCATGATCCAAAGAATGCTTGCACGTAAGATGATGAAATATCAAAATGTTTTTACTTGATTTTCTTTTATTATAGATATGCTAAGAACCTTCAAGATGGATACGCTCAAATATTTGGTTCATTAAACTGTAAAACAAATAAAAAATGGGCTACATGGTGGGGATGTAGTATTGCTAATGAGTATGCTTCCGCTCAATTCCGTCATTGTAATCATGTTAACAAATGTCCATGTAAGTTTTATTATGTTATATAAATTATAATTATTAAAAATTATCTAGTTGATCAAATTATAACTTCAAATAGTATGGTTAAATTTGATGAGAATGGAAAACTTATGGTTAAAATCCCAAAAACATGGGAAAAGAATGAGGTTACCGGAGAGTACTATCAAGAGGAAGAAAAGTGGCTATAAGCTAATTAGTTTGTAGATCGTCACAAAATGTTGAACTATGAGGAATAAGACGAATTATGTACTTTAATATCTTTTTTTTGTAATAAAATTTCTTCTTGATTATTTTTGCTTTAACTAAATTTTTATAAATTGTATTTCATTGTGATGAATTTATGGATAATTTTTTTAATAATTACAATTAGTGAAAAAAGTTAACAGAAAATAATTACAAAAATAAATTATTATTTTTAATGTTTCATTGTAGTAATAATACATTTATGATATCCATTATACATGACTAATGTAAATATTTTGTGTTATTTTGCATGTTTAATTAGATAATGATAACAATTGTTAAAGATATTACTAACAACATTAATAATAAATCTGATAAAAAATTCAATAAATTTGTCTTATCAAATTACGATACTCCTTTTTATTAGAACATTATTATCTTATTAGTTGTTAATAAAATTATGTGATAAGAAAAATTTGCCATATTTGAGGAACTTCAAACCAAAGATTAATATATACATATTATTATAGATTATTCTTTTTATTAACTAAAGAATGTAGGAATAAAGGAAAATTATAAATGATACTTTTAGATAAATTAATATATTATACCATTGATAAAAGTTATACAATTATTATAATATGTTATTAATAAAAATATGTGTTTTGGTATTATATTTATTTTTCATTTCAGTCTTTAGTTTAAGAAAATGCTAAAAAATTCATTAAAAATATTTGTATCAGGTATGTTTAAAATAAACTTTTAAAATGATAGGATATTAAATATAGTTTTTGTTTTGTTTATTATCGCAAAAAATGGAAGGGCACAATCACAAGTTACCTGTGATTCAAGTGCTTTACAACATTGCTTGTATGGATTTATCCAATTTACTGGATGGAATGTTTCTTCTCAAAACGCTTTAAATGATTATACTAATCTATATAATTACCTTCAAAACACTATTGCCAATGTAGTAGGATATGATGATGGATTATTGTTAGCTTGTAATGGAATTGAACAATTTGTCAATTGCCTGGGAATACAAAACATTGGTTGTATTTCAGTTCCAGGGAGACTAAGAGCTGGTGATTCACCAACAAACGCTTATGGCATTGCTGGAACTTTTAATCAATATAAATTTGAATGTGGTCCTGGTCTTTTTACTGTTGTAAGGGATAGTGCACTTACATGTATTCAAAGAGTTTTAATATCAAGTGCTAATGTATTAGCTAGTTGTCGTTCCACATACTTTGCCAATATCCAACATGATCAATTAAATTCAAATCTTTATATTAAAAATTTACTTCAATGTTATATTGCTCCATTTTCTGTTGCAAGATGTAGAAGAGATACACGATCAAATGAATGGTGGGCTTGTGAAAGTCAATACCAATTTGTTAAATCACAATTTCCATTAGCAACTGATATTTGTGATAGTAAGTTTTTTAAATCACCTAATAAAATTATGATTATTTAGTTCAAGATTTTCAATTCGAAATGATGAATGAGTACATTAAATCGAATCATAAAGTTGAGAATAGTAAGCATTACTTCAAAATGCCTAATAAATGGATGATAAATGAGGATGGAGAATGGGAATACGCTGAACAAGGATGGATTAGTGTTTAAAAATTTTTTTATTTTTACAATTATTTTAGATAAAATAAATTGCATTATTAATTGATGTTTATATGTAGTCCTAAACATTAAAAATTGTTTAAGTAAAAAAATTAAAAACTTTTTAAAAAATTCTTAACCGTTATCAGCAGCAATATAGAAAACTAAGCTTTTTTAGAAAAGTTATTTGAAAGGCAATAATATGTTGGATTATATTTATCTTTTTAAATTTAAATAATTTTTAAACAAACAACAATGATATAACATAAATATAATATTCTAAGCAGGATAAAATTCTAAATAAAAAAATGTATATATTAAAAGTAAGTGATTCTGGAAAAAGTTTTTTTTTAATTTGATTAAATCTTAACTAATTAGATAATTTAAAGAATTATATTAAATATATTCAAATAAAAAAATTTTTGTTAAAAATGCGATAATATTAACTCTCTTTCAGATGGGGATATATATCTTTGAAAACAGTAGTTAAATTTCAATAACATGAAAATTTTTAGCATATCTCTGAACTTTTTTAATAATAAATTAATAAGATTACACTTAGTTAGAAACCAAAGATTAAAGATTATCTAATTTCATGTCTACAAAAATGTGTTTTTAAGAACATCTAAAATATTAAAATCAGCAATTTATGAAATGTATCTCATCCTAGTATTTTCTTTCTCAATAAGCCAAAAGTCATGCATTCGTCAGACATCGTTTAATTTCACAAGAATTCTGATTATAGTTTTTTTGCCATAAAAATAATTAAAATTATTAATAAATTATTGTTATTTTTTATTCTTGAATTTATTTTAATTATAGTAAACGAGATAAGCTTTAACTTCTTCCCTTTTTTATTTATTAAATATGTTGATTTTATATATCAAAATACATCAATTTGTACTTTTATTTAATAAATAATTAAAATATTACTGATATAAAAAAGTATATACCTAAACAGAAAAAAAGACACAGTTTTGCGTAAAATGTAATAAATTTATCTCACCTAATAAAATTTAAATTTCTTTGATTTGTGACTAATTTTATTCCAATTTTTCGTATATAAAAATTAGAGCAATAATTAAAGAATTGTTAAAATAAGTTTCTCTTTTTCTCAATTTAAAACTTAGTTTGTTTCCTATAAAACATTCTAAAATAAAAAATTAAATTTTACTTTTATGTAAGATTATAAACTCTTTATAAGGAGCATTTATTGACATATAACAGTGTTTTTTTAAAATGTTCGAATCACTATAAATTAGATTTTTATATAAGATTTTACACCTTTGATAACTCAATTTTTTTTATACTGTCTTTCAAAATTATTTTTAATAGTCGAATTTATTAAAAGTTTTGAAATATTACGCGCCTTGTTCATACACAAAAAAATGAGAAAAATTCTGACAATTTTGTCTAAAATGCAATAAAAGTTTCCACCTGTTAAAAAAATCAAATTTTATTCAAATTTTTAAAATATCAAGCGACCGCAAAGTGTTTTAAACGATGAAAAATATTAGGTTGTGACAAAATTTGGCTGTTTTTTACAAAATTATGTATATTTTACATTTTGAAGTAATGTAACTTTTATTTAATCTTAATCTTTTTGATTTAAAGCTAGTCATAGGGTCTAACTTATTTTTTTTCTGATATACCATGACATGCGTTACTAGAATTCATTTTCGTGTAAATATTTTAAGCATTAACAAAAATCATTCTTCTAAACAATCTACTAAAAACAATAAGTTTAAAAATTTAAAGGATTCGAAATAATAATAACGAAAGACTAAAAACTATTATTTAACCACACAAGTCATTAATAACTAAAAATATAATTTTAGTATTTCTTCCTATATTAAGTTTAAATATCTAAAGATATTCTTTATTATGGATAAAAATCCATATAATTTTATAATTTTCATAGATTCGATTTTTAAATAGGACCTTTTAAGTCATTAAAAAAATTTTTCGGCCTTCAGAAGAGTTTAATTTCATAAAAAAGTATAACTTATAATAATTCAAACTATTAAAACCTATAAAATATTGTGGTATGTTAATAAATGCTTTTTATAAAAGCATTTTATCATCTAGCATAAAATTAAATTCTAATCTTGTATTTAAAAATATTTTGTTGAAAACAAACTAATTTTAAAATACCAATAATAAATTAAAAAATAGAAACCTATTTTAATAACTCTTTAATTATTGCTTTGATTTTTATGCATGATATAACTGCAATAAAATAAGTCACAAATCAAGAAAATTAAAATTTTATTAGGTGGAAAAAAATTCATTACA
Organism: Strongyloides papillosus; assembly: GCA_005656395.1. Classification (NCBI taxonomy): domain Eukaryota; kingdom Metazoa; phylum Nematoda; class Chromadorea; order Rhabditida; family Strongyloididae; genus Strongyloides; species Strongyloides papillosus. Next base: position 274,396 of record SRSI01000071.1, read on the forward strand.
TTTTACAAAAAAATGCTTCCCTATTTTTTTAAAAGTGCAGCAAACATAATTTTTAAATATTTTAATTTAGATAAAAAATTACTAAAAAGCCATATTTAATAAGAATTTGGGCTGCTAAATAATTATTACTTTTCATTATTGTTGTTATGAAATTTTTAAATTTCTAAACTCATTTTTGTTAGTAAATTGCTTAAAAAGATGATTTTTATGAAAATATTTATAACTTTACACGAAATTGACTTTTGATAACATATTTAAAAATATATTATAAAAAAGTTAGCATATAGAATGAGCATAATATCAAAAAATATTATTAAGATCAAATAGAATTTACATTAAAATGTTAAACATATATACATATTTTTAAAAACAACCTAATATCTTGTGTCGTTTAAAACATTTCTGTTGTCACTTGATTTTTTTTAAATATGAATAAAATTAATTTTTTTAAAAGACAATTTTATTGAACTTTACCAATAATTTTGTATATATTAAGTATAATTCTTTAGAATTTATATTGTATAATATCACTATAAAACGATATTTTATTGTTTTTATTTCATAAACAATCCTAAAAAACATTATTAACATATTGACTGACATGTACATTACCGGATATGCACGTTTTTGAATTTCTAATTTTCTTTACAAGTAGTATAATTTTCGATTCTTTTCTGCTAGTAAATAAAGGAGATGGTTCGGAATAAGGGCGACCATTGTCGAACTTAATTTAATTAGGGTGTTGGTTGCGGTGAAATCCGGTTTCACACTTTAATGAATCCAATGGCCAATCTACAAAATATGTTTATTTATTGTTATTCATATTTAGAAATAACTTTTATTCCTAAAAAACTGCAATAAATAACTGTTCAACAATGTTCGCCCATATTCCGAACCATCTTTTTCATTTATAAAAGTAGTATGATTTAAGCTAAATTTGCAATACCGTCTGGATTTAAGCTTAAAAAAATGCTGGTGGAAGACGATGAAGATGGAAATGAAGATTAAAATACTATTAACATTGATAAAACTTTTATTATTAACAACTATTAGCAGAAAAGAATCGAAAATCATACTACTTGTACAGAAAATTAGAAATTCAAAAACGTGCATACCCGGCAATGTATACGGAGTCAATGTGTTAAGTTAAATTTTTGAAAAACCTTAACAACTGTTTGTAAAAAACATGTACAAAAGTAGTCTTTAATTGAAGATAATATGTTTCTTTAAAATATTATGCTACAGAAACATTTTTTTAAATAAAAATTAATATAGATAATAAAATTCTAATTTAAACATAATTAAAATTTCCATTTTAAATATATATTCACGTAAATTTAAATATTTTTGCCAGTTATATATTACGAGTTTTTTAATATGCTCCTTACAATTAAAATAAAATTTTTAATTAGATATAATTTTTTATAAAGAAAATAGGATTATTAAAAGTGAAAAAATTTATTTATTTTTTTGTTTTAAAAATAAATAAAAAAATTGACAAAGAATTTCTCCTGCAATTTGCAGAAAAGCTGATGAACCATGCAATTGGAAAAAAAAATTTATTTTAATTTTGGGAAATATTTTCTTTGAACTTTATATGAAATAAACTTTAAATATCCTTGGTTTAAAAAATATATAGCATTATTTCTTTAATTCACAGGAAAAAAAATCATGATGTACACTTTTCTTCAATTATTTATGCTGAAATTGTGGAATTTTCTGTAGTAATTTTTCTGTCAATCAAAATTTACGGAATATTTTTTTAAAAATACGAAAAAAAATTGAGATTTAAAGTAAATATTTTGAAGTTTTACATATACACACAAAAAATAAAAAGGACACAGGTTTGCATAAAATGTAACAAATTTGTCCCATCTAAAAAATTTGAATTTTCTTGATTTGCGTCTAATTTTATTACAATTATTTTGTGTATGAAAAATTAAAACAATAATTAGAGAATTATTTAAATAAGCTTCTATTTTTCTAGTATACTATTTTTATTTTAAAATACAAGTTGTTTTCTACAATCCATTTTAAAATACAAAGTTAAAATTTAATTATATGTAAAATTACAAACACTTTTATAAAAAACATTTTTAACATATTACAGTACATTTTTTTTAATATTTTTCAATAGTTCGAATTATTATAAATTATATTTTATGAAATTTTCACATTTGATACTCTAAATTTTTTTCATAATGTCTTTTGAAGATTATCTTTAAAAATTAAACTTATGAAAAGTTATAAAATAATATAGATTTTTATTTATAGTAAAAAAATAACTTTTACATATTTTAATTTAAAATAACAACGAAAACTAAAATAAAATTTCTAATAAATAACCTTTTGTGTGAGTAAATAACTATTACTTTTCACATTATTATTGTTAGAAAATTTTTAAATTTTAAAGCTTATTGTTGTTAGTAAAATAACTTCAAGCAAAATTAACTTTAATAACATATTCTATAAAATAAAAAAAAAACAAGTTGGGATCTAAAATGAGCATAATGTCATAGAAAATATCAAAATTAAAAAAAGGCAGATTAATTTATAAAATCATACATATATATTTTTGTAAAAAAACGGCAAAATGTATGCGACAACCTAATATTTTGCGTCGTTTTAAAATTTTTACTGTCGCTTGATATTCATAAAATTTGAATAATATTCAATTTCTTAAAATGGTGGGACATTTTTTTGCATTATAGATAGATTTGTCAAAATTTGTCCTTTTAATTTTTTGTGTGTATTTCAATAACAAATATTTAATACATAAATATTCATAATTCTAAGAGACTTAATATAAATTTAATGCGCTAAACATTAAAAAAACATACAAAAAAATTTATAGAATTCATCGTTAAACATGATAAATTTTAAAACTATATAAAATGTATCAGGTTGTTGCAAAAGTTGTGTTGTTTTTTTATGGCCATTTTTAATCATTAAAAAACATGTTTAAAAATTTTAAAAGATTAAGTTACTATAATATTTGTAATAGTACCACTTCTTAACTTAAAAATTTCCATAATCACAATTAGTTATATTATCTGTTTTACATTTTCTTTTGCTAATCATGAATGTAGCAAGAAGTCATTTTTGACACTATATTTTCTAAAAGCTTTAACCAAGACATAAGCCAATTGATGCTTCTAAAACTTAATATGTAGCATTGGAAGGTGGTGTTGTAGATGTTATAACGGTTTAAACATTGTTCTTAGGGTTTCGAAATCAAGAAATAGGTCTCGAAGATGAAACATGCATTTGTAGGGATTCAGTTTATAATTAATGTTTTCTGAGATTTTGCCAAATGCAAACTATTTTTTATGACCTAAAATGTGATATGATATCAAAACTAAATAAGAAAAATTTGGAAAAATGACAAAATTTGGGAAATTCTTAAAAAGTTCTTCTTCAATATGACGACATTATCATATTGAAGACTCGACAAAATCTGAACGAGTTAAGCTATGGATTTTTCTTTTACATAACATACTCTCCAGGTGTGCCTTTATCTAACCACTACCTATTCTTATCTCCACATAAGTTCTAAGATGGTAGATGCTTCAGTATATTGATAAAGTAAGTATTGATTTTTTTGAAACTTTCTTCAAAAATATAAAAACATTCTTTACATCTGTAAACCGATAAGGTGGCTACTAAATGAAAACAAGTTGTAGATTATATTTGATAATATATTGTAAATTAACATATTTCTTATTAAAATTATAGATCTAAAGATTCTGTAAAAAAAACGACATAACTTATGCGACAACCTATTATATATTGTTATTATTACTTTTAATACTATTTAAATGAAAATCTTTAAATTGCAATACTAATAATAAAAAAAGAAATTCATGGTTAACTATATTATTTGAAATAAAAAGTATTTTTGTATAGAATTGCATAATATGTTAAATGATTTTCATTAATTAACAAATAATTTATTTTTACAGTAATTTTCATAAGTAAAATGACCTGGCGTAATGTCAAATATTTGGTAATTATCATATAAACATAGGAACGTTGAAAATAATTTGAAAAAACATTTGAAGATTTATTTTTTTTATTTTTATTAAGTCAATGCGCAAAACTTTTATTTTCATAAACAATCATCTTAAAATCAACTATCAGACATTTTTAACATCAAATTTTTGTCTTGTAACTTCGATAAGTGAAGATTGGAACTTATATAATTCATCGTATTATTGAAGATTATTATTTGATTAAACCAAACATATTGTAGTTAAATATATTGAATAGAATGAGCAAATTAAATTTATTTCATAAAATAATTTATTAACTCTGCCCTTATTAATTACTATTAAATAAATTTTGAAAGTCAATACTGTAATATGTTTTAGAATAAATATTGATATTATTCTTAAAAAATTATTTTGTATTTTATCTCATATTTAATATTATGGGTAAAATTATGCTTAAAATTAAATTTATAAAACAATTATATCTATTTTTTCTGTCATTCCAAAGGACAAAATTAAAACGTTTCTGATAATATATAAAATACACCATGAAACAAATTTTATCATCAGTATGATAATGTACTTCATTTTTAAATAAAAAAGCATTAAGATAGTGATAATTAAATGTCAAAAACTATCTTTTATTGTATTTTCATAGTATTATATCATATACTGTACATAGAATTCTTTTAGATTCAAAGTCCAACTTTTGAGAGATTATCAAATATCTTATCATAAAATAAAATCACAAATCTTAGAACTGTTATATGTAAATTTATAGTAATTTAAATATTAATTATGTTATATATTGTATGTGTTTTTGATAATAAATGAATGACTAGATCATCCACATCTACATCTTTGGTTAACACTTGGAGGGACCTTCCCGGCCTCCAAGATAACATGAACTTTTATATTGAAAAAATTTTATATAAGTTGATGATATTTACCGAACAACAAATATATTCGTTCCAATGAAATCATTAGATCGAACTTTAGTAGTAAAATTATATCACAATTTATAACAACATCTCAGTTTAATTCTACAGGTACGATAATAATAATTATATAATTTTTTTAATTTTTCCAGTATTAAGAGAAAATGTTGCAGCAGAGATTGAATCAACCAAAAATTCAGTTGATAATTTTAAAAGGATAACAAGTAATGGTACAATTTACTTTAAAAAAGATTGTTTAAACTATGTGATGCAATATCATTTGTGCCTGCTATGATAGATAAAACTCAGAGAGAATTCAAAAATATCAGTCTATTAAAACGCTCCCAACTACAATAGATGAACCATCATCACCATGGAGAAATCTAGGAGAAATTAATAAAGAATTATCATTGGAATCATATACTAATTGTAGAAATCTCTATCAAATGTGGGAACATGCTTTGAAAAGCAATCCAAATAAAGAAATTATTGGTGTAAGAGAGGGTAGTATAGGTAATTGATAATGATTTAATTATCAAAGCTAAAACTTGGTTCTTTTCAATGGTACACTTCTAAACAAATTGAAAGTGAAATTAATAAAATTGTAGATTTTTTTGCAAAAATAATGTGGTGAAAGCTGAAAAGGTTATTATTTTTTCGGATACAAGAAAAGAATGGATGTTTACAGCTCTGGCATGTTTTAAATTCGGTTTACCAGTAGTAACTGTCTACTCAACACTTGGTTGTGAATCTGTTGCCTATGCCTCAAGTGAAACTAATGGGAAATATCTTTTTACTAATGAAGACCAATTAAATAAATTAGAAGTTATTGTAGAAAAAATTAAATTCCTCTCAAAAATTATTTATTTTAAGGATCGTTTTAGTAAAAAGAGTTTTGATATTAACAAATTAAAAAGTATAGAATGTTTATGTACGGTGATATCATCTCTTCAGATATCTTAAAAAATAATTCATCTAACAATATCTTAACAAAAGTAGATAAAAACGATCCAGCCGTAATAAAGTATACTTCTGGTACATCCGGTACACCAAAAGGTACAATATTAACACATCAAAATTTAATTGCTGGGTTGTCAGGGATAAATTCACACTCACAATTAGATGGTTTTCTAGGAAAATCATGTAAGGTTATTGCAACATACTTACCTTTAGCTCACTTCTTTCAATTGATTGTTGATTTAAAATGCCTATCATCTGGTATAAAAATTGGTTATTGTACTCCACATACATTAATAAATGGATCTGTAAGATTGCACTCAGAAAGCAAAAGTGATTTAAAAGAATTAAAACCAACGTCATTGGCAGTAGTACCAACTATCTAAAATAAATTAAAATTTTGTGTAGAAAATAAACTATCAAATATGCCATATATTGTTCAATGTATTATAAATGAGTGTTATCAAAGAAAATCAAAAAAATACGAAAATGGTTCAAATACCCCAATAATGGATAAAGTAATTTTCCAAAAAATTAAAAATATTTTAGGAGCAGTATTAATAAAATACTGTGTGGTGGATCATTATTAGATTCAGAGACACAAAGATATACTAAAATTATATCTTCTAAGAATGTTTTTTGTGGTTAAGGATTAACAGAGACATGTGCTATTGCAATATTTGATCATCCTTCAACAAGAGAAGAAGGAACTGTTTGTATTCCTTTGGATAGTGTTGAAATAATACTAAAACTATGGAAAGGAGGTAATTATTTTCCAAAAAATGATAGCCCAAACGGTGAAATTTCAATTCATGGAAAGAATGCATTTAATTATGGTTATCTTAATACTCCATATAATGGTTGTTTTGAAGTTATTGATGGTAAAAGTTATTTTTGTACAGTTGATATTGGAGAATTTACCAAATATGGTAATCTCAAAACTATTGATAGAAAAAAGATTTAGTTAAGTTATCGCATGGTGAATATATATCTCTTGGAAAGGTTGAATCAAAATTAATATCAAATATTTATATTGATAATGTGTGTTTATATGTAAGACCTGATCGTTCTTATACAATTGCTATTATAGTACCAAATAAAGAAAATATTGAAAAATTGGATAAAAATCTCCAGGTTATGGGTGATTTTAAGGATTTATGTGAAAGAGATGTTATTAAGAAGGCAATTATTGAGAGTATTCAAGAATCAATAAGTACAGTATTAAATAAATATGAGATTCCTAAGAAAATCATTCTTTCACCATACATATGGACTAGTAATAATGGTTTGATAACAGATGCAATGAAAATTAAAAGAAAAGCCATTGAAAAAGAATATTTTAATAAAATTATTGGGGTTTATATTCAATAGGTGATGTATACCATAAAATTTCTAATGTAGAAAATAAAAAATATTAAATATCGAAAAATTTTATAAATGAAAAAATAAAATTCACAAATAACTTATTTTATAAAAGTGCACGATTATGGTCGAAGCGAATTCGAAATAGTAAAAATTACCTGTTAATTAGCATTCTAATTAACAAATTATCTCATTTTTTTGTATTATGTTGTAAAGGCAAGATATAATTATCTAAATATACTTGGATTTCTTGCTTTGCATTTGGTATTTTAAACGAGTTAAATTTCCTATACTATTAGTTTCATTTTTGTTTGAAAATGAGTTGTATCTTTTCATTCTACTAGCTCTATTCTCCATTATCTTATCAAGAGTTGAACTGGCATCTTTCATTCTACCATTAGATACATTTTTAGAAGCAATAACCTTATCCAAAATAGAAGAAACCCTTGATGGAGATAATATTGAAGTATTAGGAGTATTTTGTATTGTCTGATCATCATCATCTATATTAATTATAGTTTCATAATTTATCTTGGAAAATGAACCATTGATGGTTGGTTCCAATGGCGAATATATTGGAGTTTCCTCAATTATATATATATCATCATCTATTTTGCCTATATTTGGAGAGTTATTTTCATTCAGGATAAAACTAGGAACATTAGAACTATTTTCTTCATGGGTAAGTTTCATTCTCAATTTATTAATCATTTCATTCTTTTCTTGGACTTCACTTTCAAGCTGTGCTTTCCTCCTAGTTAACTCATTATTCTCTCTTTGCTTCTCAATCAATACTTTTTTAATCCTCCTATTTTCTTTAACAGCAGCTTCCAGTAGTTTGGTTACATTTACAGAACCATCCTCATCTTTAACATACTCATCCAATAAAGATACATCAATGGAATCTCTTGATTCACTAACTATTTTGTAAAAATCAGACACTTTTATCCTCCTAACCATTTTTTTACATTCATTTTTTAAATTTTGATAATCACTAGCTATATTTGATAAAATTTCATATTCTTTTTGTAGGTTTTCATAACCGATTAATGATGTAGATTGAGTTTCAATAATACTCCTAGCCTCATCTAATTGATTATTTGCCCGTCTTAACTCATTTTTAGTCATCTCCAATTCATGGGTCATTTGAGTGATTTTGTTTTTATACTCACTATTAGTCGCCTTTTCTTCAACCATAGCTTGTGATGTTTCTCCAGTGAAACTAAAGAATAGTGTTGTCAACTTCCCAGTTGTACATTTCTGACGACATATTGGGCAATTTCTTTGATGCTAAACAATAAAGAAATAGGTGATAAAATGATTTTTTATTTTATTTAACTTACTTCTAACCATTTTTTTATGCATTCTTCATGAAATGTATGGCCACAAGGGCAGGTACTGACGGTACCACTCCAAAAGTCGTCTGTACAAATAGTGCAATGAATTTTTAACGACATTTTTGATTATACATACACAATAAAACAAATTAAATTAGAATTTCTGAAAGCACAGGTATTAAATGTTAATTTTAACGTTGGAAAACATTCATTGATATGTAAAAAAGTGAAAAAATATAAATTCACTCATTGCAATTAGTAGAAAATATCATATTATTATTCTGATATTTTTGCTACAATAGTAAAATTTTTGCATTTCCATCGTTGTAAAAAATAATTACCCAAAAAATATTATAATATATGCGTAGAATTAATGAATAATCATAAAAATTAAAAATATTTTTCAGACAGACATAAAATTATTAGTAGAAATTATACGTGTATTTTCAGTAACAAGTAATAACTAAACTAACAAAAGTGCAAAACCTGTCATCTTTTTTAATACGTTTTTCCACAAAAAAATGATGTCGTAAAATTTCAACGTCTTTTTAATATAAATATTTTTTTACACAACAATAATGATAAATCAACAATATATCCGTAATTAATATAAAATTTTGAATCAAATGGCGTAAAAAATATCAAAGAAATGTGAAAAAAGTTTTTATAATTTGTTCATTAATGAAATGTCTACATATTTAATATATTTATGGAAAATAAATAAAGAGCTGAGAATAATACTCTTAATATGCCACTGTCTGTAATAATTTTATCATCATAATTCTTCATTTAATCCTTATTTAGCCAATTTAAATTTGAATTTTTAAAAAGATTTTTTCAATAATCAATTTACTTATCAAAATATATATAATGTAAAAATTTTTAAAGGTATATAACTAAGTTAACTTTTTTTACGGTTAAAACTGCGTATTGCTATTTTCATTATAAACTTCTCGTATGTGAAGTTCCAAATGTTTCCAAACAATGATAACACTCTTTATGATCTACTTTATGTATTCAATGTTAAATCACTGCACTTCTACCTACATTTCATACTTTTCTTAATAAATTGTATGTACATTAACTCCATTTTATTTCAATATTGCAGGTTATTAATATTTATTTTTAAAATTTATATGTAAAAATTAATAAAATGTCTTGTCTTTAAAAATTAAATTTAAATTTTTTTCCATATATGTTATTGTAATAATTAATTTTCATAGTAATAAAAACATTTATAAAAAAATTTTTATGCCTGTAAATATTATTTTTACCAATGATGGCGAAAGTCTTCAGTAAAACTTAAAAATATACAAAAAATGTTTTTCGCTAATATTACATTAAATAATAATTTTTTTAAACACATTATATTTAATTATGAAATAAAAAGATTTTCCTTTTTCTTAAGATATTTCATATGCAGTAAAAAATAAAATAATTTGAATAACAAAATTTATTTTTTTTATAAACTTATTATAAAAATTTTTTCTACAATTTTTACTCAATTTAATGAGAAAAATATATTTTTAATAGATTTTTAAAATTAAGTTCTAAAAAATAAACATAGATTTAATCTTACAATATTAAATTACTTCCTCATTATATTACATACACTAAAGATAAGAAATTTTTCTAGTAAAAAGCTGACTCGGAGGAATATTATTTCATGCAAATATTTATATAATACTTATATCAGTAATATCACTTTTTAATTTATCATTTTCAATGCAAAGAAATCTTCCTTTTAGCTTTATTTTAGACTTTTTTGCAATTAATATATATTTTTACATACATCATAAAAGTTTATTTTTATTAATAACGTTTCTGGTACAATTCTGAGAAAGGATTAAACTTGATTAAAATTATCACCACTTATATTTTTATTATTTATCAAAATATATCATATACGGACGTGTAAAAAATTATTTTAATTAATAAAAATATCTATATCCAAGTAATTTTTTAGTATATTTAAGAATTCTTTTTAATTTTTTTCTAATAAAATATAAAAATACTTTAATTTTGGAACGTGAGTTTCTCAATATTGTAAATAAATGCATCTCTCTTAAATAGTATTTCTTCAGTTGCAAATAAAATTAAATATGTTACGCTTTTTTATATAAATTTATTTTTTCGTTTTACGACATCCTTTATCTTTTTTTAACTTACTTTGGACTTTTCCCCTTTAAGTTAATCATATAAACATTAATTGTTTTTTTAGGATTAATAAAAATAACAACTATTCTTTGAAAGTAGTGAACAAAAAAATGATTTCTTGTTTAAAAAAACTTCACAAAAACAACATGTTTTTTAGCATGTTAATTGCTATAATAATTGTATCATCTATATTGGGATTTCTTATCCTTTCCTTATACTTTAGACATAAATACAAATATGATTATGCAATTAAAGAAAATAACATTAAGGTGGTACATGTTAAAAGTTCATTACATGATGTCAAAGATAGAAGATGTATAATTCCTAAACTTGATATTTGGAATTCATTGGTTAGATTGTATTATAAATCAAAAATTATAGTTTATTGTGGTATTGAAAAAAATGATTGGCTTTATTTTGATCCAAGTACACAGGAACTTAAAGTTGTTGATGAAATTAAAGAATATGAAAATGATTTGATTTGTACAGTAAAGTATATTAATAAAATTAATTTTACACATTTTGATATAACATCTTATAAATATTCCTCATTTCCAATAAGTAATTTAAAAAGTGACTTTTTTGATATTGAATGTAATATTAATGGAATTGAATATCAATGGTATGTACGAAAGTAATATAAAAAAACATAATTTAATTTTTTAAGGTCTAAATACTTCATGAGAGCCATAATTAAGAACGAAATGGTTGAAAAGTTGAGAAAGATAAAAAAATCTAGAAATATTCGTAATTGGAATGTACAAATAATTAGTTATGGTTCACTTTCACAAATGGCTGTTAGACGTCTACTACCAAAAACTGTAAAATTTTTTGAAAAAACATTGGAAGGAATTACTTTGGAAGGTTATAATATACTTGGAAATGAAACATTAAATTCATTTATACCTATTTTAACAGGGAAAACTGAATCCGAATTACTGAAAATTAGGAAACCATTTAAACCACCATTCATTTGGAGTAAATTTTCTGATGTTGGTTATATAACACTTTTCGGAGAGGATTCTTTCAAAAATGGAACATTTTCAAAATATCCAAATATTTATCAAAATCAAACTATTAATCATTTCCTAGGAACCTCATTTCAATATACAGAAAAAGAATTTGGAAATGAATGTTTTCGTGATACCATGCAACATAAAGAATGGCTAGATTATTCTACTAGTTTTATTGAAGGATACAATAGTATAAATATCTCAAGATTTAGCTTTTTACACCATTCCTCTTTGTCAAAAAATCATTTAACAAAAGCTGAAAATATAGATGATGATTTGTATGAATATTTAAGCTATAATTATAATAAGGGAAATTTTAAAAATGATGTTATTATTCTTATGTCTGATCATGGTGATACATCTTCTGAGTATACATATACACAACAAGGACAATTTGAAGAAAGATTACCATTTCTAGGGATTCGTTTACCTGAAGAATTTAATAATACAGAGTATAAAAAAAGAATACTAGAAAATTTGACTAATAATAGAAATGCTTTAATAACGCCGTTTGATATTTATACAACTTTGCTTGATATCATATCCATACCTAATGACAGTGAACTTAAAAAAACTCAATCCTTAAATAAAAGAAATTTATCAATTATTAAACCTATTGATAAAAACAGAGACTGCTTTAATGTAAGTTTATTGTATTTTTTCCTCAGTAATCATAATACATTAGGCACAAATTGAAAAAACTTGGTGTGCATGCACAGAATGGAAAGATATATCAAATGACGATAATTATAATAATATTATTAATGTTTTGACTAATAAATATATGGAAGAAATAAATAAACTCTTACAACCTCAAATAAAATATTGTTCATTATTAAAATTAGATAAAATTCTCAATACGCAATGGTTGGTTCCAAATAAGAAAGTATTAATTAATTATGATATATTAGATGAAAATAATTCTACATCAACCAATAATTTTATAGACATTACCGAAGCTACATATAAAATAGTATTTACAACCAAACCTGGAGGAACTACGTATGAGGTTATCATTCATTTAAATTTTGTTGATATCAAAATGTATGTCAATATGTGGAATTTTAGTCATTTAAAGTTACATGACAATCTTGGTTATTGTATGGAAGGGAAAATCAACAAATTAATACCTTATTGTGTTTGTTATGATAAAATAAGTAATAAAACTTAAAGTTAATTGTATTAATAATTTACTCTCATATTTATAAATGTTTTTTATAATTTTTTAATGAAGAAAAAAAGATAATAGTTTATAGATTTGTTTGTATATATTGGTAAAACTAGGACAATCATGTCACCTAAACTAACGATTTATATTTGAAATTGATTATCGTTAAAGGTTATCGTTTATATGCCATTGAACAGATGTATATAAATGTTTATATGTCTGTATAATATTTACTGTTTAATTTTTGACTTTTTTTAAATATTTTAATTTTTATTTGCGTTTTATCTATTTATTAACAAACTATCAACAATATATAATGATATATTAAAAATTTAGTGATAAATTGCTTTAACCAATTGATCAATAATATATCTAGTCATTTAATTATTTTCCTTGGTTACTTTTTATATTGACAAATAATATATAAATCCTATTAATTTATCTTAACATAAAATATAATACACCAAGGCATACTTTAAAAATAAACTTAGAGTACCCTCTAAAATGAAATATAAAACTCAAAAGTACATAATTTTAAAGTTTCTCTAAATACACGATGTTCCATCTAAATGATGTCTAATTTTATGTTGCCATCTATGTTTCCCTATTTCTTTTTAAAAAATATTAATATTCTTTCATAATTTTATTTTTTACATAATTTATGGAATATATAACTATTTTCTTTAATATTAATACTAAATTTTATGACAAATATTAAAATAAAAAAAATCCACATTTTGAAAGCTTTTTATTTTTTTTCCTATAGCAATATAAAATAGCATTTCTACCCAAAATGCTATTATATGTCTTATTATTTTATAATCGATTAAAATAATATTCTTTCGAATTAAAATTTTTAATTTCTTTTCTTGTCAAAATTCATTTTCTATTATTATGGACTATATATAAATATTAATATATTTGATTTTCGTTCATTTGAATTAACAATTTCAAAAAACGTTTTTTAATAATACATAATTTAAATATTTTAGAATGAGATCTCTATTCCTATCTACAAGCTTTTTGTTATTACTAATATTATTTGTTGGAATTAATGCACCACCACCTCCTAGAAATGTTGATGGAAAGACAAAAGAAGAAATGGAGAAAAAAAGTGTGCCAGAAATTGATGAAGATGATTTACCAGTATGTTTCATTTTTTAAACCTTTTAATCCAAATAAAATATTTCATTCTTTTTTAAGAAATATGAATTTCATTACTCAAAATATTTAGAAAAAATTGTGCAAATATTAGAAAGTGATCCAAGATTTAATGAAAAAATAAGGACATTAAATGATGAAGAATTAAGATCAGGAAAAATAGCTGATCATTTTGATATTATTTCAGATGATGTTGCTAGAGAATTAACAAAAGCTAAACTTCAAGAGGTAGAAAGACTTAGACAAGCCATTCAAAAACAAATTGAAGAAGATAATGGAGCTCATAATATTAAAGCACCAGAACATATTGATATTGATCAATTGGATAAATTCCACGCTGAAGACTTAAGAAAATTGATTAAGAAAACTTATGAAGATATGACTAAAATTGATAAGGAACGTCAAGAGAAATTTAAAAAATATGAAATGGAAAAACAAGCTAAATATGAACATGAATTAGCTAATCTCCCAGAAGAAGAACGTCAAAAACTTAAGCAAAAGCATGAAGAAGCTATAAAAAGACATAAAGAACACGAAAAAATTAATCACCCTGGAGATAGGCAACAATTAGAAGAGGTTTGGGAGGAGAAAGATAATATGCCTAAGGAAAATTTTGAACCAAAAACATTCTTTGCTCTCCATGATTTAAATAGTGATGGTTTCTGGAATATAGGTGAAATTGATGCACTTTTTCAATTGGAATTAAATAAATTATATAATGACACAAATCCTGATGATGATCCAAAAGAAAAGTAAGATCAATACATAGTTAATTTTTTATAACTTTTTAATATTATAGAATAGAGGAGATGTATAGAATGCGTGATCATGTCTTAAATCAAATGGATAAAAATAAAGATAGAATGATATCATTAGAAGAATTTTTAGCCGATAATGAAGTGCAAGCATCAACAAAATCACCTGAAGAATGGGTTGATATTGCCGATACAAAAGTATATTCTGATATTGAATTACAGAAATTTGAGGAGGAATATGCAAAAGAACAAGGTTGGGGACCTGATGCCTATAAAATTGAATCAACCATAGTTCCATCACCAACAACACCGTCGACAACAATACATGGAGAAGAAAAATTGCATAATACTGGAAGTCATCAAAAATGATCATGTATTGGGGTTATAAAATAATTATTCTAACTTTATTGGAGTGATAATCATAATTTTTCATTAATCATGTTACAAACTACTTTTAGCACAAAAGAAAGATTTTTTTATTTGTATCTATTTATGATTCGAGAGATTTTAAGACAATTTTACCAGAAATATTTATTTTAAATGGAGCAAATTGTATTTATGACATTTTTGTTGTAAAAAATAAAAAGTTTGTTATTTTTAATTATTTTTCTTTAAAATTATCAGTCGTGTTTGTAGTAAAATTATTTTAAAAATAAATAAACATCTTAACTTTTAGAATATATACAACCACGAAACATTTCTTTATACTTTCTTATCACTTTACTACAGTAGTTCGTATGTTTGCCGTCATAGATATATCAACTAACTACTTCATCAATTAAATAAAATATTCTTTATGAGGGGAATACTTTTTTTAACCAATAGCATACATATCTCCAATATCATTTTAACAAATTAATCATCGAATTGTGTTTTTTAGTATAAGTTTATAGATTTTTTTAAACTACAACAAAATGACATAACATAGTACATCAGTTCAAATATTAAACTATAAATGTGCTCTTTGTGATTGTAATAAAGAGATAATATAAATTGATGTATATAAAGTGAATAGAAACAGAAAATGATCACTAGAGGTAATGCCCATCTTTTTAAACCTCCTAGAAAACGAGAGAGCTTTTTAATAAAATAAATGATATATTATGATTCAAGTACAATTTGAGTCTAAGTACAAAATGAATGGAAATAAGAAAGGGAAATAATGTTGTCTATACATCAAAGATAATAAAGTAACTTTTTCATCTTATCAATTTACATATGTCAACGCCTACCTGAAATAAATTTCATTCGTATCTAATAAAAACCATATTTCCATAACACATTTTTAGTTTTTTCTATGCCCATTTTATGTTCTAAGATATTATAATTCAAAATTTTATAATAATGGTTAACTGTTATCTTATAATATTTATTACTGTGAGTTAAATAAATATATTTTAAAGAATTATAAAAAATATTATTTTAGTTAACATTTGTCAATTTTATTCAACCCTCTGAAGATGATAATTCTGGATGTGATGCAAAAGAAGATGGGAAATCATGCTGTCGATTTAGTCATTTTGTAAATCTGCATAAAATTGATCCAAAAATTATTGCACCTCATAATACTAATATCGGTTACTGCGGTGGTAATTGTAGTCTAAGAGATGTATGTTTTTTAAATATAATAGATGGTTATCATATGTTTTTTTTCAGAATATTACAAATAATGGTCTTATACGGTACGCAGCATTAAAAGAACTCTTTGTTGGTTGTTGTCATCCAAAAACATTTGTTCCTTTTGAAATACTTAAAAGAGATAAGCATGGAATCATATCTGAATATCACTCAAATTTATATACTTTTAATTGTCGTTGTGGGTAAATATATATCATGGATTGTTGCAAATAATTTTAAATAAAGTTTATAATTATTTTCTAATTGAGAAAAGTTTGCTTTTACTTTTTACACAAAACAAAATACGATAAAATTTTTTATTTCAATGTTTTCAAATAGTACATTATTTATCAAATAAATAAAAGTAATTTAATTTATGAAGATTATTAAAAGATTTATTGACAAGATTAATTACAATATCTCATTAATAAAATCCAGTACAGTCTAGACTATTTAACACTTTAATCTTACAATACCTGCAATAATATATCAATTAACCACTTAACAGATATTAATTTAATAAAATTTATCCTAGACATAAAATAGTACATTATAATTAATACTTTTATTCATATAGTTTCAGGAATGTACTTAGTATAACATTAGAAGTTAAAGTATATTTAAAAGTACAAATGAAATTGATATAGTAGTACAAATTATAGTACGTATAATCTTTAGCCATTTAAAATATGCACTTTTGTGAGTGTCAGTTTAAACTTTAATTTTCTGTGTTAATGTTATTATTAGCTGCAATAGATTGTTTCTTATAATTAAGAAAAACATTCTCGATTGCTATTGCAGTCTCTGCACTACTTATTTTCTCACTAACTAACTCAAAAAAGACGTAGTCTGTCTTTGAAAAATGTGAGATAAATAAATAAAAATGTTTGTCCTCGACGTGGTTATGATTCATCAAAACCTAAAAAATTATATTTAAATTAGCAAAGATTAACAAAACATACCAAAAGATTTTTAAAATAATTTGTTCGGTAAGGTTTATAATATATTGCATATAACCATGAAATAAATGAAAAACCGCTTATCATGATAATAAAAGGTGTGTATAAATAAAGAATTCCGAAGATAACTTGATACATATAATTATAAGGCATAGAACAATAAAATCTTGATAATTGCTGTCTTGAATATTTAACATCATTTACAATTACTTCACACCATACTTTTGTCGGAAAAAGGTGTGGATGGTCGTATTTTGTATCATTTAATTTTTTACTAATAAAATCAATAGCTTCTGAATTACTACTAACTTGAAAGATATGTTTAATATACCAAAACAAAACTAATGATGCAATAAAAAGCATAAATTTATAAATAAGATACTTTTTAGCAATTGAATCTTTATGTAAATTTTTTCTAAACCTGGAAAATGCCATATATTTTCCTTCATCTGTATCCTCAACTTCCATTTTTACTACCTTTTGCCTTCCCTCAAATTCTTCACGTTGTTTTAAGTAATCCTGAATTGCTTTTTGAAAATGATTTGTTGAGTTTTTGCTTATCGTTAAAAGATTTTTAATACCATTTTCTATGTTATAATATTATATTATTATTGAAAAACTACTTATAATTAACATACCGTATTCTTTACTAACATAACTCCAAAACAATCGCGGTAATGTAAAAAATATAATTGGAAAAATAAAAAGATACGTTGTCCAGGCATAATAATACATTGAAAATTTTTTTTTCTCAACTGAATTACCAAATTTACCATTAAGAAAACATTGTGCTGATGTATACCTCTCCCAACCACCTCTTATTATTTCTAAAGGTGTATGGCAGTAGACACCTTTAAATGAGGAGGTAAATGATCCAATGATTGTTGCTAGTATAATAAAAAATGTTATATTTCCTATAGTTAAAAAATTATCAACCATTGAATGATATTTTCGAGTATGAATTTTTCCTGCTAACTGATTAATTATTCTAATACTCATTCTAAACCTAGAAATTTTTTATTTCATATTAAAAGAAATTAACAGTTTTAAACATATAAATATAAATGGAGAAAAAACCATTAAAAAGACAATCAAGTACTAAAAATAAATTTTTTCACTATTGAATTAATATAAAATAATGTAAATAAAATTATACATACAAAATAACTAACTCATTTTTATTAGTAAAAAATAAGTAATAGTAATTTCACATTTAAATTAGACATTACCATCATTTAACTTATCATTCGGAATTAATCTAGCATCATCTTCCACTAAATCAGAATTATCATTTCCTATAAAATAGTTTTATATAATATTATTTTTAAGCAAAAAAAAACTTACTTAAATTCGTTTCTTCATCTTTCTTATCTTTAAAATATTTTTTATAGGCTACATGAATTATGTCACTAGTAAAATTACTTCCTGATTTAGCAGCAATCCATCTTAACATAGTAACACCATCAGTATAAAAAGTTTTATTAATAAATTCATTTATTTCCCTATCATTCAAAGTGACATTCCTACACATAAGATGACTTTTAATGAATGAATTTCTAACTTTTGGGAAATATGAATTAACAATCCATGCTTGGAAGTCTGTTATTGTTGTCAGAAATAATGTTACATACCACATCCATGTAATAATGAAAAATGCTTCATTATATAAATTAACTCTAATAACACAATCATTAACAATTGTTGGTGTGGAGTAAGCAACATCATGTAATGTAACGTTACATGTTATAATTCTTGGAAAATATGGTGAATTACCAATTTTTATTCCATTCTCATCACTATTCCCAAATAATACATCAACACCGGCACTGTAAAATTTAGGTATTCCATAAAATGAACATAAAAGATATATTTGTAGTATAATATTAAGGAGATTTGTTAATTTAAAAAGCATATAACAATTTGTTAGAAATGAACATTGTAAAAACTGAAAACATGAACTTTTTTTACCACTTTCTATATAAAATGACTTCTTCTTTAATCCTTTAAAAAGATTATCAACTGTCTCCTGTGCAATAACCATCGTATTTCCTTGAACAAACTCCAAAAATTTCATATTTTTTTTTATTATTGTTGCGTTTTGAACAATTTTTTTTGGGTTAAAGTCTTTAAAGATTGGTATTATGATTATTACTAAATATATTACCTGATTGTATTGAGATAACATTCCATGCTAAGAATGGTAATGCAAAACAAATAGCTTGAAAAATGGTAAATGGCTGAACCCAAGCATAATAATTTACAGGAATCTTCTCAATTTCAGTATAACCATTAATTGATCTATTAGAATATCTATAACCACCACGAAGATAACAATTATTTTCAATGTATGATTCCCAACGTGTTACTTGATTAGCAATCCAACATTGCATTGGTTCACCAACCATGTTTCTTGAAATTCCTATTGATGAGATAAGAAGAAGCCACAAAACTGTGTAAAGGTAATTCATCTTATCAACACCATTTGTTATTTCACTTTCACGGATACGTTTTAAGAAATTATCAACACCGTGTATCATGATCTATAAAAAAGTATAGTTGTAATAACAAAAAAAAATCACTTTATATAAGTTATTAGATTGAGAAACAGAAGAATGAATCATTTACAATAAAATGAGGAGATATAATTTATATGATCAAAACAATAAAAAAATTTCTAATAGAAGGCATTATTTTATAATCATATTGTATTTCTTATTCGAGTGTAAGACGTCTAAGTCTTAGACAATATCAATTAAAAATACACTTGATTGTGAAATATGATGCAAGTAAGATTAAAGATACTTTCTATTGCACTAATATAAATGTTATATTTTGATTATATGAAGGAAGTTTGATGTAAATAAAAACATTTATTACATCAGACAATATCATTATATGATTAAAATAAAGATTGAAACATTCCTTAACGAAATAATACTATAAAATTAAAGGAAGAATTATTTATTAGATAAATTTTAAAGATATTTTAAAACAACATTTAAAAAGATATAGTTAAATTTTACAAAGAGATTTCTATATAAAAGTAATAGTGTAAGACAAAAAATAAAAAAGGCACATGCAACAAACACGATGAAAATATTTTAAACTTTACTAAAATGATTTAAATTAACATATAAATAATCATGTGAAAGTCAAGATCCTAAACAATTTCTTAGAAGATGAAATATATATTTGTATCTACATAACAAGAAATATTTTATAACTAATAATCGGTCAAAAATTTTAGAAATTTCAATAAAAAATATAGGATTATATATACAAAAATCCATTAATAATAAATTTTGAGATCATTTAATTGATATAATATTATAATCTAATTAATATTTTAATATATTTTTATTGTTTATTCTTATTATTTTTGTTAAATGGATATTATATAAAAATTTTTGTTGAATTTATGATATGTTGATTATCTTATAATTTATGTTTATATATATTTATTAGAGATAAATGAAATTTATAATATATTTATCAACATAATAATCTCTTTTAGTGGCTTTTTTTCTTTTGCTACATTCTTCTATTATTATGGATAATTATTTTTTAGAGACATATGTACTTGAAAATATTTTTAAAAATTCAAATACACTAAAAATTTACACTAACTATTTCATAAATAAAGTATCTTTAAAATATTGAACAAAAAAAAACCATATAAAACGAAAACTACTTTTATATTTACCAAAAAAATATAACTTTAATAAGTGAATAAATATAGTTAAGTTTTTTTATTTTGTATAACGGAAAAAAAACGATAAGAAATTTATATTAAAGCTTGTAAAATTCAATTAATTTAGAATTATACATATTATCTATAATAACTCTTTTAAAAAATTTTCTTGTTTATTTGTTATTTGCAAAATAATTTAAATCATTACTCTCAGTGTAGTCATTCTCACTCCATAATGTATCTAAATTCCATGTCTCTTCAATTGTTTTATTACCATCATCAATAGATGGTGTACTTTTACTCCTCTTACTAGTAATGTTTTCTTCTCCACTCAAATGACGTTTCTTTGAAAGTTTTTTATTACCCAAAGAAAATAAATCAATCAATTCTGAGGTATCCATTGATTTAAGTGAACTATTATCCGCTCCAACTATTACATTAGCTGTATTTGTTTTAAATTGTTGTAAATTCATTACTTTTTCCTCAATTGTCTCTTTCGTTATCAAACGATATACCACTACATTCTTCTTTTGACCTATACGATGAGCTCTATCAATAGCTTGGAGATCTTTTACTGGATTCCAATCATGATCAAAAAATATAACAACGTCGGCACCAGTAAGATTTAAACCAACACCCCCAATATGTGTTGATAATATTAAAACGTCATATGTTGGATCACCATTAAACTTTTCTGCTATTGAAAATCTTTGATTTGGTGGAACTGAAGAATCTAAGGTAAGGAAATTGATATCTCTATCAAAAACTTTCGTTTGAAATGCACTTTTTAAATAATTTATCGATGATGCCCATTGACAGAAGATGAGAACACGATGTTGTGTTTCTTTTGGTATAAAATTAAAATCAGGACTTGAGGCTCTTGTAAAAGAACTTGGACTCAATTCACTACTATCATTATCCACATCAATTGGTATACCAACTTCACACTCATTTAACAATTCTTTTAAAGCCATTAATTTTCCAGATTCATTAATCAAACCGTTAATTGATTGATCAAATTTTAATGATGCTAACTCATCCATTACAAATATTGGATGGTCAACTAATTTACGTAGTAAGACACAAACATGTAATGGACTATATGTTACTTCTGTATCAAAATTTTTATGTTTACTTGGGAATGCACAACTATTTACTATTAATTCATAGGCTCTCCTTTGAATATCTGTTAATTCACAGTAGTAATCAGATACTGTTTTATCAGGAAGATCATCAAGTACATTTGTCTTCATTCTCCTTAGTATAAAAGGTAAAACAATTTTATGTAACTTTTGTAATGCCTCTTCACCTTCTTTTAAGGTTTTCTCATTTGCTTTACTTGATCTACAGACTTGTATTGGTTTGACAAATGATGAGTTAAAAGAACATTTATCAGGTAAGTAATCAGGCATTAAAAATGAAAACAAGCTCCATAAATCAGCTGGGGAATTTTGTACAGGTGTACCTGATAAAATTAATCTGTGTTTTGAACGTAGACTAACTACATTTTCAAATAATATTGTATTACTACGTCGAATTATATGACCCTCATCAAGGATTAAATATTCCCACTGTGTTCCTTTATACTTACCAATTTTAATTTCTTCATATGCTCCAACATATATACCACTAGTCATAGATGATTTTATTTGTCCTAAGGTATTTGTCTTAATACATGGTTTTTCCTTAGGGAAATATTTATTCCATTCTGCACACCAATGATCTATTAATGTTACTGGACATATAATTAAACATTTGACATTTTTAGTTTTTTTTAATGTTAAATTAAGGAGACATAATGTTTGAAGAGTTTTTCCTAAGCCCATATCATCAGCTAGAATTCCATTAAGACCATATTTATTAAGAAATAGTAACCACGTTATACCTTCTAATTGATAAGGACGTAGGATAATTTTCTTATCCAATGCTTCAATTTCATTTTGTTTTATTATAGGTAACTCAGCTGGACAACTTAACATTTTCATAAAATTTCTATTTTCATTTAAATCTTTCTTAAGTTTCTCATTATACCATTCAATAGTTTTATTTGATGATTCCTCTAATGTAATAATTGGGACAAAATTTCTAAAACAATTTGCAGCAGCCATACGAATATCCTTATTTCTATTACTCATTAAACGTAAAGCATGTGGTGCAAATAAAGTACCGAGTCCTAGACTTTCGTTTTCTAATTTACTTATTAAAAATAACAATTCAATTGCGCCAGCAATTTGGTTAATAGAATCGTCACATTCTAGATATTTAATTAAATCATCATAAAATGTATTGGCAATTTCTGATATTTTGTATTTAGCTATACTTGCTAAAAAATGGACAACTTGAAATCTTAAAAATGAATTCTTACTAACCATATATGTTGTAAGTGATTTTTTTAAGATTGTTGAGAAATTCCATGAATAATATGGTGTAACTGCTTTGATAATTTCTAATTGTGAAACAAATTCATCCTCTTTTGGGATATCTTTATTATTATTTATATACAGTTCTAATGTATCATATAAACCAGGGAATGTTCCTTGAAGATTCTTTGCTACATCTATTATAAACCATTGTAGTATTGATTTTGCATTATTTGCCTTAACACTACCATGTGATGGTTCAATATAAAGTGATAATATATCATGTTCTTCTGATTGAGATAAAGTTTTTTGGTGATTTAAATATAATATTGATTCTTCACAGGTACGTATTGGTTTAATAAGATTAGATAAAATTTTATCTTGTGGTGATGGTTCACGATTTTTTGATGCTGCTACAACTAATGCAAATGCATCTCTTATATAATCTTCAGCTAATTTTTTATTTGTCTCAGTTGCTAGACATGAAAATAATGGTTTAATTAAGGGGGTTAATTTTGGTGGATTAATACCAAAATATAGTAATGTTGAACTACAGTACCCATCCAATCTATTTTGATTTGAATTGACAACATTTTGTACTTGTTCAAACTTCATTAATACATAATTACTACGTACCTCTATTAATGCCATTTTTGTTTCATTGAAATATTTTGATGCAACTTCCTTACACATTGAAAGAAATTTATGATATGTAAGTTCAGAGGATGGTGTTGGTAGTGAATTTTTAGGGATACCTAAGCCATAAAGATATTTAGTATATTCTGCTGATTCTTTTTGTAAAATATCGATATGTGCCCGACAATCCTCATAATCTAACATTGTTGTTATAAAGTGTTGTTCAATTGCATTGATAACAATTTGTGGGTATGGTAATTCTATACCTTGGCTGTAGGCTAACTCAATACGATGTCTTCTCTGAAATCTGGCCCATGCATTTAAAACAATCGTTGCACTTAACTTTTGAAACAGAAATTTACTCTGTAATAATGGTAGAAAGACATATTGGAGAGCTTCTTTTATTGTTTGGTTTCCTAAACTATCATTAGACATGTAAATAGATTCTAATATTGGTGCCAAAAATCTGGCAGCAATAACTTTTCTTTCTAATATAGTTTCACTTCTCTTTATCAAATCCAATCCGCAGATTTCAGCACCACACAGATATTGTATTTTTGGTTTATCGGCTAGATATTCACCTTCTAAATGGTAATCATTAACATTTATAGCACAATCTTTAGCATCCTGACATAGACAGGATATCCACAAACCAACATTAGAGATTAATAAACTTGTTGACATTTGAAATAATGGACTTGTTTCAGATTTACCCAATAGCGCAAATAAACAGGCAAATGTTGATTCGATTAATTCATTGCAGTTTTCAAAAGATGAAAAAAGTATACAACGGTAAAGTTTTTGTATTAATGAGTAATCACATTTACTACAATTAGTTTTGGGGTTTTTTAAGAATACTTGAATGATATTAAGACAACGTCTTGTCCTCTCAACGAAACCAGGATCAATCATATCAACTAGAAGGAGTAATTTTTGTTCATCAATATCCATATTAGGATATTTATATGCCCAAATTTCCAGTAATTTAATATTATCTAATAATAATGAATCAATTCCCTCCTTCATTTTGTCGTATCTAATTGGATTACATAAAATTGTCCATATTGTTTTAATTAAACTTTCTTTTAAATGATCTATTGTAGATGGATCATGGATAGATGAAAAGACAGCTGATAAAGCAGCCATTGCAGCTGACATAACCTCATCAACACCATCTTCAAGTTGTTGT
Organism: Strongyloides papillosus; assembly: GCA_005656395.1. Lineage (NCBI taxonomy): Eukaryota > Metazoa > Nematoda > Chromadorea > Rhabditida > Strongyloididae > Strongyloides > Strongyloides papillosus. The sequence goes on from SRSI01000071.1 coordinate 299,685, forward strand.
AATGCTGCTTTAAAAAGTTCTTCATAATTTGAATCAGGTTGAGCAATAACAAAATAATATTTTAATATAATTAAACAAGTTTGTTTACATATCCATTCATCTTCATTAGTATTAAACATTTCTTTAATACTTAAAATTAAATTTTTCCCATTAAATTTTTCCCTACAATTAACAGCAGTCTTCACAAAGCACTGTGCAACAGCCTCCCTAACAGGTGCTGTAGCGTTACTACCCGTTGCAAAATCATTAAATTCATCCAGTACCAAAACATGAAATAAACGTTCAAAAATAATTTTTAACATATCTATTGTCATCTCATTAAAACAATAGATAATTAATTTATGTAATGCTAATGCTGAACCATGTCGTACATGCCAACATTCATTAGCTAATTCATTAAGCAAAACAATACCATAACTCATTATTGTTAGTAACTCTGGATTATTATAAAAATTTTCATTGCAATTACAAACATCCTCTGTCAACACAATTGATGAAAGTTGAATTTTACTACAAATGTTTGAATTTAAATTATTTTCTGTTAATTTTTCATTTACAATAAAATCATTCTTACTAACTAATCGTTTTATATCAAAATTAGCTGCATCATCTATTCCACATTCTTTTTTAATAAATGTAAATTGATCTTTTTCGTTTATTTCTTTTGGCGAGTAAATTTCTGTATTTGAACTAGAATTAAAAAAAACACACAATAATTATATGTAATAAAAAAATAAATTTTTAAATTTTACCTTAAAAGAGGAAGATATTTGTTTTTTATTAATACTCTATCAATATTAATTTCAAATTTTTTACTATAACTATCATCAACTGTCTGTTTTATGTTTGATCTACCTATTGAATCTTCATGTTTAGAAGATTTTTTAAAATTTTGTAGAATTTCTCCGATTGCCTCTGAAGCTGCAACCCGTGTTGACCAATTTGGATTAGTTAAGTATAAATGAATGCTATTTAATAAGGGATCTTTGCGAACTGGGAATGTTCCTAGAGCTTTAATAGCTTCTTTTCTAATAACAGCATTTTTAGAATCCAATAAATTTGCGAGTTTATGAACTCGTGACTCATTAGCCATAGTTAGATTAATGGTAAAATGTTAAATTTTTTTATCAATTATGATGGAAAAAAAGATTTATATACATATATGGACTTTTTAAAAACTGTTAATATATTAGTATAACTCCGATAAAATATAGCAAGAATATACACTTTACCAATTGTATACAATGAAATGTGGCTACGCTTGATCTGAAGATAAAGTTAACTTACTGTAAGCAAAAAGTGGGAAAATGCATATTTTGATAAATAATAATAAGCAATTTTGTAGATTTGATAGGGATAACAATTAAATTACAGAAATTAACATAGCAGTAAAACAAAAAAAATGGAAGTTACTGAAAATAAAAGAAAAACAATATGATATGTAATTTTGTATATCCAAAAATGATTACTATTTATATAAGCTTAATTTATAAAGAGATAATATAAATATAAAAGTAGAAAATTGATGACAAAGTTGTTTATATAACTTTCCTGATAATTTGAAAGAATGAAACACCACTCTGGATATAAATTAGCTAAATATAAGAGTATTACAACTAAATGTTTAAAATTTTGTCCTTTTCTTTGTAATTAGAAAAAAATGTTACACTTAGGGGTATAGATATCATAAATAAAGTATAAAAAATACATATAAAAAAATTTTTTTGCAAAGTTGAATTGATTTTTAAAATTGTAAATTGCCAGATTTACATTTTTTCACCTATTATTAAGTACTTTCTTTATCTGGCCAGAGATTAAAAAAATATACTCTTTTAAATTATCTTGTTTATCAAAGTGTGTAAATTTAAATATAATTAGTAAAAAAATTGAAAAATATTTTTTAGAAGTATAGAAAAATGTCAAACTTGTTCATTACCAACAACAACTTTGTTAGCATATCTTTTTTTAAATTTCGGGTATCTTGAGTAGTAAAATCTTATTGTCATACTTAAAAAAGTCGATAAATAAACCGCAATTACTATTATAAAAATGATATTGCGATAAAATAATTGGTTGTGAGGAAAAAAATGATAGGTTATAAGGTAAATTAATAATATACCAATAATTAGTAATATGACAAATAAGGTTGTTGAACAGGAGTAACGGCGCATCATATCTATTATACTACCATACTAAAAAAAGAAAGATTAATAGTATTTTATATTTGTAATTTTATTTAACTATTAAAACATACAGTTTTTAAAACTGGTTTTGAGTGGCAGTCTGGACATTTTTTATATAAATCGTAAATAGAAATTATACAACCATGATGAACTTTTTTATCACATAAGCATGGTTTAATCCACCTTGTATCTTGCAATGGAAATCTTTTTGAATGTATAAAATATTTTTCTTTACAAATAAAACATTCTCTTTTTAAATCTATCTTTTTATCAAAATCAAAATGATAAAAGTCACCACATAATTTACAAAATCGAAAGTATTTTTCTTGATGATTATACCAATATCTCAACCAACACCTCCAATGAACATGAGAATTACATTTACAAGGTTGAATTAAAGCCATACCATTAGATGGTTCATATTGAAATGAGTGAAGAAATTTTCCATTTTGTTTACATATTTGGCATATTAATGAATTATCGTTACATAAAGGTACAGTTGAAATGTCATTTGAACTCATCGCTAAAAAATATGAAACAGTTTAATGGAGTGCAATTTATTCTTATTTGAAATTGTTTACTTTGAATGATAAGGTATTACAAAAGTATTAAATTGTAATGATAGATAAATAAAGGTTATATATTTTATAAAATATAAAAAGATTGATGAACAATAATATATATATGGAAATTTATTGTATTTTTGTAAAGGATACGTTTAGAAATTTATATTTTAAAGTAGGTTTAAAAAAGAATGTTTTTATCCTCAGAAAATGAAAAGCCTTTTATGTATAGAAATAATATTATTTTTATAATTTGATTAGTTATTTACTTATAAAAATTGCTTTCCTCTTCTGAACGAAAACATATCTATGATAAAAACTTCCTTATTTTTTAAAGATTGATAAAAAATATAGTCAACACAATTTCAGGATAAATTTATCATTTTTATTAATATCATTTAAATATATAATAATATTAAATACATATATCTTTGGCATTAAGTAAAATTTCTACACTAATATCTATAAAAATAAATTATATATTAAATGTTAATCATAATAATCATAATAACAAATTATTATTTCTCTGGTCAATATATAATTAGACTTTTTCAGAAAATATCACTATTTTATGTAAGATACGCAGGTTATCTTTCTAAAATTATTTGATAACATTTATGTTTGTAATAACACCTTTCATTAAATGTATCTTCAATTTGTAACACAAATACTTATCTAATAGTTTGTATTTCTCAGTTATTTTGAAAAATAAAATTGTTCTTTGATTTATTATATAGAATTTTTAATATAGTACAATTTTTATGTTTTTTTTTGTTGGTATATTAACTTATCATTCAAAATAATATTGCAACAATTTGAACTACCAATTGACTTTTGGTTTTTGTATTCAAAAATACACATATTGCTTTGTTTTCATCAAAAGAATTGGTTAGATGTGTCTAATATCCGTATGCCATTTTATATATTTATTATATAAGCTCAATACACAATAGTTTGTTTGCGCATTTATAATGATTCAACAACATATGTATATTTATTTCTAAGCATATGATGGTTGAACACATACTTTATGTGAGAGCGTTGCTCCACTTTTTATATATCATATCCTAAAGGGAAATCTCTAGAACTGGCAAAGTTTATTTATTGACAAATTAAATAGATAATATCCTAGGCTTAATTGCTAGTTATTTCAAATAAATTTAAGTTAGTTCGCACTATTATCATCAGTTTCACCAACTTCTTTTAATCACTATTTTTCTTTTTAAATTCTTTGTTTAGCTTTTATATATATAAATGGAGTGACTATTAAATGTCTCATACTGAGCATATCTTATACTTTAATAGCTTATTTATAATAAGTATTTTTTATATAAACTTATTATACCAAGAATTTGCCTAACACATTTTTTTATCGTTATATCATAATATTTTAACGATAATTAAAATAATTTTTTTATAGTTCTTTTTTTCTCTTTAAAATGTCGTTTATGTTATCAATAAAAATAAAATATATATATGTGAAATATTTGTAACATTTTTTATAACCAATTAAAACAATTTTATATAATAAAATTTTATCTAGTTAAAATATTTAATTTTAACGGTTACACCTTTATCGTTGATCATTTAGCAAGAAAATTTAATAAATAACATTCCTTAAATTATCTCCTCTAAATTGGTATCATTCGTTTTTAAACTAAATAAAATACTTTTAGTATAATCAAAATATAAATTTTTTTTGTTGTTGTAATATTATGCAGAAAATTAGAAAATTTTTAACATTCAGGAAATAAAGCTTCTTATTTTTATTATTCTCAAAATATTATCAGTTATCATTATTACATTATTTAATTGTGAAAAAATAAAGAAAGGGCAATATTTTAAATGGGTGGTGTTGAGAAAGAATTACCATTCGCAAATTATTTTGCTATTATTGGTTTTAATAATGAACAAGGATTAATATCAACATCTTGTGGAAATGATATATCTATAAACGAAAATTTTATTAAACCTCCTTTAGAAAGGTCTTATTCTTGTAAAATTATTGCATACTATCCAAAGAAAAGAAAAAATGAAAATTTTAGTCATGAAATAATTTCGGTTTGTTTATCAATATATTAAAATAAAATCTTATGTAATATTATTTTATTTTAGTTATGTATGCCAAATGGTCTTAAGTTTTACACAGAAAAAAATGTTCCAAAAGATCCTATGTTCCATACATTTGTTAGTGTCAAAGAAGATGGAAGTTATGTTAATGGTGTTGCTTTAACATTTTTTGAAATTGTAAATGACATAAAATTATGCGAGGAGATGGCAAAATTGACAAAAGAACATGTACAATATCTGGCGGCAATGGAGGCTAAAAAACAAAGATTTGCATATTCTACATCAAATAGTGGTACACAAAGTTTACCACGTGCAGCCTATAGAAAGCAAACATCAAATAGATTGTATTTTTCAAGTCACAATCAACTTTATGTCTCGAAATGTATATGTTTAATTACGAAAATACCAATTGTAGATGGTGCAAAAAAATTTTTATATTCTCTTTATGATATAATAAGATCATCACAACCATGTGTTTTACCTATAGAATCTTATATTTATTGGATAACAAATGAGGTACCACTCCCTGTTGAAGGATCAGCTTTAAAAGTTCATTGTCAATCAATAGAAATTATTGTTAGACGTCCTTCAACAAATGAATTACCATTTTTTGACTATCCACTTACTCTTTTATTTGAATTAATTCCAGTGGATAAATTTGTTAAATTGTTTACATGTTTTATGTTAGAACATCAAATTTTATTATGTTCACAAAATCTTAATTATCTCATGGTTGTTGCAGAAAGCTTATGTGCATTGGCATTTCCTTTTAAATGGCAGTTAACATATGTTCCAATATTACCACAATCCCAATTAAAATTTATTGAAGCACCTGTACCATATGTTATGGGATTTCATTATGAAGGAAGGTTACCTGAACAAATCTTTCAATCAAATGTCTGTATTCTTGACATTGATTCTGGAAGATTAGAATATCCTGAAGATATTCCAGATTTTCCACAATCTAAGATTTTGTCTAATTATATTAATGACATTTTAACAACATATGATTGTGATTATACTACACTAACTGATCATAAAGTTGTTTCATCTACAAATACAGGTGTGAAGTTAAGATCAAATAAGTTGAAAAATAGTCATATGAAAGTAGGTAAGGTTTTTAATAATCTAAAAAATGATGAATGGAATTTAAAACGCATGTCTCGATCTTTTGATGACTTTAATTCTCCATCACAATGGGAAAATTATATATCTGATACCGTATCAACATTCATTCAATCAGATAAAGATGGTTCTGATAATGAACTTTTACGCAATAATCAGTTATTTAATAGGTCTGCCTCCACAAAAAACATCTCATATAGATATTAATAAAAGTGAAGATGATATTCAACAACTTTCAGAAGTATCTAAAATTTATTTACATCAACTTCGTATTAATAATGTTATACGTGAATTATTTTGTCATCACCTAGCAAATATGTTTATAAATTATGAACAATTTTTGTTGTCGGATGTTCATGAAGATACAATTAACAATGCAAATAACCGCGATTCATTTGTCTCCTTTGATAAAGCTTCTTTTCTCTCAGAGCAGCCTAATAGTCATTTAATGTTTCTAGCAGCTTTTCTTGAAACACAGGTAGTTAAATAATATTTAATAAAATGATATCAAATTTATAATATTTAGATGTTTACATCGTTTGTTGATAATAAAATTATGAGCCATTTGCGAGAAAAGGATGATGCATTAAATCTCTTTGATAAGAAGATTATGAAGCTTAGGGAGAAGGTTTTGAATATTAATAGACATGGACCAAATGAAACATCAAATATACATTTCGATACATCTGGTTAGTTTATATGAATATATTATTTACTTAATAATATTTAAAATATATTTCAGAATGTGAAAAAATAGAATTTGGCTCATTTGACTATATTGTCTCTGATCCACATTACATTCAAGGTACACCTGTTTTGAAATGTTATAATGGAATATTTCCTACTCTAGATGAAACTTTTTTAAATTCATCAATTAACTATGATGTTATTAATTCACCTTGGAAACAAAGAAATAAGAAAGTTAGTACCTCTGAACTAGAGTATGATGGTGAATTTAAAATTCCATATTCATCAGATAAAAAGGACATAGTGAAAATATCACAATTAGATGGTGGTATTAAAAATGGAAAAATAAAAAATGTTCAGGAGACACCAGGGCAGATAGCTCAACAAAACTGGAAATTTGTAGAACAATTGTTGAGAGAAACAAAATGTAAAACAAAAAGAATGCTAGTGGATAAAATGGGAAAAGAGGCCTTTGATTTAGGGCATTCAGATGTTAATATAACAGGAGTAGAGGAAAATACATTAGTAGCAGGATTTTGTGATCTACTAGAACGTGTCTGGGCCCATGGATTAATAAAAAAGCATGGTAAATCTGCTTTCTGGAATCATGTTTTTAAACCAACAACAAAAAGATAATAATTTCGTACCTACAATCAATGAGTATAGTAAAAGTGCTCTGTCACCAGGTAAGATTAAAATATATAGCTAAAGACAAAAAAATTTTCTATTTAAAAAATGTTAATATTATATTTAAATAATCACTATTTAACATAAAATTAAAATATTTTATTTAGCTCTTATGTGGGTGATTTTCCGAAAGCAATTTGAATGTAAGCAAAAAAAAATAAAGTTATTTGCTTTGCTTTCGTTTATTACTATATTGTATAGTGACTTTTATTTTGTGTTTTTATATAGTTATATTGTAAATCTGTATTTTCCGTAAATTTATACTTTTGTGTTTGTTCAGATGATCCTAATTCTACTGAAGATATAAGTGAATTGATAAAATCAATGAAAAAAGAATTATTATCATTTCAGTTAAAGAATGGAAATGAAATAGAATGCAATGATGATAGTAGTAAAAAAGATTTTAATAAAAATTTTACTCAATTAGAAGATGATAATGATGATGCAGCATGGTCAAAGAAATTTTTAAAGGCAGCAAATTTTATTTGTGATAAGATTAATAGTAGTACTGGTGTATATAATGATTTAATTAAACCACCAAATTTAGATACCACAGAGGATGATAGAAAGATAATTGAGGTTACTGAAAATGATAAAAAAACTCAACGAATTACACTACCACGTTCAAAGTCCTTGACAAGAGTATTTAACAACTTCCGGCTACCAAGAAATAATATAATGAGTGGTAAGACATATAAAATTACAACTTTTACAACAAATGAATTTTTATTTAAGAAATTAATCATTATAGGTGTCTTTTTAGTAGTTCTAAAAAAAACGAAGGTTATTTATATTGTACTTTTATTTTTATTCGTAATTGTATATATATGTGTAGGTATATATATATATTTGTACTTTGTTATAATCAAAAATAGTTCCATCATGTAGATATACTGCTATATATGCAATTTTTTATTTAAAACATTGTGTAATAATGTAAATAAATTTTAGGTTTTACCTCAAATTGGTCAAATATTGATAATGGTACAACTCCAGGATTGTCAGGGTCTCATACAAATTTACTAAGTAGTTACTATGAAAACAAGCGACAAAATAGTCCTGCATGTAGTAGATCATTATCAGCACACGGTAGTCGTAATCGCTCAATATCAAGATCACGCAGTCCAGAATCTTGTTACAATTCCTCTGTTAGTCGCCTAACACCCTTATCAACAGACATTGCATATGATTTAAAGTGAGTTTTAAATTTGTTTATTATCAATTTCTAACTATAATATTAAATTTTATTAAAGAAATATTTTAAAAATGACTGAAATAAAGTCAGATTCCGGGTTTGCTAGAGCATTTGTTAGATTAGCTTTAGAGCGCAAACTTCTTCACAAGCATATTAAAACAATTATTGAAGATACATATCTTCTTAAAAAGTTATACAAACAATATGCTTTTTTGTTATGTGAAGATGAGAGAGAACAATTTCTTTATCATATATTATCATTAAATGCCGTGGATTTTTCTTGTTTTACCAGTACATATATTACTTCAAAAATGCAATATGAAGTTTTAATAGAGGCTGGTATTGATAAATGTATAGTTCCGGATTGTGGCTTATATTAACAGGAAGTTTTGGATCAACAAATATAATTACATTACCCGACAATACATTGCAATTTACATTTAGTCACAAAAATTTGGGTATATTATCAACTTTAAGAATTGGTTATAATATATCATCTAAAAATGGATACCCATCAAAATGGTTTTTAAATAATGTTATTGTTAGAAATAATATTACTGGGCAAACATTTTTATTTAACTCAGGAAGATGGTTTGGTAAAGGTGTTGATGATGGTAGTTTGGAAAGATTATTGGTAGCTGAAATATTAAAACCACCAATTGTTGATGAGGAGACAAATTTTAACTTTACTACAGGAAGTCCATTATTCCTCTTTTAGTAATTTAAATATACCAGAAAGTCCCATAACTGTTGGATCGATGAGTATTAATCCTGCCAATTTAATTAATAAAGAAAACGTTCATCTAGTGTTGGGAAGGGTAATGAAACATTTGGTGGTAAAAATATTCTATCAACAACAGAAGTTCAACATTTATTACGTAACAGTTGTTAATAGTATAACAAACATATTTTTGTAGTGATAATGGTGAAAATACCTCGAAATTAACTCATCTTCTTTGTGGTGAATTAGGATCGTTTTTGTTTTGAACAAATATTTCTTATAGGAAGACGTGATTCAGTATTTTATAATAGATTCTTCAAACAATTATATGCATGGGATTTTATTGGTATGTTTAATGACAATAAATGTTAATATATATATATTAAAATATTTTATAGAAAGAGTATGTAGTTGGTTTTATGACTTATTAAGATCAGGAGAATCAAAAAAATTAACAAAAGAACAGAATAGCACTACTTGCACATACTGTTAGATTGTTTAGTAAAATATCTTCAAAATAATGTAATTGGTAAAGAAGGAAAATTAGCGTCTTTATTCTCTTTGCACTTAGAGATCATATACTACCAGGCCTATTTAGTAATAAATGCCTGGACACCAGTCACTCCACAAGATGTATGATGACAATTCATTTTGACGTAACAAAACATTACTATCATCAATAACGAATTAGTTGAAGCACTCAACATTTCAATTTAACTTAGAAAAATCTCTTGTTTATGGTTATTCAGTAATATTTTTTTGCTTTTGGGCAAATCAAACAATTCGTTAACTACAGATACATAAAAATTTACACTATTCTTTTAGTATTTGTCACCATAGGGTGATTTTTTAACCACACTTTTTTTATATTATTTTTATATAGCTAACATTTTTTTTAAATAATCACTAATGGTTATTTACCCCTTTTTACATTATAAATGTTGGTAAACTTCCATATATCTTTTTAAATATTAAATTATCCTGTAATATGGCTGAAAAAATCGCTATTTCAGATATGGAGCATCCTTTATATTTGAGGAGCTGGGTCAGCTATCTTTTATGGTTTGACATCAATAGCTATTGTTTTTGTGAACAAAATATTGCTAACAAATTTAAAATTTCCATCATTTATATGGGTTGGAATAGGACAAATGGCAGCAACAATTGTTATATGTTTCTAGGAAGTTTTAGAGGTACTTATACACTACCAAAATGTGATAGTAATATTGTTCGCAAAATTTTTCCATTACCATTGATATATCTCATAAATCTTATTACTGGTCTTGGTGGAACGCAAAAAATAAAGTAGGTTTTTTTTATTGAAATTATATACTATATTAGTGTTGTAATAATATTTTTAGTTTGCCTATGTTCACTGTTCTTCGCCGTTTCTCCATCTTAATGACAATGTTTTTAGAATTAGCATTACTTAAGGTTAGGCCGTCTTTTGCTGTTAAAGTTAGTGTTTTTTTAATGATAATTGGGTCCATTGTCGCTGCTGTAAATGATCTTGCATTTGACTTATACGGATATGTATTAATTTTTGTCAATGACTTGTGTACAGCGGCAAATGGAGTATATATGAAAAGAAATTAGATGCAAAAGAGTTAGGACAAAATGGATTGTTATATTTCAACGCACTTTTCATGATACTACCAACAGTTGCCTTTGCTTACATAACGGATGACACAAAGAAACTTGTTGAACATTTTTCGAATGATGAAATAACGATATCTATAGTAATTTGCTTTTTAATTTCCTGCGTCTGTGGCTTTATATTAAATTATTCTTTAGTTCTTTGTACACACTACAATTCTGCATTAACAACATGCTGCGTTGGGACGCTTAAGGTAAGTATTTGTCAGTTTAACGCCTATCAAAAATTGTCTTTATCATTTTTTAGAATTTATTTGTAACATATGTTGGAATGTTTTCAAGTGGTGATTATGTATTTTCACTAGCTAATTTTATTGGTGTAAATATTAGTGTTACAGGATCTCTATTATATACATATGTGACGTTTAAAAGTAAAGAAAATAAAAATAAACAACTCCAAATTCCACCGGAGAAACAAAAACTTCTGAGCCCATAATCGTATTTTATATGTGCAATAATTTGATTTTATCATATATTATCAATGTTCTCAATTGTGTCTAATTCTTCAAAATTATTTATTATATTCTATAGATTTTATATATTTACTTTTGTTTGATATGAATTATATAATTTATGATAATATTTATAGATTTTTACATTAATTTCTATATAAATACAATTTTAATAAATAAAAATTAACGTCTATGACATTTTAAACATCTTCCCGCTATTTTTTTAATGTACATTCTTTATGTCGTTCTTCTAGTCGCAACCTTGCACTTTTTTTTCTTATACAACATTTAGATGGAGTGGTTGTATCATACCAGCCGTGTCAATCCAACAAGAATATAACTAGTCTAATATTATAATCAGACATTAATAATATAATGGTCTTAAAACGATTTCTGTGTGTCAAGCGCATCGCATTGGAATTGGTATTACGCTTTTCTTATTTCATTTTATACTTTTCTTGTCAATCGCTATAAGTACATATTATTTCTAATATTTTTTTTTATATTTCTAGGTTCCCAATTATTTTTTTTTATTTTTTTAACAATGAATCAAAATACTAATCCTCCTAGTACTAAAATGAAAGTTTTATCAAAAGCTGCTTTAAAATATTATCCGGAAGATTTGATAAAGAAAGTTGAAAAAGAGGAGCAGCAACAATTTCATATTGAAAGTTTACAATCCATACATGATACTTCAATTAGAGGTCCGCCATCTCGTAAAGGAAGAAAAAGAATTCCAGATAATAACTCAACAACTAATACACAACAAAATAATGACTCATCAACGGGACGTGCCTCAAATAATACTAATCAAAAGTTACTAACACCTAATAATTCAACAAACAAATCAAAATCAACTCCAAGAACAAGAAAACGTGAGGGTGGGGTTGGTTTATCTGCTACTGAACAGAATGTGCTCAAAATCCTTGCCGCAAATGCACATGAGTTGGGGAATCAAAAAGTACCACCTATCACTATTCAACGCTCACAATCAAATGTTAGTACAGCAAGAATTGTACAAGAAAAACAACACAATCAACAACCACCACCACAACCGCCACCACCGACAAATAATGTGAAAGGGATAACTAATGAACATCCGAAGAATAATATTTCTCCTCAAAAAACAATAATTCCACGTACTGCAGGTCACCATCAAACTATTTCTGCTGTTTCAAAAGCTAGTTTTGAACTAACCCCTAACATTACTCCCAACATAAGAAGTAATATAACAAAAAGGGATGTTGATTTAGTTCCCCAACTTGCACCTCAACGTAATAAATCTCTCAATCGTATAAGTGTATCAAAAATTGAACCAGAAATTGTAAGAACAGTTCCTAAACTAGCTAATCATAATTCTCAAACAACACCTATCGTCTCAACGCATTTAGTGATTTCCCCACCACCTAAGAGGACTACAAGTACACCGATGCAACGAATTCAACCGGTGAGGCCAATAATATCACCTGAGCAACAAACTCCATTAAAAGTAACAACAACTCATCAACAGCAAGAAATAGTTAACAACGCATCAATTTCACCAAATCAAGTGCAATTAGTAAATAAACAAAGCACTTTACACACCACACAAAGTAATACAACAGGACATTCTACACCAACAGTTAACGTACAAGTATCTTCACAGCAGCAGATGTTAATAGAACAACAAATGCTACAACAACAAAATCAACATATAAAACAATATTCACAAAATCAAGCTGTAAAAGAACAACTAATCGAACAACAACCTCATATTCGTGTACAAAAATCTAACCAGGCGCAGAACATACAACAACAGATTCAAATATCACAACAAATTCAACAAAAACATATCCAACAACGTCAAATTCAACAACAAGAGAATCATCAGCAACAACAGCTTCAACAAATTCAACAACAACAACAACTCCTGCAACTGCAACAACAAAGTCAAAATCAACTACTGGCATCTAAAATTCAACTACAAGAGACTATACAAAAATTACAGGAACAACAAAAATTGCAAGAAAAACTTATTCTAGAACAAAAAATAATTGAACAAGGGACTGTTGAAAAATTGTTAGTTGAGGAGGATAATCGTTTATCTGAACAACAAAAATTTATCCTAGATCAAAATAAAGTTATAGAACAACAATCTGATATCCCAACAACAATTTTGTACACACCACAACAAGGATCTATTCAAACAATTGGCAATGTTTCAGCAAATATTTCTCATCAAAACATTCCTAATATTCAAAATCAACAAACTTTACAAGATATTATTAATCAATTATCTATGCAAAATGCTGCTAATCAACAAAATCAAAAGCGTTTATTGGAACAACAACGTTTTCAACAGGAAACGGAAATGGTAAGAGAACATATGGGAAGGATGATTGTGGCAAATAATCTAAACCAGCCACAACCATGGCAAAATAGATCTCCAGTTAGCAATCAAGATTTACTTAATTATTTAGTAAATCAATTTGCCTCCATAAATCCCCAAATATTAAATCAATTCCCTATTGGTCATGATGCTCTCCAACAACTCTCACATGGAAAATCAGACCAAGCTTTTCAACGGATGCTCATTCAACACCTTGTTAATCAATTACATTTACTATTAAATCAAACAGTTAGTCCTAACAATCCGATTATAACACAACGACAAACACAATCTAATCAACAGAACCAAAATATTCAAGATAATACTAATGTTAATATGTCTAATACTAATTCTGAGCATCATCAACAACAAATTGCTTTTAATACTGCTTTAAATAATTTGGCTGCTGCAGGGATAACGGATGAAAATCGTATTCGTCTCCAGCAGGAGTATGCTGCAGTAATTAGATCGTTCCAGGAGGAAGAAAGTAAAAAACAGAAAGCTGAAGAAGATAGGAAGAAATTAGAAGAGATGATTAAGAAACAACAAGGGGAGGAGGAGTTAAAAAAGATGGAAGCTGAAAAACAACGTCTTCAAGCTGAGGATTTAATGAAACATCAAGAGGTTGAAAAAAGACAGATTGAGTTGGAACGTATAAAAAAAATTGAAGCTGAAAATAAGAGGACTATTGAAGAGGAGAGAAAACGTATGGAAGAGAAAAAAAGACTTAAGGAGGAGAAGAAAAAACATCTTAAAGAACGAATGGAGGAAGAGTGTAATGTTAATGTACAACAGGAGGTTAAAAAATTAGTTGAAATTAGAAAAACAAAACAGGATGATAGTAGAAAGTTCCATAAGATACAAGAAATCCACATTACTAGGTATGCTTTTTATTTATTTTTTATTATCATTAGGAAATTATTTTTAGACTACCACAAATAGTTGATAAAACTAGGAACATACTTATTGAAAATAAGAAAGCTTCTAACGTTGAGGAAAGACAAAAAAGAGTAGTTGAAGAAATGCACAATAAAATTAAACAAGAAGTACGTCAACAACAACAGCAATCTGTACCAAAACTTAAAATTGTTGAAAAGGTAATTAAAGAACAAACTAAGGAGCATATAAAAGAAAAAGTCGTTGAGAGTAATGAGGAACAGCTTCAAGAGGAACAAAATCGAAGAGAAGTTATTGCACTCCACAAAGAAAGAGTATTGGAGAAAGAAAAAATAGGTGCATTTATCCTTCAGGCAAATCAAATTTACCAATTAAATAAAAATTGTAATATGGATGAGTTTTTGAAACTTTGTATATGTCTTGATCCCCTAACAATCATTGAAGAAAAAGTTTGTGGTAAAAATTCACTTTTTAAAAGAGAAGATTTATTAAAAATACCACCAAAAGTTTTTTTGGAAGATCTTTCTGCTGAACATAGGCGTGTATGTATTGAATTGGAAGAGGAAGCTAAACGTCTTAATATTAATGGTAAACGTTTACCTTTTGTTGAAACAATACCAATAAAAAATTCTGAAAATACTTTGAAACGTGTTGCTGTTTCTACTTCATCCACAATAAATATACCTGCCAAAAGGCCTTGTCTTGAAAAAAGTATTAATACTCCTGTTATTCAAAAAACTACAATAGTAAGTAGACAGAAAAGTACACAATGTCCAAGTTCTTTTCTTCCTCCATCTTCTTTAAAATCACCAACTACCACAACACATTCAACTGTTATAAAGCCTGTTGTCAGAACTAGCATAAATGGGAGAGAACTAATACCTCCAAAGATGATATTAATTCAAAAAACTACACCTGGACAATTACAAAGTAAGCAAGATAATGCTACTGTAATTTTCCCAAAAATAGAAAAAAGAATACCCGTTCAATCAACAGCACCAGTTGTTTTACCAACAAAAGTTATAAAACCAATTTTAGTAAATAATAAGAATGAGATTAAAAAAATTGCTTCTCCAGTTGTTCTTAAAAGAAGTGCAGTCGTAAAATTAAAAAATGATGATAAGAATCTTCAGGGGACACAAGGGACATTGGGCAAAACCTGTAAGTCTAGAAAATTCTGTATACCCGTTTTAGTACCAAAATCTGTAGTTTCCATGACGCGTTCACAAATAGAGGAGCAATTAAGAGCCTTCAAAGCTGCTTCTAATGTTTCATCTTCTTCTTCAACTAATGCTCAGTCAAATACTAGTAACGAAGTTGGTCCTGATTCTAGCAAACCTGGACCATCTGGTGTGAAGATAAGATTAAGTAATAAAGACATTGAGATATTGAGAAATAAAGGTAAATCACGTTCAAAAAAAAGTACCCTAGATATTGTTAATAATATAAAAGACAAATTTGAGAAAGATATCTTAAATGAGTTTAATGTTGAATTAACTAAGATGGAAAATATTGTTGATGGGAAAGAAAGTAATATAATATTCGAGAATGGTACAATTGAAACTAATAATCTTAATTTTCGGAATGGCTTTTCTAAAAAGAAAAAAAACAAGGATGGTGAAAAGATGATGAAAAAGATGAGGAAGAAAGTTAAAGGGAGAGAGAGAAAAATTAAATTTAAAGACAATGTTGGAGTACATTACTTTACACCGGTTGGTAGTGAGGATGAATATATTGAACCACCAATTCCTGTCCTCGAGCAAATATCATTTGTTGAGGATTTAATAAAAAAAGTTATTTTTACCCAAAATACTAGTCAAAAACAAAAAAACGAAGCTTTAGTTAGGTTAAATAGCAAATTAGAAGATAAACAAAATGTCTTTTCTAATGGGGTTGATGAGAATGATATATTAAAAAGCGACTTTATTTCACAATTGATCTCATTTATAATACAATTTAAAAAAAAGTTAACTATTCTTGATAATTTGACAGAGGAAGTTAATGAGGAAACTGGGAAATTGGATGTATATTCAGATGCTGAAAAACTTAAATATAGATTTAAAGTTCAAATTAAAAACGAACTTTTAAAGCTTGATGAGGAAAGGAAAAAAAATACATATGATAGATTGAAATCAAAGAAGATTGATAGACTTACTGGTAGCAATTGTGGTAAAGACGATCAAACAATTGTTTCTGCAAGGAAGGACGTTATTCTTGATATTCCTGATGATGTTGATTTAAGGAAAGAGGATCTTCAATGTCACGAATTAATTGATGGTAGAGACGTTAGTATGGAGGATGATGAAACAGTGGTTAATGAAGAAAAAAATTTACAATGGGACAAAATTAAGTTACCGAAAGATATTTTAAAAGATAACTTGAAATATTTAACCAAAAAACAAGCTAGTTACATCTACAATTTTTCTAAAAGTATTCCAACTAGTGTCAAAAAAATTGTAATTGACAGTTCACCATCAGTTTATGATGCCATGAAGATGGATTATATAGTTAAGAATCCTTCTCTTAAAAATTCAAGTAACATGAAAATACCAAAAAGTATTGATATATTGTTAAAAACAATTAAACGAAATGAATTAGGTATACCTATCTTTAAATCAAGAAGAGATTTATTTATTTGTAAAGTGTTCTTAAAAAGATTCATTTTATCGTAAGTTTACTACAGCACTTTATTACGATTAATTCTATTTATTATAGAAAATTATATTCAATTGCCAAAAAGAGAACAAAATTACTGGAGGGTATACATTCAAGAATTGATGAGATACGTAAAAGACAGGAATATGAGAGAGAACTCCAAATTCGTAAACATAATCGAGAAAAAAGAGAAATTAAAATTGATGTTGATTATATGAGGAAGTTTATGACAGATAAAATTATGAGTGAATATGAAACAGAGAAAAAAGAATCAATGAAAAGGATGCTTGAAAAATTGGATTGTGAAGAACAATATCAATATAACGAGCTTAAGGAATGGTCTTTGAATCGTGATTTAAATTCAAAATATGCTCCTCCTAGACAGTAAGTTGATATACAAATTTTTTGAAATTTTTAATAATTTTTTTTTCAGTACAAGTTACTTAAGACGTAATCTTGTTGATTCAAAAAATATCATTGAAACTACGAGAAGAGGAGCAAAAAAGAAGGTTGTTGTTGAGGATCCAATACCTCATTATATGTTACCATGTAGTTCTGTTAGAATAGATAAAGATATTGAGTTATTGGAAAAGGAATGGAAAGAGAAACAGGCGTCATTAAAAATTGATGAAGAGCCTGTTATAGCAAAACCAAATGCTCGAGGGAAAAAACCAAATACTATAACTGTTATCTATGAGGAGAATCGTGTTATTCGTGATGGGAAAATGTTCTATATCCATCAAAATGTATTTTGTGAATTCAGGCATATCGGTCAAATGATGTGTTATATGTTTTTAATTAATAAGGATGAGTGTTTCTTAAGGTCTAGATTACTCGGTGATACAAGAATATTTTGTGTCTCTAAAAAAGATTTAGAGACGGGGAGAGTTGTATTTAAAAGGAAAGCATCGCAAAAGAAAACTCCTAAAGATCCAAATGAACCTAGTCCTCCAAAGGCACGTGCTAAACGTGGTGGTCGTACTTCTAGAGGTGGACGTGGAGCACGAGGTAGACGAGGTGCAACTCGCGCACGTGGTGGCCGCGGCAATCGTGGTGGTAGAAGATAAAAATTTAATTTAGAATGATGAAAAAAATTTTTTTTATTCATTAATTATTGTATATAAATGTATTGGTTTATAAATGTACTTACAGAAAAGGAATCTCACTAATAAGTGAATTTTGCAATCAAGTGATCTTAATAATAGAAAAAATATTACAAAATATTCGCAACATATATTACTTTTTGCATGTGATTTACTATCGCAAAGTTCTTTTCTGTTCATTCCACGTTAAACGTGTTAATTAATTTTTTTCCTCTTTTTTTATTAATGTTAAAAGTATTTTGTACACATTATTACTATAAAGTTTGTATTATATTTGGTTATATAATTTTAATAAAATTTAGAAAAAGCAAACAAGAAAATAATTAAATTTTTTTTATTTATACAAAGATCGTGAAAGATAATTATTGGCGAATTTTTAGAAAAATTAAAAATAGTACTCCTAATAAAATGACATTAATTACCATTCCAGTGGTAATTATTGAAAAAAATACCGTTGAAAGGCAGACGTAATCTTCATCATTATTAATTTTTATAAAATGTATAGTATTTTTGTTTCTTTTGCCAGTATTGGTTTTACAAAATTTTTCTTTATCCTATAAATATAAAGGTTACACTAAAATTAAGAAAAACAAACCTCTAATGTCATATCAACAGCAGTTAATTCAGTTCTCACATCCAAAGTATTATCACCATCCTTGAGTGAACGTTTGCGTAACATTTTGGATAATTCTTGATCAGGATCATTAAATACAGTTGTATTAAAAATATTTTCTTCTTCATCTGGAACAATATCCCCAATATTTGCTGTATATTCAATGTTTTCATTACAATTAGGTTTTGGGCATGCTTGATATAATTCTTTAGTATTAACAGAAATTTGGCATTGATAGTACATCTGTGGACGGTCTGCATATTTATAAACATTTGATAATTGTCCAGCAACAAAATCATTTGTATATTCAATATTATTAATCAATGTTTTATCAATAGAACATCCAGTTTTATCTATTATTTCAATTTTCGTACCATTTCCATCATCAACAGTACATGAATGAACAAACATACAAAATGTATCAAGATTTTCTGATTCACACGTCCATTTATGGTATACTTGATTTCCTATTGTTGCAATATTGACAATTTCTCCAGATGGTCCATCGTTCAATATTTCATACTTACATATAGGCAATGGTACGTTATAACTTTGCATTATTGTTGTCATATCATTAACTTTAATACCAGCAGTAACTGTTCTATTATCTTCTAGATAAAAACATTGTACTCTATATGCTTTATCAACTTTTGTTATAAATTTTGAATGAAATGATATAACAATTGTTGTTGATACAAAAATACCTTTGGGATTTAATGATCTTGTCTTTAATACATTACACATATCAAAGGGAACCTCAATATAGGCATTATTCTTTCCAATATCATCATTTCTACAATTTTTATCACTATACATTCCTTTAACAAATACATGTCCTTCAAAGTCATTTTTTGTTTTGAAGTACACTGCAATGGACAACGGTCCACAGGTAATTTCTGGTTCACCTTCAACACCATTATCTATAAAGTTACCAAATGTTAAGTCAATGTAGTAGAAATGTAAAAATAATAAAATATAGTATATTTCTAATAAAATCATCGTAGGTTAGAAAAAATACATATGAATAACTATATAATATAGCAAGTAAAAATATTTTTCGTAGAATCACATGTCCTATTTATAAGACACCCAAAGATATCCATTAAAACAGCTAAATATCTAATAAATCATTAATCAAAATAAATTCCTATTGATATTTTTTGAATAAATCCTGGAAATGACATCAAACAAATGTGGTATTTAAAATTATTATATTTTACCTCTTGCTGTTTTTAAAATAATAAAGGGATTATTTCATTTACCATAAAATGGCTCCACTTCTAAGTGATTAATTTAAATGGCGATTGACTTAATTCTATTTATGTCTACAATACCAGTCTCATCTTAATTTCTATGGTTTTTTGTTCAAATGGATAGTTCTTTTGTTTAATTATATAATATAAAAAAAATATGACAAGTTTTTTAGTATGTAACTTAAAATAAAACAGACAATTAGAAACCTGCTAAAATTTTTGGAAAAGTTTAAAATAATCTTAAACTTTTGAAATTTTATATAATTATAATCCTTATTACTTAATTCTTTTTAAAAAAAATATATTTTTAAAATGTTGGGTGTAAATTTTCAAAAGAAATTTAGTTGACGAAGCAAATAAATAACGAGATTTTAAATTTGCCACGTAAAACCATTTACAAAATTTATATAATTTTTACCATATTTTATATGTTGTAAGAAATATTTTTCTATTTTTTTTAATTTAAATTATAAAATGCCTTTTTAAAAATAACATATTATTTTGAGAAAAAAGCACAAAAGTAGTATAGAATATTTTATCAGCATGGGTTGCTCTAGAATTTAACTTTAACAATTTGAAACAATGAAACATATTTATACGTTATGGAAAATAATTTTTCATAGATAATACAAGAAAGATTGAGTATAAAAATTTCATTAGTTGATAAAATTTCTCTTCAATTTTTTCAAATCATTTTACATTTTTGCATATTGACATTATATGAATTTGATTACAATAAATCTTCTTGCATAATTTTATATTATATTCCATTAAATTATGAGGGTTGTTCTCCAGTCTCAAATTTTATTGCTTATTTGGATCATTGAATGTTCTTCCACATTTTTTATATACCATTTTGTAGATACGTTATTTTTTAATATTTTAACAAGAGCATTATATTTATTCATTTGGCTTTACAAACAGTTAGACTCTCTTCGTTTCCATGTGTTGTTTTTAGAGTAAACGTACTTTGCGAAGAATTTACACAAAAACATATCTTTTCAATTTTTTTTCATAAAATGTTGTCCAGTTTCAATAATATCTAGAGTTTAAAGGTGATGTTTAATTATTGGAATTTTTAATAAAAGGTCGTTGTTATTTTGTTATATTTGTTTTTCTTAGTTTACAAATTCTGTTCTTTAAAGCAAACCTTAATTAGAAATAAGAAAAAGTTTTTCATTACTTGATCTTTAACTTAATATTTGTAATATACCAAATATAGAATATATATAATATGTCTGAAAAGTAATGAGATTAATTTTTTTATACCCCTCATAAGTAACAGGTAAAAAAAGGTGAAGATTAGTTTTGCAGAAGAAATTCTTATGTTCACATTTAGATAATTCTTTTTTAAAATGAGTCTTTCAAAATCTTTGTACATTAAAAAATTTAAATCACTATTTTAAATCTCGTCACGGCAAATATATCATTCTCGCCACAGACAAAAATTTTTTAAACATGTTTTCAACAAACATACAAAAGTGTCTAGCAGCGTTGACAATTAAATTTTGTCTAAGACTTTAAAAGAATACTGGAAACAGTGTAACATTAAAAGTTCTTTGTTATCAACCCAAATTTTTAGATTACATAAAAATTTCAAAAAAAATGAAGACAAGATGTTAAAGATAAAAAGTGAATAATTCGACTATCACGGGTATCCATAGAGTCACTCATCCTTATCTGTCTGTGATTATTTGTGTTCGACAATAACTGCCAATTTTCTTCATGCTGTCTATAGTCCCAACCTGTACCATGTGACTTTTTTTTGATCTCCAAAATTATGAAATATGTAAGAGAACACCATTTTGAAAATTTAGAAAATGTTAAATCGGACGCAACGAGTGCTTTAAACAGCCTTATGCATAAAAACTTCCCGCATTGTTATGAAAAATGCCAGAATCCCTGGAATTGCTCTGTACAATCAAAAAGGTCTTACTTTTGAAAATCAAAAAATTTAATTTTATTTTGTATAAGTAAAAATTTGTTTTTTAATCATTCTCATTATTTTCAAGACACATAACGAATATATTTAAAAGTATATAGTATACTTATCACAACTTTCATTCATTTAAATTTGGTAATATAATTTTTTTGACTGAATGTAGGTAAAAAGAGTTTGTTTTTGTAAAAGTAAAAAATGCTATTCTAAATTTTAATATAAATATGACCGTGTTTGCAATAAAGTTAAAAATTAGTTCAAATGTGGAAAACAGAAAGGGATCTTGTAAAATTGTGAGTAGAATTTACAAATTAAATACCCAAGCAAAAAGGGAATTTGACGGAAGTGGGGTTCGAACCCACGCATCTTACGATATTGGGTCTTAAATCCAACGCCTTAGACCGCTCGGCCATTCCGCCACGACTCACCCTCCCAACTGTTTTCATCTGTACTAGACCAAATTGTTTTTGCTTTACTTATTTACAATTTATGTGTTAATTTAGCATTTTTTATGTCTATATCCCTATTTTCTTATTTTTATCTTAATATTTTTATTAAAATTAATTGAAAAATAGCAGTGTGAATGTTTATTATTTATCAATTCAACCTAAAGTTAATGACATTCTGTCTAAAAAATATAAAAGTCTGAGAAATACTTTTAAAGTTTAACCACTTTTCCCTAGAAATTTCAAAGAATTATTCGTATTATTTAATACACTTATTGAAATTTTAATAATATATTTTTTGAACTTATGATAATTTCTAACGTAAAAATTTATGATTTGTTAGTCAGGAATAATTTGAAAAAAATTATGACCAATTGATGATGAGATGTGCGCATTTTTTTTTTCAATAATAATGGAAAACTATAAACAAATTTATTACTTTTTCAATTATCTGTTAGACGATTTTATATCTCTCATAAATTTAATAGACAGAATAAGTTTTTATTTTAAATTGCACTTTCTATTTCCGCTGTTTTTATCTCCTGTAGTTATAATATATGAAAAATTTATATAAATTTATTTTTAGATCTAGGCAACAACTATGGTTTTATGCCATTGATGAAATATATTTTCAAAAACTATGACTGTTATAATTTAAGCTCATAAATTTTCTATTCTAAGTAACATTTTACATATTAGAATATTAAACAGTGACTTTTTGTATATTTAAGTTGTATCTACCATTTTCGTGATAACTAAATAATGAAATAAAAAGACTTGAATTTTATGAATCATTAAACAAAGTCAATTATATAGAAATATATATAAGTATTTGATAATGTAATTCTATGATGAAAGTTTTTGTGAACTGATTTCTTATCTATCATGACCAAATATTGCTTACAATTGTTTAGTTTGGTAATTGTCTAATTGACTGTAATACTCATAATTTTTTTAACGTAGTTCTATTACATTTCATTTTGTCAGCCACTTTTCCATTATCGATGGTAGTTTATCCTCATTTTTTCTTTACACCATATTAATGATTTTGAATATATTTTCTATTAGCTGACATTTAATAATTTACAATTCTCTACTAATATTTTTATAATGTATAAAAATTTATAGATTTTTAAATTTATTTTATAATTATTATAAACTTGTAAGTACGACTTTAAAGTTTTGCAACTTTGTGATGAAATATTATACCATCGTGAAAACAAATGAAACATATAGTAAGTTTACTGTATGTTATTAAACTATATATATTCTGTATTTGGTATATTACAAATATTAAGTTAAAGATCAAGTAATGAAAAACTTTTTCTTATTTCTAATTAAGGTTTGCTTTAAAGAACAGAATTTGTAAACTAAGAAAAACAAATATAACAAAATAACAACGAACTTTTATTAAAAATTCCAATAATTAAACATTACCTTTAAACTCTAGATATTATTGAAACTGGACAAAATTTTATGAAAAAAAATTGAAAAGATATGTTTTTGTGTAAATTCTTCGCAAAGTACGTTTACTCTAAAAACAACACATGGAAACGAAGAGAGTCTAACTGTTTGAAAAGCCAAATGAATAAATATAATGCTCTTGTTAAAATATTAAAAAATAACGTATCTACAAAATGGTATATAAAAAATGTGGAAGAACATTCAATGATCCAAATAAGCAATAAAATTTGAGACTGGAGAACAACCCTCATAATTTAATGGAATATAATATAAAATTATGCAAGAAGATTTATTGTAATCAAATTCATATAATGTCAATATGCAAAAATGTAAAATGATTTGAAAAAATTGAAGAGAAATTTTATCAACTAAGGAAATTTAGTTCTTAATTTATTTTATAATGTTTTTTTTAAATAAAAGCTTTGAATAAAACATTTCTATTTTGTTGATTATACATAAATAAGATAAAAAAATTAAAATTGCATAACAATTGAAATCTTTCAGTTCGATATATACGCTAATATGTAAATTTTATTTTTTAATAAAAAATTTATTATCCAAAGTTTATTATATTTTATGCTATAATTAATGAAATTTAAATTCTTTAGCTGTTTAGAGTTAAATAATTAAATACTTTTAATATTATACGTTTGCTCACTTACAGTAATTTCACTATAAAAAATCAAGAAGTAGATTAACTGTTTATTGAGTTATCTTTTTTAAACAGGTAAAGAAATTATAATTTATTTAAAATTTATAAAATCGTTTATATAATAAAGCAATATTATTTATTGAAGCCATTCATTTATAATTTTTATATATTTTTCTTTGTTTTACTAACTTACTTTTATGCTTCTTTTATTTTGTTAATAAGTGTATAATGAGATTTTTATTTCCTAAAAATGTTATAATAGCATAATTTATTATTAAAAAAATTCCGAGCCACATGAAATGTACATAGTTTTGTTCCACTTTTTGTCATTAGCACTTTTTATACGTTTATTAACTAAAACAGATTTTATATGAAGTAAAAATAATCATAAAAGAAAACATTGTCTACTTTATATCATTTTAAAACACTCCTGCTACTGGCAGTCAAAATTATAATTTCAACTCACCTTATTTTATGCATGTGTTAATTTTAACAAAAAATGGAACTTTATATGTTGGTAATTTTCAAGACAAAGTCCTTGATAAGTTAGCTAAAGATAAACTAAGTCATCTATGTGTAAAATTAATCCCAAAGTTAAAATAATGTTTGCTATTAGTAAACTGAAATAAGCTCAAGATTTGTTTAACCTTATTTCAGTAAACGAAGGACTAGTCATTTTAATATCAGAAATTGTTAAAGTGATTGATGTATACGGTTTTGATGGTGTTGACCTTGTTTGGAAACGTCCCCAAGTATCTAGTACTGTTAAAGCTGAAACAGAGAATGATCATAATTATTTATTGTTAATACGTGAAATAAAAGAAGCTTTTAATCGTTATAAGGAAAAAAAAGATAATAATAAGTTTATCATTTCGTATACTTCATCAATGATGGAAACATATAAAATATTAGAAATCCATCGTCAAAAAATACCAAGTATTGTTGATCTTTTTAACTGCGTAGTTATGTGCATCTTTATAGTTCATTGAAAAAGGTAAAAAATCGTTCTGCTCAATACTCTAGTAAAAATGATATTAGATTGTTCAAATTATTTTCACAAATTAAAGATGGAACACGGAAACGTACTACATATTGGAAGTATACGGGATAGATCAAGTCCGATTTTTAAACCATCTACAATAAATATTAGAAAATATAAGAAAACGTGATGTCGTTTTAAAGGAAATATGTATTAAATCATTTAGTAATACTGGTGTTTTAGGGAGTTCATCTACAAATTTTTAAGGTAATAATACATGTACCGTCCAAACATCTTCTTTTTCAACCATAAAGTTAAAATAGTAATGTTAAGAATAATTGTGATAGATCCATCAGTTCAACTAGCAGTTCGTCATCCAGTTCACCAAATTATAAAGCCTCTAAAAATATTGCAATTGAAGACACTACTAAAATTAATAATAACGATGTTATTATGGAAGGAAAGAAAGTTAAATTAACAATAATTGAATTATTTAACGTGATAAACGATTTCCAAAATCTGGAGACTTAAGCTTTGATGTTGACACTAGTATTAAGAACTCTAGTACTGAATGTGGACAAGTTATAATTTATGAAAGGGGACTTGATATGATTTCAAAAAAGAAGTCTTGTATTGATTTACAAAGAAATAAAAGAACGACATGTTTTCTATGAAAACAATGTCAAAGATATTACACGGTATAATTTTAAAATGTAATATTATATTTAACTTGTGTGAATATGGTTCTATTGCTTAAGAATGAATAAATCCTATTATCATTTGTGTTCTTCTTTATCACACAACAAGAAATCTAAATCTTTTTTAATTTTTTTGTGGCTTAGGTGAAACTTTTCTTAAAAAGGATTTTATTTCAAATAATTTACGAAAAAATAATGTATTGAAAATTTTTTTCATTAACACATAAATAAACTTTTCTACAATCACTAATTATGGCTTATTTATTTTAAAAAAATTCATTAAATACAGTTACAACAACCTTTTTTACAGTTATTAATGTTTTATATAGCTCTGACATTAAAAAAGTTATTTTGAAGAAACATCAACAACCTATATATAACATTATATATACAGGGTGGGATAAAATATAGATTACAGTCATACAAAACTTTTAATAACTTTTTTTATACTCAATATATTTTTATGTTATACTGTTTATTTTAAAGCTTCACTTGACTACTACAGTATAAATCAAAATCGTACCATGGTTTTAGTTTTAAAGAAAGTTATAGAGATTTGTGTAAGTGCCAATTTTTCTATACTTTTTTATTAAAAAAATAAAAATTCATCTACATAAAAATTATCTTAACTTTTTTTAATTTTAGATATTTTTTACAATATTGTAACTATTTTGTAGCCCAAATTCTTATGTATAATGTATATAAAGATATATTATCATAAGTTAATTATATGTAAATTTATGGAACAATAAACATTGTGCGTTTAGTTCATAGTAAACAAATTAAATACAGGGTGGGCCAAAAGTCACGACACAGATGAAATAAAACACTTTATAATTTTTTTTGTAGGCGACATATTTTTATGGTATTATACACATTTTGTAGAGAATTTGTTAGAGAATAATATATTACAAGATCGTTCTCAAGAATGAACTTAAAAAAAGTTTTTTAATTTCTTAATATTTTACATTTAAAAAAAGTATTTCTTAATTTTTTTCAATTTAAACTTATTTTTAAGTTTAAAACACATGGATACAATTCGTAATAAGTCAATATTTCATACAATTATGTATGAAAAATGATATTTTTTAAATGATCACCATTTAATTTCTTGCACAAGCTTGTTCATTATAAAACATTAATTATTACTCTTATTAAATTGTTTTATTTAACTCTTTGAAATGATTTACAACACTTAATAATGCATGTCTTGACGAAGCTTGGGTCACATTGTAATAGGTTTTGAATAATTTTTGAGTTGTAACGATTGAACATCTGTTGGTGTAGCAATCACGAACTATTTTTGTCCGTTCTACAGTAGAATACTTTCTTAAAGAGGTAACAACTATAAAAAATATTTGAAATATATGAAGGAAATTAATGTTGTATAAACAAAATATTTTATGAAGAAAAATGTTTTTAACTAACATTTTAAGCATCTAGCATTTATTTTTTAATCAATTGAAATATTATAAGATGTACTTTATAAACAAAAATACAAACATTTTTATTTAATTTAATACAACTTTTCGTAAAGATCATTCTTGAGGACGATCTTGTGATATATTATTCTATAAATCATCCTCTACAAAATGCGTATAATATCATTTAAATATGTCATCTACAAAAAAAGTTATAACATTTATAATTTGTTCCATTCAAATGTGACATGACTTTTGGCCCACCCTGTATAAATTTTTACAACCTTAAAATATTTAAATAAAAAATGAGAAGCAATTATATAAATAAAACTACTAAAATGACAATTTAAAAGTTTTAATGTTTATTGTCATTCATTAATAAGGTTATAGCAATTTTTAAATTTATAAATTACTATTGTTAATAAATTATATAAAAATGTCTAATACAAAAAACCTTCAGAACTTAACTTATAATTGACTTATAATAATAGTTGTTTATATAATTTTCAGAAAAGAAGTATGGCTATCAAATGTATACAATATCGTTAAAAATATTGTTTACAAAAATAAGCTATAGTCATTTTTTTAGTAAAATAGTATATAAAAAATGGCACTTAAATAAATTTCTATAACATTCATTAGACTTGATATCAATAACGATCTTGATCTATGTTGTTGTAGATGAGTAAAACTATTAAAAACACATTATATTATAGAAATATGTCAAGTGAAAAAGAGTTATTAAAATTTTTTATGAAACTATGATGCATAATTTGATCAACTCTGAATAATATATAATTTATTTTATTAGACCATAAATATTATGTTGGTTTTTAAAAAAAATTTAATATTTTAAATATAAGAATAATTTTTATGAAAAGAATATTTTATTTTAATATGTGATAAAATACAGGATGAAATTAAAAAATTCAATAAAAAATTATAAATTTGTTCACAAAATAAGTCCATATTATATATTTTAGCAATTCATTTATAATTATAATATATTTTTTAATTATATTCATAGAAATTATTATACAGTTGCTTATTGCTATAAATTATTATATAAGGAGTTATCTATATGTGTATAATATCACAATTAAGATTTCCTCTATAACTTTTTTTTTAAAAATTATTTCGTTGCAATATTTTAATTTACTATAGATAAACAACTGGAGAACTTCATGGGTTGTAGACAATTTTTATTTTATTTGTCATTATTGGCACTTTTTATTTGTGCATTAACAAAGAAAGCGCCCATAGGAAATATGAATAATTGTCATAAAAAAATTATTGGTTACTATACATCTTTTTTAAATAAATATATGAATGAGACATATGCAAGAAAATTAACTCATATTATTTATGTATCTATCAATCTAAATAAAAATGGAACATTATATGTTGGTAATTTTCAAGACAAAACTTTTGATAAGCTAGCTAAAGATAAACTAAATCATCTATTATCTATGCGTAAAGTTAATCCCAAAGTTAAAATAATGTTTGCTATTAGTAAACCAGAACAAGCTCAAGATTTTATTGACCTTATTTCAACAAATGAAGGACGAGCTATTTTAATATCAGAAATTATTAAAATGATTGAGTTATACGGTTTTGATGGTGTTGACCTTGGTTGGGAACGTCCTCAAGCATCTAGTGTTGCTAAAGTTGTACCAGAAGATATTTCCAGATATTTAATGCTAATTTGTGAAATGAGAAAAGCATTTAATGATTTTGAGGGAAAAAAGAAAAGAAATGGTAAACTAATTATTTCATTTGCTGGTCCAGAAAGTGAACAGTTATCAAAATCAGAAATCAATCTTTACAATATATCAGTTAACGTTGATTTTATTAATGTTATTGACTATAACTATTTTCTTCTTTTGAATTTTAATGAGGATGTTTCTTCTGTTACACCTGCACCTTTGTCTAGTGGATCATTGGAAACAATACCAGAGATTACAATGGAAACGGATTTAAAACTAAAGTACTACTACTGTAATTCAATTGATTTTGAAAAACTTCATATGGTTATACCTTTTGCTAGAAAGACTTTGGAAAATATTGGTGGCAATATCACAGAATTGGGAAAAAAACTCGACATCAGAAAGGATTGGCCTGGTGATTCGTCAAAGTCAACATATAGAGTTAAAAGTAGTAGTATTGCATCTCCTAGTTCACCTACAAAAAACGTTGTCAATATTGTTGTAAACAAAATTAAAGTCAATAATACTTGGTTTAATATACCTTCAAATTCACAATATAGTGATGATCTTCAAGTTATTACTGGAGATGATCAATTTAAACTTACCAATATCACGCTTTCCGTACCTT
This sequence comes from Strongyloides papillosus, assembly GCA_005656395.1. Classification (NCBI taxonomy): domain Eukaryota; kingdom Metazoa; phylum Nematoda; class Chromadorea; order Rhabditida; family Strongyloididae; genus Strongyloides; species Strongyloides papillosus. Next base: position 329,846 of record SRSI01000071.1, read on the forward strand.
CAAATCCACAAAATAACAATGAAATAATCATCGTTTTTAAGGGATACAAAAATACACATAGCAATACACCCAGAGGCGCACAAAATGGTAGCGAAATAAATATTATGATGAAGGTAAAAAAAGTTGAACCTAATAAGTATTATTGGGATAGAAAAATACATAAGCTAAAAGAGAGTTCTAAAGGAAAACATGACGATAATCCAAAAGATGTAAATAAAAATTATGGATGGAAGCATGATCGTTCATATCAATGCAAGAACTTGAAAAGCGATAAATGCAAATGTACTATTATCCATACCGTTACACTAACTTATAAAGTCGAGGAAAGAAATTACTCTGAGAAATTAAAGAATGGAAGAAAATTTAATGTTAGTGAAACGTCAGATAATGTACCTCCCAAGTCACAGAATACTGATGAATTACAAATACTTGTTAATGAATTAAAATTTAATATAGATTATATTGTTGTTTTTGTGCCCTCAAATATACTGAATGACGATAAGAATGATAATATGAAAAAAAAGAATAATAAAATTGAAAATTTCTTAGAAGCTAAACATAGAGACGTAGAACAGGTAGAAGGTACGTATGTTTCGTTTGGATCTAATTTGTCTCAAGAAGAGCGCAAATCTGATTTTGATGAATTAATAAATTCTAGAAATTTGAAAATGAAAGGAGTTGATTATAAATCAAGTCAATCGAAAGAATGTTCTCTTTCAAGTCATAATGAATTTGTATGTACCAAAGTATACACAACTACCTACATTACTCAAGGTAGTAATTGTGATAACAGTTATATATATCCTTATATTAATGATGCATTTGCAGGTTATCCAGCTACGCATAATCAAGTTTCTACTTATCCTAAAAGGCGTAACTCTTCATTTTTTGAACAAGAAAAAGTAGTTTCTGCAAAAGATACGTTGACTGCGTTACATATAAAAGGTAACAAAAGAACTAATTCACCAGGTATTTTTATAAGTCCGAATTCAATTGAAAAAACAATGAGTTATGTTGGGAAAAAGAATCTTGGAGGATTAATTATATTGGGAATTGAGGAAGATGATAATAGTTTATTACTTGATACCATTAACGCTTCTAATTTATGTAATTATAAAAAAGTACATGAAAAATTTCAATGTTCATCATAATTACAGAAATGATCTTCATATGCAAAAATAACACATACAAAATAAATGCCAATTATTTCTTGTTTTATCTAAAATACGAAAACCATAAATAAGGGAACATATTAAATAGTGATAAATGCTTGGATAAATCATATTGTTTCACATTTTATTAAAAATATGATATTACAAATAAAATCTTTAAAGTTTTTTACTAGCAAAATTGACTAATTATTTTTGATAAAAAAGATTAGGATTATATTTAAAATAGTATATAGAATTTCTAGATATTATAAATAATAATTTCGAATAATAATGTGATATTTAACTAAAAATTGAAAATCATAAGAGGCGTAAATTTACATCCTCTACATTTCTTTTTAAAATTTAATTGGTTTCAATGAATTAGTTGTTAATAAGCGTATTTCTCTAGTTATTTAAATGAAATAAAATCAGTAATTATTAACAAAATTTACTGAATTATTATAAAAAGATTGTATAGTTTTTCTGTACTTTCCATAACTCAGCTTTAAAGAAAATTAATTATAATTATTGAGATAAAAAAATTTATAATTTATTTAAAAGCTACAATCCTAGAATTGTATGGATGTTTAAAGTTACAGAGACGGTGAGAATTTATATATGCATTGTGTCTGTTTAAATGCTATCGATGTAGAAGGTTTTTTTAATAATTAAGAAAGAAAAAAAACACACATAAATAAGTTATTATCACATCTTATAAAGATGGTTCGCCTTTTGTACCTTTAAAATAATATTGAACAAATCATTCTAAAGATTTATCTAACACTTTAAATTTAAAATATTTTTTTTATGCTGTGTTTAATAATATTAGACACCTTTGTTAAGTTTTGTTAAATATTAATTATCTGTATTATTGTAAGTCTTTTGTAAAAATGTTTTTTCTATAATATTTATGTGTTACTTAAACTATAGGTGGCCACAATATACATAATACTATTAGTCACATTAATTTTAATACAGCAGTCGTGGTTTCTTCAGTCTGGGGTATTGACATCATCAAAAATCTTGAAATTTTTACTCATAATATAACACAAGATAAATCTTTCTGCAAAATCACAAGTAAATTAAAAGAAAATATTAAATAAGTAATGTATACTTACGGTCATCTGAATATTATTGTATTTTGGGAATACAATTATAATAAAATTAGTTAACAATTATACGGATTTTTTAACTTTTGTAATATGACAATTATATAGTAAAATACAAAGATATGTAATAAAATAAAGTAAAAATTTGTGGATAATTTAATGTTTTATTATTTAACAGAATGAGTCAGGTAAGGCTTTCCACATTTCCATATTAACAACATTGAATTTAAAGGTGATAACATAATTATTTTTTAACTAAAACAAATGTCACTATTTTTTTTAAGTCCCGTAATGTAATCGGAATTCTAGGTAAACTTGTTTATTTTTAAATCAACGGTACAATTTTAAAATTAAATTAACGAAATTTTCCTAAAAAACGTGATTATTTTTTAAAAGTAAATATTTTGAATCTTTTGAATTTGGCATTAATCAATAATAAAAAGTATTTTGCTTTAGCAACTTTGATAAATTTGAAAAGCTAAATACATAATTCTTATATATAAAAAATAAAAAAAACATATTACTCAATAAAATTTAGCAAATTTTTCCTATTAAAATTCAAAATTTTTAAATGTTCCAATTCAAATATAGTTTTAACTTTTATATATGTGGAATATTTTTCTACATTTAAGTTCATTTGTTTAAATTTTTTGTGTGGAAGAAGAAAACACAAAAATCAAATATTATTTTGATTTCTTTATTGAAATTCTTTAAAAAATGTCTATAACTTTGTAAAAAAATCTGAGGCATCTAAAATATGCTTTTACTTAAAAGTAATTGTTCTATATAATAATTATTTAAAAAGTTAAGAAATCTAATGTACACATTCAAAAAAATTGCAAATAAATTATAAGTCAATTATTTATTGTTAGATGTGACACGCTAGTGTCATAAGATAAAAAATATATTAAGAACATCTACCAGATCTAGTTAAATAATAACATGCTAAAACATTTACTAATATTAATTAACTAGATCTGTATGTTAATTCAGTATATTAATTTTTGTTGTATTTATTTCTTATCTATTTAGAGTTTAAAATAAAGTAACAAATATGAAACAGATATCCGTAGTAAGCATATGAACGAAGTAGATATTAGTGTAACTCGATTTTAATTTCGGATACCTAAAATTCTTTCATAAATCTTCAAAAATTCGTCCACACTTCTATTTTAAATAATCAAAATCACTAAAATTAGTTTCGATCGTTAAATTTTAGAGTTTTATAAAGAGTAATATTATTTTGATGGCAATTTAGTGTATATAAGATGTAACAAAATAACTTTTGCCACCGTACCAATAAATGATTGACCAGAGTTACTTGGGGGTAATTAACACATTTTTTTAATTATAATAATTTTTAGTCTTTTATATACGCTTATTAATGAAATAAACCTTGTACATCATTGAATCATCTTGATTGATTATTGGGACCAGTATTCAAACACTTATTTATTAGTAGTTTATAAATGTAGCATAAAACTTTTAGAAATGCATTAGTGATTTTAAAACAAATTTGTTTACTTTTAATATTTCTTGTTATAAAACCTATATTTTGGAAAATAAATAATTATAAGAATCTAATCTACAGATGCAGTTTCATGATATTAGTTTCATTAAAAAGAGCATAAAGTTTTACATCAGAATCTTTCATTAATCTGTAAAGTGTTAAAAGTGTAATACGTGTAGATAATATTGAACATAGTATATAAAAGAACATCTATACATCATGTCAGGCATGCTTAAAATATGTAGTATATAAACTTATCCCAAGAACAAGATACCATACAATATGGAAGCTAAGTCACTGAATGTAAATAATAAATAACCAAAACATAATATTGTAAATATGACATCTTTTTATACAGTAAAACTTAATAATATTAGTTAATATCTTTTTTTTGTACAGCTATCAGATTTGAATCTGCCCTAACGCAAAACGACTTTCTGGCGAGATTGCAAATATATATCTTTTTTTTTCTGTTATTTAAATACTTTTTACGTAACGATGTAATTTTTAAAAATTTGATTTTTAAGTAAATTTTTGGATACAAAATCATAAAAACTGAAGAACCCGAATCTTGAAAATATTAAATTTGAAAATAGCATGTTTAGGAATATATAAATATGTTTCTATCTAATTGAAGTCTTTCCGAGAAAAAATTTACATATAAAATGTTGAAAAAATAATTTATAAATACACTAAAATTCTTTTGTAAGACTTAATCAATTTAGTTTTTCTTTTTACGAGAATATTTACATTTCATTTCTCTAAATATTTCATTTTTAATACTTTTGTTAATCACATTAAATCTTCTAGTATGCAAAAAATGCCTTGGCAAGCAAAAATCAAAGACCTACTTTTACACACATAAACGATAAATCAAGATGACATATTAATACAGGAAAAATATTAACTTCATATACCTATTCTGCGCGTTTATATGGCCTTTGAAAGCTTTCTACTATAATTGGGTGTTTCAAAAATTACGTTGTGAAACTTATACACTACTGCGTATGTTCTTCTTCTTTTTTTTGAGCATTTTGAAATATACAAATTTAAATTTTCAAAAATCTAATTTTAAAGTGGCTTTTTTGACACAAAATTATGAAAAATGAAGAACTGGAATCTTTAAAATGTTAAATTTAGCGTATTCGAAAATCTATGTATAGAAAATAAAAATATTAAAATCTTTCTGAAAGAAAAGTTCTAACAATATTATAATAATTCCTTTTTTAGTTAATATTGTTATTGTGCTGTTACAATAATATTAGGTTGGCGCATAAATAATGGCCACAAATTCTTACTACAATTTTCTATTGTAAAAAATTAAAATAAATAATTTCATATTAAAACAGTCTTTACGCAGAAATATAGGGGAACTTGCCCTGATTAACTTTGCATATTACCTTAATTTTTAAAAAAGTTATGTCCGATCTTAAAAATGCTATCAAAAAGGGAATTACGGGTAATTTTCTTACAAGAGTTCAAACTTAGACGTACTAGAGTTGAAGCATATCGAAATATAGTGAGTGTATAGGGGGAAGGGTCAACTTCTGAACGCTCTTTGCGTCGGTTGTTTGAGAAATTCCAAGGGAGTTAATTTTGTTCTTGATAATGAAGAGGGTAGAGGAAGACCCTTTACCACCAATACTCAGAATTAATGGAAGATTGTGGAACTAAATCTAAAGCAGTCACCAAGAGAGTTAAAATATATTGCCAGGAACTTAAGAAAATGAATGAAAAACTAAAAAAAACCATCCTGCCTTAAAAATAGGAATAACCCAATACTATAGGATGCCAAGGTAAGATGTCATGTTTCAAGCTAATTTTAAAAAAACCCAATGAATTGAAATATGGAGCTCTATCTCATCCTTCATACTTCCTTGATCACTTCTTTACAATTTTCGATTTGTTTGAGCATTTGGATGCCTTTTTCTAAGGATAAATTGTTTAAGAATCAGGATTCGGCAGAAAGCGATTTCAATGACTTTTTTAGATCCAAAAGTTCTGAATCTTATAAAACGGGGATTCAAAAGCTATTAGAACGTTGAGAAAAATGTTTAGATTCTAACGGGTATAATTTCGATAAGTTTATTTAACATAAACTTAAATAAATATTGTCTTAATTCATTTTTTCTCTCCGCGGCCATTTTTTATTCCTCAACCTAATTATTAATTAGTAAAGAATAAGATTTATAATAAATTTTGGTCTATATATATTTATGATATTATGATTATTTGATAGTTTAACTTCCCTAAATATGATATTTAAGTTAATTATAAAAATCTCATCTTTAAGTATAGCTGTCAATGTCCTTAAAATAAGCATTTTTTTTCTCAATTTATTGATTATACAAAATTTATAATTTAAAAAATTTATACATCTTCAATGTTGAATTAAAATAAACATTTATTATTGTAAAATATTATTAAGTGGTCTTTTCTTTTTATAATATATTTTAGTAACTTATAAAAATTTATTTTTATTATGAACGGAAATAAAAAATAATTAATATTTTGTAACATCTCCGTAAATGACTTATAATAATGAATCTTCAAATTAGTCATATAAACAAGGTTGTAATATCAGACGATTATAATTTTATATAAAATTACCAGATATAAAAAAATATAATGATCATTCAAAACAAATAAAAATTTTATTTTTCGAATAAATACTGTAGATTTAAAGACACTACCATAAATCTTTAATGTTTATTAAAACTTCCTTTTAAAAACAACTAAAACGTATTGCATAAAAGAAGTTAAACTATTTGGAAGGAAAACATAATAAATATATACAAAGAAAAGAATTAGTTGCTATTGCTTAAATGATTAAACATTTTATAGAACGCAGTGTATTTACAAAAATAATTTTTACGCTAATAAAAATTATTTACTAGGACCAGTAGTAATTTTAAGCCTCATTTTTAATTAATCAACGATATTACTGTAAAGAAACAATAATAATATTAGTGATAATATTGATGACAATAAAGGGATTAAATTTACTATACAAACTTAAAGAAAATGCTTATTCGTCATTTTAAGTTAACTTCATTTTATAAGAGTTGTTTTTTATATTTTATTTAATTTTTATATATTATTATAGAGTCGTCAACCCAATAAATTTATTACTTATTGACCAATAAAAAAATTACTATTATTCGATGTAAACGTTTTTTTCTCGTAAAAATTTATTAATTTAATAACCTATATATAGGTTTTAAAACACACTGTAAAAAAATTTAATATTTAAAGATTTAGATTTTTCTTCTTCAATAATTTTGTTTTAAAAAACTGCAAAAAATGAGATTTTTTAAAATTTACATTTATATATTGAAAGTACTCAAAAAATAATGAGGAACGATAAATGCATTACTATAGTTTTATAGAGTAATTTTTGAGATACGTGATCATGCTCGAAAACTTTCAGAACACTAATGACAAGTTAAATGAAATATGAAACTAACATTTTTCCTGTAATAATATGTCATCTAGAGGTATTTTTAGATTATATAAATTTCGCTTGTCCTACATATTTAAAATTGTCGGATATTTTAATGAAGCATGTTTAAAATATATTAAAAATTTTTCTCCGTATTTTTCTTCTGTTATTTTAAGTGACACAGACCTTATAAACAAGATATTTTCTAGTTAAATTTTCAAGAAAATTTATAATTATAAATCAAAATATAACATTTGAATTTAATTATAACAATACAAAATTTACTTTTTGGGCTTACGTAAAAAAAAAGCCTTAATCATTAAAGAAGACAGTGAAAATCGAACGGAAACACTTTTAACATTCAAAGAAATCTATTTCACATTTTGATAACTATAAAAAATATTAGCTTCTTTCCAAGATGTTATAAGTTGAATTAATTATTTCGATATTGAAAACTTTTTACAATTTATTAGCATGTCAAATGAATTGTTCTTGAAATCACGTTGTTAATAGCACAAATACCGCTTTTCATTATCAAAATACAGCACTTTGTATAAACATACAAGCTAGTTTTAAAATTTAAAAAAAATTTAGCGTGTCAATCAGCTTTTCTCTTGAAACAAGATATGCATTTACAGAAGGAATCACATTCACCGATTAAAAAAGTCATTTTATTTGTGAATCACAAAAAAAAAATTAAAAATTTTAAAGTGATAAAATTATGGTACATAAACAATATTTTAAAATATTTATTATTTTTTTCAGAGTAGATTGTTTTTTATATACTACTTAGCGATAAACTAATCTATTGCCTTTAGCGAGTCTATATTTTTTTTCGTAAGCACACAGACCTTCATGTATGCGATAATTCTCCTATTCAATTACGATTATATACATTGTTATAGAAAAGTACTCAAATGGTATCAGTGTACGATCTATGTACAAATAACAGAACAGAAATTTTAAACAGAAAAATAAGAGATGTTTTACCATAAAAAAATATCATTCATGAATTCGGATAAAAATGCATTTATATATTAGTAAGCTACTTTTCTTAAATTATCACAAGTGGGACATAGAATAGAATCTAGAGAAGACATTTTTTGCTGTAAAGAAACTAATATAATTATTTTAATATATTAAGATGTTTAAAAAATGTAATATTTACCGAATTTTTATTTTTTAGGAAAAGTTAATAGTGATTATTAAATTTGATATTGGTAACTTTACATATATCAAAATAGGAATCTCAATTATAATAATTAGATGTTTAGAATAAAGGAAAGAGATTCTATAAATTATTAAGATATAAAATTAACCGTAAGAAATTACCACAGTTAGTTGAAAAGCACGATTTTTATGCAAATTGATAATGTTAGTAGAATAAATAAAATGGCTTCTGCTTAAATGTGGTCATTTTCTGTAATAACTTCTTTTACTATTTTTATGCATTATTTCACCATTTCAGGACATATTCATGTAAAAATATAAATATTTAGCCTATTTGCAAATTATTTAACTTAGTGTGCCAAAAAGGAAAGTGAAAGATATTTTTTGCTGTTTTTTTACGCATTTACACTTTTTTGATCTTTATCTCTCTAAAAATATATTTTAAATTGCTAAGTTTGATAACTTTTATGTTAAATTACGTAAAATAAAATAAAACATTACTCAAATTTTTGGATTTAAGGCAAAAATTGTAAAACATTCAAATTAATAGTGAATATATAATTTAATTATAAACATATAAATAATATTTATATTAACAGTTTGATGTTTTTAAGATACTGTCTTTTAATCAACAGATTCTATTAGAGTACTCTAAAATTTTGTTATATAATGATGATTTTCCATTATAATACTCAAACAGCATAAAAAATAAGTTAGCTCTGTTTGAGCTAATGTTACTTGCAGAGTCCCATTATGTTGGAAGCTCCTAATTCTTCCTGAAATCTCAACAAAATCTTACATGTCTATCTACAAATATAGTTGGTTCAGATAATGTTTTTTGCGCTGTTTAAAATAACCTCTACCTTTGGAAATTTATACCATTAGCAGTTTCTGACTATTAGTCATGTATGGAGACAAGCAACTCACTTATAACTAGAAACCAGATCATAAGAGGAATCTTTACTAATTAGAATCTCTTCTTTTGAGATAGATATTCTGTTGCAAGATTTTTAACAACTTGGGTTTTCTGTGTTTCTCGATTATAGAGAGGGGCCGGTTATAAGCTCAAAACATAGCTAACTAGGTGTTTATTTAACCCAGAAAATAGTTAAGTTTGTTAAACTCCGTAACTTAAACCGTCTGCTATGTATTACCACAAAGTAGAAGGTTAGTTTCATTCGTTAACAAGTTCTATTGCACTTTATACAATATAAAATTTAAGTTTTACTACTTTTATTTGTTATAACAGCCATTTTTGTGTAGAATACTAATTAATTGACATACTCTAGAGTAATGCTTTATGTTATACTGAATGAAATCAGTTTTGAGTAAATCTGTTGAAAGATTAATGAGATATGTAGCAATTTTTGAGTTTAATTAGAAAAGACATTAAATATGACTAATTTTGAATGTGTTTTTCGTGATTTTAATATTACTCTTTTGAAACCATTCGTGAATTGTAGTACAAAATTTTATGAGTCATTTACTGAAACTACTTATGCAAGATTCAGAGCTTAGATATTGAAGTCGTAGTTGATTTCGTGAAGAGTTAAAAATAACAATTGATTTATGTTCCTTTTTAATGTTTTTCTCAAAGCGCTTGCACTAAGTACCTCTTTTATAGTACATTATAAAAAATAATCTTTCTTATAGGTTTGAGGATACCTGAGTGTTTCTAATTTTTTTTTCGAATAGTTATAAGAAAAATTACATGTTTAATGTTTTTGGAATTAAATCAAAGATAAAATTATAAAAACTTCATAATTAATAAAAATTACCACCAATAGTAGTTGTTCCTCTGACAATAACGTAACTACAAAATTTTTTTGTTCACTCTAAAAAATCGTTTTCCAATTATTTTAAAAACATTATTTTGTTTCAACAAATACTCTTACAATGTTTTATTCTATATATATATAAATATATATATTGTTATTATTACTTTAAATACTATATTAATCAATAACCTTCAATTATGCAATATTAATAATAAAAAGGCGATTCATGATTAATTATATTATTTAAAATAAAAAGTAATATATTCAATATTGGATAGTATAATATATCATAAAATATTTTTATATAAAATTGATTATTATGTTAAAAAATTTTCATTAGTTAACAAATAATTTGTTTTTATAACAATTTTTAAAATAGAATGACCTGGCGTGATGTTAATTATTTGATAATTTTTTCATAAGCATAAAGGCTTGTAAAATAATTTTCAAAAATATTTCAAGATTATTTATTTTAGCTATTTTTAATAAATTAATGAACAAGCTTTTTAAATAATTATAATTGTATAATCATATTTCTTAAAAGTAGGAAATAATGTTTACTGTTAATATTTAAAAAATAACTAATTAGGTGGTAATCTTGTGAAATATGAGTCTTATAATTTCAATAGAAATTCGTACTTATAAAATAAATGACTATGATAAATATTGCCTTTTATATTAAATAATTTTTTGCTTAATTTTCTAATAATATTAGGTTGGTGCAAAAGTTCTGTCGTTTTTTTAACCGAAATTTTAGAAGGTTATAATTTTTATATAAAAATTACTTAATTTGTAATATACTATTCATTATTATCAACAACTTGTCTTCAATTAGTAGCTACCTTACTGATTCCAGATTTGAAAAACTTCTTAACCTTTTTGAAGAAAGTTTCAAAAAAACCAATAAATACTTCATCAACTTTACAGAAGTGTCTACCATCCTAGAAGTTATGTAGAGATAAGAGTAGATAATGACTGGATAGATAAACATCGGGAGAATATGTTGTGTGCGAAAGAAATTCATAGCTTCTCTCATCTAAAGTTTTCCGACTCTTCAATGTCACACGTCGTCATACTGAAGAACAACTTTTTTATCATTTTCTGAATTTTGTAACTTTTTTAGATATTTCTTGTCTAATTTTGATAGCATTTTACATTAAAGGTCATTAAAAGTAGTTTAGAATTGATAGAATCTCAAAAAATCTTCATTGGAAGCTGAAGCCATACAAATGAATGTTTCATCTTCAACATTCACTTCTTTGTCTTGAAACTTTGAGAAAGATTTTTACATAGTTCCAACATCTACTACATCTCTCCCCAATGCTACACATAAATTTCTAAAAGCATAAGTAGTCATTTGTCTCAGTTGGAGCTCTTAGAATACATAATGTCAAAAATGACTTTTGACTGACTTCATGTTTAGCAAAAGAAAATGTAGCATAGATAATATAACAATTTGCTATTATGTAAATTTTAAAGTAAAGAAGTGGCACAATCTATCTATTTTAATGATCTAATTTTTTGTCAATTGTGATCATAAATTTTTGATGATAGAAAGTGATATTGAAAAAAACGGCAGAACCTTTTGCACCAACCTAAAATATTTATAGCTATGTTGTTTAAAATTTTAAAAATTATAAATTATTTCAAAGGTATATAAATATATAAAAGAATTTATTTGTATTGTCGACATTATTTTTATACGACAAATAAAAAAATGATTTTTTGGAAATATTCTATGTAAAGTAAAAATTTCTCAAATTTGTGGAAACTTACGATCAAATACATAATTTTATCTGTAATTCTACCAGTTGCTTTTGCAACAGCAATAAACGATGATTATAATATTTAAAATAAATGATTGAAAGCAATTTGAATGAGATGAAATTCCTATAACTGACATGGCAAAATAAGGCAAAAAATTCAAATTATTTATTTGTAAAAATAATAGAAGCAGGAAAAGCAGCAACAGAAAATTGAATAAAGTTAAAGAGTTAAATTCTCTATCCAAAAATTGCAATAAATCGACAAAACAAAACATTAAAAATACTGATTAAAAAGCGTCAAAACTCATAAAAAAATTTGCAAAGACAAAATCTTATTCTCTATATATACAGAAAAAAATGCGTCTAAAAAATTATTGGTAATTCACAGGAGAAATTATGAACATAAACCTAATGTACAAAGTAGAAAAAGGAAGTTTCAGAACATCAAAAAAAGATTAGAAAGAAGAACATTAGAGTTGTCAAAATATTAAAGTTATATGATAAAAGAAATAAAATTTTGTTGTTTTTATAAAAATAAAAACATTTCACATTCAATGAAAACTAAAAATGCTGAACAATTGTTTTGGTATTTCACCCAATTTGCTTAATTTAAATAATTTTCTCAACAAAAATAAATTTTGTTTAAATTGAAGTCTAATCTCTGAAAAGAACAATATATATAAAGATTTATAAGATACCGAAATTAATACTATGATAGAATGTTATATTTTTTTGAAATAAGCAAGCCTAAAGACTTATTAAAATTCATTTTAGAATGCAGGTCATCATTAAATTTAAAAAAAAATTATTTTTTTAATGTAGTTCTTTTTATCCATACTACAAACACAGGTAATTTTATTAACACTATATTGAGATAATTTACTTTTATTTTTCTAAAAAGAAAGCAAAAAGAATAAAAACAAATTTAATTGATACAATCTCTAGTTTCACCAGGCATTATAGCAGATAGATTAATTATACCTACGTCAAAAATCTTTTCTGGTTGATCCGACTCTTTAGTAACATAATCTTGTGGAATTGTTATTGAAAACTTTCGGAGACATTCCTAAAATATATTATTAATAATTTTTTTTGTTAAATGGATAACTTACAACAGCTTCATCATTACAATTATGATAAACATTTAATTTTGGATCAATAGTTGTAATTTCTGTTTCATTTCCAATAAGTTGGAATAATCCATCATGACCGGAGGCTCCTGTAGCCATTAAATCATCTAAATCAAGAGTATCAACATCATAAAGTTTTACTTTTGCATTAAAGTAAGGAGCTCCATTGCATAAAAATTTTCCCTTAACTCCAGCAGACTGTAATGTTCCAATTGTTGGCAATCCAAAAATAAAAACACTGATATTCCCAAGGAAAAGAGAGAGAAGGCAATTTTTAAGATTCATGTTTGCGCCTAAATAAATAAAATGTTAGAAAATTTGATCTATAGATATTGCATTTAACCGAAATATAATATTTTTTACATAAAATAAAGTAGTAAAATTTGAAACGCTTTTATGATTTAATATATTAGACAGAGACAGGAGAATTTGCACCGCCTTGATTAGATAAAAGATAAAAATTTAAATTTACAAAAAATATATGTATTCGCCATGTATAAAAGTTGAACGAATTTTGATAAATGTTTCCGTAATGATTGATAGATATTTGATAAATTTACTTTTTAAAGGTGACAACATAATATGAATAATTACATTTATTATTTTAAACATTTTTAAAAGTGGCTGAAAATATTTAGTTGCAATATTTAACCTTTTACATAATAATAAAATCTTGTACTTTAAAGTATACAACTATTAATGTAAGATTCAAATTTTATTATTTATAACATTTGAAATTAGATAAAATTACAAGAAATAAAAAATGAAATTAACGATTGAGGCAATCTCTTGATTCACCAGAGAATTTCCCATCTAAATTTAATGTACCAGCATCAAATGTTTTTGTTGGTTCTGGACCTTCAGAAACATAAGTATCTGGAATCATAATTGAGAATTTCTTTAAACATGGGACTGTTTCATCATTACAATCATGGTATACATTAAGTTTTGGGTCAATTGTACTTAATTCAGTTTCTTTTCCTGAGAGATGGAAAACACCATCAGAATTTGTGACTCCTTCATCCATTAAATCATCAAGATCAATTCCTCTATCATCATCATACAATTTAACCTTAACACCAACAGCTGGCTTTCCATTACATGTTAATTTTCCAGTAACAGCAGCAGATTGAACGCTACCAATAGATGGTAAACTATCAGTAAGACTTGAAAAAGCACCAACGATAAAAAAAACAGGAATGAAGAATTTCATTGTAAAATAAAGAATGAATAATGTATCTCTAATTTTTACTTTATATAGTTAAACTTTTAACCTCTATAAATGAAAGGTTTAACAATTATTGATGGTCTTTTTAAAAATAGTTGTATCTTTATTTTTACATCCACCCTACTATTTAATTTATTCTTTGCTACGCACCATGATAACTTTAAATTTTCCAAAGAAAATATATGTTTCATGACCTTGTCAATTTTTAAAACAACCATACTTCAAACAAAGTAAATTTTAAGATAAAAACAATTTACTTTTTGTTTTATTTTACTATTCATAGTAGAAAATGCATCATATTAATACTTATTCCTAACCTCGAAGCATATTAAAGTGGTTCCAGATTCAACAAAATTTTAAATAATAAAACTCGTTTTAACAGAGTGAAACGACCTCTTTTTTTAACTGATTTTAATGATTAATTTAAAAGGATAGCAAAACATTTTTCAAAATATTAAATTTATATAAAATGATATCATTTTGCATTATTTCTAAAATTTTTATAAGAAAAAAGTGAGAAATTAAACATAATATAATTAAAATATTACCCTTAAAATATTATAACACTTGTATACCATATTAATTTTTTTCTCCCCAACAATATCTTTTGATAAACCTATTTACCAAATAAAAATATTTATTAACGAGAAAATTTAAAAAAAATTAAGGTAATTACAAATTTAAGCGGCACATTCGAGAGATATCATTTTAACAAAATAAACATTATCATCATTTCAATTACAATATAACTCTCTAATCTCTTCAAAAAAATCATGTATTTGGCATTAACATAAAAATTTTCGTGATAACATCCAGCCTAACTTCGTGCTCCAAAATTCTTTTATAACATTTATACATAATTTTATAAAAATACAATTGTATGATAAAAAATAACAATGTACATGAAAATAAAATTATTTCTCCTATTTTTATTTTATTTTTACCAATAAATAATTCTACATTTGTTTGGTTTTCAAGGAACGTTATAAATAATATTGAGTTTGTAAAACGTAAATATCCAATAGATAATCCATATAAAAAAACTAATGATATTATTGTGACACTAAGTACTAACTTTGGAATCATTAAAATTGATCTTTTTTTTACAATTCCAATGAAGTTTAAGATATTTGATATTATACTGAATGTTAAACATAATGAAAATATCATTGCAAGTAATGCTGCAATATGATTGGATCTAAAATATTATTTAGTAATAAAAAAAGTATTCAAAAACATACTTATCGTAGAAATATAATTTAACAAAATAACCTGTGCAAGTAGAATTTATAAAAATATCAAAAATAGTTATTATAAAAACATTAGATAAACTTGAGTAAGAATCACTGTAACAGCATCCAAAAAGCATACTTGAAATTTAAAAAAAAAAAAAGATGTTTTGTCGTTAAAAATTTGCCTTCCTTTTATCTGAACTATATATTATCAATTCTAAAACAATTTATCTGTTCTAAATTCGAAAAAAAATATTCAAGTCGTAGTAGCAGTTAAATTTCTTTCTTTTTATATGTTATCTTGTTTAAGAGATGTATATTTAAATTCTTATAAAACTTTATTAAGTTTCCCTTTACATTTTTCTTTTCCTAAAATAGTTCAAAATATTCATTTTTTTATAATGTAAATTTTAATAAATGATTATAAATTTTCAACACTTATAAATTGTAAATTTCCATTTTTCTTTATAAATATATAAATTTTTTAAAAACTTAATATAAATGTAGATTTAATAATTCTATAGGACGAATAAATAAATAACTAATTAAAATATTGTTATCATTTCTTTTTTATTGTAAAACAACTTATCTTATCAGGATAAAAAGAAATAAGTATCTATCAGTTATATATTAATGTAATATTACATAAAGGATTATATTAGTGATAGAATTTTATCAGTTTCATTGATTATAATAATCGTTAAAATTAATAAATATAAAGAATAGTTACATAATTTCTATTAAAGAACATTTCTAAAAATATGAAATTATCAATTACTACTACTAGCATCTTATTTGTGTTATTATTTAATTATACTAATCAACATAAACTTTCTCCAAAAAATTTAATTTCTTCTAGTTGTGCAAATTGCCTTCTCCTGGCAAAAGTCTTATCGTTAAAGGATCATATTAAATTACCAATAAAAAATAATTTTTGCACAACATCGAAAATTTGCTTTAACGACAATGTTAGTGACTGCAAAATTTTGGAGGCTCTAGAAAATAATAACGATATAGTTCATTCTAAATTAAAATCAACAGAAGTACTTAAAAAATATTTAGAGAATAGTAAAGAAACATGTAGAACAAATACAAATTTTGAAATTTTCTCTTTTAATAGTCTCAATTCAAATACCAATTCAACAACACCATCATATGGATTGTGTGTTGAATGCGAATTACTCTCAACAATTCTTAAGATTTTTAATGATGCCATTTTTGGGGGTCCAATTGAGACAGCCGTTAGAAATGCCTTTATGAAAGTTTGTATGCAATTTGGAGCATTCATTGATTCGTTCTGTGAATTTCTTTTTAGTGATAATGGTATTGATTTATTATTTCAAGCATTAAGAGATTCTCTTGGATCAATGTACCAAATTGCAGGAGTACAAGGAATGGGATGCCCAAAATTTAGCGACTTAGAATCAACATGTTTCACACCCCAATAAATAAAATAAATATATTTTATAAAATATAATGATACTAATTTTTATTTATACATTATTTTTATATATTGTATTATGAAAATATTAAAGGCAAAATAAAGAAAATTAATCGTTTTACAAAAAAGATATTTAGAGATTGTTTTGTTATTTTAGTTAAATTTTACTCAATTAATTAATTCAGGAAACTTTAAAGATATATGCATAAAGTAGATTTATGATAACAATAAATGATAAACGTATGTATTTGACTTAAAATACTACCAAATGATGTATTTTTCGAATCTTTATTAAAATAACTTTAACTCTAGGGATTGTAGTTGATGTAGTAATATTTTTTGATGAAAACAAGTTAGTAGAATATTTTAACTACTTTTTTTTAATTTATGAAGACATAAAGTATTTTTCATAAAATTCACCTTCTAAAATTGAAAAATTTATTTTACATGTTAAGGAAAGTAAATACTTTATTTTATCGATTAAACTAATAATAAGGTTTTATAAATAATAATAAAAATAAAAATGATTGGTATTCCTGTAAATATAAACATTTAAACTATAATAAATAGACAGGTTATTTTTAAATTTAATATTAGCTATAATTAAAAATCTTATTTTTACTAACTATATAGATGTATAATTTATTATTTTATCATAAAATTAATTATAAATATTGTTACAATGTGGGGTATTTTTTTACCAATATTGGCAACTACTTCCGCAATAACTAAAGATTACTAGGCAAATTAATTAATTAAATACCCCAAGCTTTTTGTCTAGTTATAGTAATTGAAAATTATTTTATAACCTTGATTTTTAAAAAATTTATATAATTATGCAATGTCTTTTTAAAATATTAATGTTTGAAAGAAAATTAAAGACTGTTTTAAAACTTTTGTTTAAAAGAAACATGCATCTTAAGTGAGGCTCACATACACCTTTATCTTTTTGTAATCTCGTAATAAAAAGTCAATAAACATTACTAAAATAAACATTTTTTATAGTTTTAAAATTTTTTTAGTACTTAAGTAAAATTAATTTTATTCATTTAAACCAATTTGTTTTTACGTGGTAAAGTAAAAATTTTATATTATAAATAGTTTTGTTTATTTCAACCTCCTATATAAAATTAGTATCTCCAAATATTATTTTATTAAAATAATATTTAATAAAACAATATTAATAATTAAAAAATTTTATATTCTATTTCAAAGCCTAAAAATTATTTATTTACATCAATAATAAAATTATTAATTATAATAATCTTTAGTACAAAAGTAATGCAAAATTAATTTTAATTCCAAAAAGAAAAAAGAATTACTAATAAAATCGTCTTTTTCATTTAATATTTATTATTTTGCAACAATTTTTATTTTAAAAAGATAGTAATACTCGACAAATTTAAGTATAAAATATAAGATTTTTCTAAGCATTCAAGTATTCTGTTAAAAGTATTTATTTTGAAATTTTTACTAAAAATAATTAATAAATCAGTTTATCTACATGATTTAAACGAAATTTTTCCTATAATCCTACTAACAATTTTTTACATATTTTTAAAAATTCAAAATTTCCACTCAAAAAGAATATTTTTAAGAATTAAAGACATCTTTTTATAATAGTCTTTATTATTAAAGTACGATATTTGGAATAGAGAATGCTTTTTTGTCGTTCATTATAAAAATATATTTACGCTTTATTAATAAAAAATAATTACTCAATTTATATAGTATTTACCATATCAATGATCGTTTTTAAAAATGTTACTACAAATTTTTCCATACCTTTAGAAAATTTTTAAATTTAGTTTGAAATATAATATTTTAAATTTTTTATCTACACTTTTGATTGTATTTTCCTTTAAATTTAGTATTTAAAAAAAAAGTACAGGGAATTTAATTTATAAATTACGAAAAAAACTTATTTTCTTTGAGAACTAAAATTCCTTTCTATCTTAACCATTCACACTGTTATACTCCCATTTTTTCAGTATAATATAAAAAATAATTTTAATCTTACAATTTAAAAATGTAATATAAATATTCTTACTTTTTATTTTTAAATATTTTAAGTCAGACTGATTTTTTGATATAATTTTATTTAACTTTTAATTTAATCCCATTATTTGTATGTATTTTATAAAGAATTTTTAATTTTATGTAAATTTTTATTATGTAATTATATTTTCACAACTCATAAACATAAATACATATTTTAAGAAGAATAAATATTGCTTTTATTATTGCTATTATAACAAATTTAACATGAAATTTTAAACTTACACTCTCCAATAACAATATTTAACATTAACTGTTTTCTTTGCAAAAAAACCTTACAATTTAAATGTCATTTAGCATTTGTAATTTCAAACTTTTTTTAAATAACATGTATTTTTATTTCAAAAAATTGATTTTTATATCTCTCTTTTTTCAATTTTTATGGTTATAAATAACAATTATCACATATGTTTAAGGCATCAATTTTAATATAACAATGTTTTAAAGTTATTCATTTTACAGTCTATCAAAAAAATACTTTAATTATCCTCCTATACTAGTAACATTTATCATAATTAAATTTTAAAATATTTAATAAAATTAATCGTCCAAAAAAAACTATTAAAAACAATTATCTTTAACTTTTGCCAAATCCCTTTTAATACTTTAGTTATAAGTACAGTAAATCTGAAATGATTTTACCCATCGTTTTATTATTATCACTAGATGACTTTATTACACAATTTTTTTTGCTTATGATAAAAATATTAAGTATACAATAAAAAAAATGTTAGAAAATATGGTTGAGAATTTATTGAAACCCTTATCAACAACTTTTTTTGTCTTATCATTTTTTTCTTTTAATTAAACCCTCAATTATATATTTCTCTTATCATTCAAAAAGTACTTTTCACAAATATCTAAATATATTTATATTTTGAATAATATTATATCTTCTACCCATTTCTTTCATATTCATTAAATTACATTCTTTTGCTCAAATTTTTCATACAAAACCAAAATTAATTTTACCATTCAAAATTTCATAAAAATCCAAAATACTTTAAAACAAATTATGATTAAGTATAAAAATTATAATCTTTACCTTTATGTATTAAGTGTAATGGAATACCTTTTCCATAGCAACAGGAAAATTTAAACACGGTATAAAAGTTTAACAAAACTTTATATAATTACTTTTAATTTTAATTTCATATTTAAAAGTTGGTTTCATGAATAATTTTTTTCTTACCATCCTTTAAAATACCGGTTGTAAAGAAATACATAAAAAACTACTTTGTTATAGTTAATAATTATCATTTTAAAGCTTATAAATAAATTATTATAGAAGTTCAGGTAAAATAATGTTTCAAGTTGTAAAAGAAGTTACATTACTACATGGAAATCCATCTTGTTTTCCAAGAAACCTCTCAACATTATATAATGAAGATGAAAATGAAACATTAGGATGTGTTGTAAGTAAAAATATTGTTCAAGTGATTAAATGGGATGATACAGAAGATATGATACTTTATGATCCAATTAATGTTAAAAAAAGTACCTCTGATAAAAATATTATTGTTACTCAGGCAGCTGTTGTCTTTCCAGATTCCAGAAATTCTCCCGTTGTTGTTGTCTGTACATGCCAAAATGTTACTGTAAGTCGTTTTTTCTCTTCTTCCGTCCTTTTTCCTTTATTTTAATCTTATAGTTATTCTCTTTATTGTTTAGATTTATGATGCAAAAACTGGAAAAAGTATGCTTTGCACAGCGTTACCTGAAGGAAATGAAGAAACATCAAGATACAATTTTGGGAAAGGTATTACATTTATAGATAATAACATTTTTGTTGGAACTGATAAAGGTGATATAATTTATATTTATTGTTCAAGTGACTCCAATTTTGTTGTTAAAAAATCAATCATAGAACATCGGCATCCAATTATGGATTTAGCGACATGTAAATTTGATCTTATAACTGTTTCCTGTGACTCATCTGGATTAGTTTGTATATGGTCGAAAGGTTTTAAGGCTCCTAAAAGTAGAATATCAACAAATTTGAAGATTAATGTTATCAATATTTTAAGAAAACATGTAATATGTGGAACGTTTTCAGGACAATGCTTTTTTTACTCCATTCAAACTGGTGAATTAAAAGCTGAAGTCAATTGTAATTGTCGTTCAATTAATTCTATATCGGTAGCTCCTGAATCAGCTTATGTATGTTAAATAAAAAAAATATATAATTTTTAAAATATTTCAGATATTAATAGCTGGTGAAGATGGTGTGATGACTGTTTGGAAGTTACATACAAGAAAACCTGAACCATTTCAAGTTGAATGGAGATTTAATGAGATTGTTGAGAGTTCCATTATTGTTGGAGCTGATTTTGCTAATACAAGAGGAAATGTTTTTGTCGTTGCTTGTTATGACGAATCAAAAATAAAGATGTTTCGCATTGTTAAAAAACAACCATCTACAGGAATAAGCAAATAACTTTTTCACTATCAGTAAATCAAATTATTATACTTTTTTTTATAATATTTAAAAAAGCTTTCATTTATCAAAAAATTAATGTAGATACGAAAAAATTTGCAATATTCTTTTATTCAAATCTTTCTTTATTATCTTTCTCATTCAAATAATGAATAAATATTTTTTAACATTTTTTTTATTAAACACTTTTGTAAACATTTAGTATTGAAGATAGACTAGAAGATTATGTAAATATCATCGATATATAAGTTTATTTAATCAAAATTAATGAGAAGAATATTAATGTATTAATATTAAAACTAAAATGTTACCTATCAAATTTTATGAAATATTACAAATATTTTTAATTTGAATTTTATACTATATTACTATAATTTGTATCACTATTAAAATATCAAATGTCTGGTAAAATAAAAAGTTTCGAACATTATTTTAATAATTAAAAGGCATTCTGATATTGTTACTAACAATTGCTTTAATGCACAAACAAAATCTTTTATATTTTAATTTGTAAATCAACTAACAATATCCAATCAAATCTCATATCTTTAGACTCCTTCTCCTAGTAAAATAATCAATGTATACTATTCAAAATATCGCCACTCTACCTCCGTTCGATAAGCAAGTATACTTTGATGAAATATTAGTAAACTTATATTTAACAAAAACTTATCTAGACAACTTTAAAATATAAATATATATAATCAATTGGCAGTATATTATAATTTTCTTTATCTTTCTAGAAATACATATATTTTTAACAGTTAGAACCGTTTTAATTAATATTATTTTAATTAAAATCTACAATTACACTATAAATAAAGTCTTTTTTTTACAAAATATTTTTTATAATAATTAGTTGTTTACAAGAATATCATTTTTAAATATAATATATAATTGTTTTAGTATGGATGATAATGAACAAAAAAATAATGTAAGGAGGTAATAAATAATCCGATAATTATTCATTTTAGGCACCATTAAGGAAGATATCTGATGATATTGAATGGATAGAGGAAGTTGCCACAAATAATGAGGATAAAAAAAATGAAAATTTGGATGAGATCGTTAAAAAAGAAGAAAATATTATTCAAAGACCAGAGATTAGCAGTAAATTGATAAATCAAAGTATTGATGAGGAGGCAAAAAGTATACTAACTTCAACCTTATCTGAACCTGAATTTAAGTACTTTAAATGCCGTTTTTGTGGACTGACATATAATTATGCATCAACATTAAAAGCTCATGAACGCGTTCATAATGTTTCAATGGTATATTTTGCTCATAATTACCAATAATTTTATTATTTTCTAGCCATATTCATGTTCAAAATGTGATGAATCATTTCATTATATGTGTGAATTAGAATATCACATGAAGCAACATGAAAATCAAAAAGGTTACAAATGTGATTGTGGAAGGACTTTTCATAACTACACAGATATGTTATATCATAAGCATGATGGTGACGATTATTATTTAGAAAATCCTGGAGCATTAAATTCATTAAAACAATACAATTCAAATCAAGGAAATATTAATGATCAAATATCTAAAATAACATCATCTACATATTCTAATCCCAAAACAGGTGAAATGGTTATTGAAGGATTGCCACCAATAAGAATTCCTGTTCCTGGATACGTGGTTGAAGGATATGAACCTAAACATTCTTTAAAACAATATTCTGAAACACGATCATGTCCCTACATCTGTCAATATTGTTCAAAAGCCTATCCTGATAGCAGGTATGTGTATAATCAAATATTTTAAAATAATAGTAATTAAATTTCAAGGTCATTGACATATCATATGTATAGTCACAGAGGAGAAAGAAACTTTAATCCTAGAGCATCACGTTTTTTAATGTCTCGAACTGATTAAGCCGATAAAATAAAGGATTCGCTTATTAAATATATATAAATAACAAATTAAGACAAAAAACTTATTTTTTTCAAATTCAAAATTCAAGAGAGATGACTTCACAAAGACTAAGATAAATTTAAGTAAATTAACCACTTAAATTGCACCCACTCTTTTATCAATAAAAATATGTATTATTCTTTATATAATTAAATTTTTTTCTTATATCTTATCCTCACACAATAGAATATGTATAAGCTATATCTTTTAAAATTGTTTGTAAAACTTATAAAAAAAATTATACTTATATATCAATCTTATCGCAATAAAATTTTTAAATAATCTAATAGTTTATTTTTTTTTATTTGTGAATAAAAAAGAATATATTAATTTATTGCAATTTTAATTTCGGATATACATTTAAAAGTTTTATAACTTATGCAATAAGGTTTATAAAAAAATTAAAATAAATGATAATTAATTAGAGAAATATGAAAATGAAAATTAATATATAAAAACTTTGACAAATATATCATGTATAGAACAATTTTTTAAATGACTATTCGATTATCCAAAAATATATAATAAAATGTAAAACCACAGGTTTTTGTTTTGTTCAACCAACAAATGACTTTATGCTTAAATTTAGTTTAAAGGCTTCATAATTTTAAGACACTTATTTACATTTTATACCCGTTATATCATGTAGCTCTTCTATTTCCTTCGCCAACATTATATGTTTTAACATCCTTCTAGGTTTGTTTTCATATATTAGTTTGAGATTTCTTTGATACTGTTAGCACGGATAAAAAGGTTTAATCATATAGACAATCTGTATAAATTGCTTTAAATGCTCCTGGAATTTCCTTGTTATAACAGGACTTTTAGGTATGCAAAAAGAGCCATGTGTTCAGAAGCCGTTTATTCTGGTATCTGGACTTGAAATTGAGTCTTATAATCTTTTGCACTTCTATTCTAAGATATGCAATAAGAACTATTATATTACAAGTATCATGTATTTTTCGACTGTAAACTTACCATAATTAGGTTCAAAATTGCTAAAAAATTAAATCCCCCCACATATCTACAACAGATTATCCGTTAAGCCTAAATTAAATACCATTTTATAGAGAATTTAATTCTTCATAACAATTAGGAAAAAACTGAGTATAATCTGACCATCTTCCAATGCTTGTTTACAAAAAATGTAAAATTGCATTTTTAATTAATTTTTAAAGAAAATATATATATTAATAAATTACACTTAAACTTTTCGTAAGGATACTTTAAAATTGTAAAATATAAGATTATTTAATGAGCGATTTTATTTATTTCACAATCTTTTTTCTGAAATAAGATTTTTTTGAAGTAACAAAATTTGGATTCCAAAAAAATGACTTTAAATATCTTTATTCGTGTATAATCAACTTTAAAAATTGCATATGCTTCAACATTTTCAGTTTATAATTTGTATTATAAATAAGTAAAAAATTGCCGTAAATTTTACACTTTTAATATACTCTAACATATGTACCTTAAAAATAAAACTTCAAAAAAAATGACATTAATATCATTTACAAAGGCATCAAAAATTACTTATATGTTTAAAAAAACAAGCAAAATTAAAAATAATTTTTCCGGTTTCATTTCATATTCATAACGTATACAAGAAAATTATTAGTAAAACATTTTAATGGCGTGAAATAAAAAAATTCTTTACATTATAAATTATCTTCATAATTAGGTAACAATTCTTCCTGTCCTTTTATATCATATATTCCCCGAGAGAAAAGTGAATTTGTATCTAAGTCTATAATTAAAAATATGATATCATTAATGTGTATGTCATTTACTAAATAGTATTACCATCATCTAACAATTCTCCCTCATAAACAGGCATATTTTTTATGTAATTTGAATTATTATAAGTATTATTATTTTCTATTGTTGAATTTGTAGTTTGTACACGTCTATAGAAAATAAATAACAAGGAAAAAAATCTAGGTATTAAAAGAAATAAAAAAAATTACCTTAAAAGTTCTTGCAATTCATCATCAGAATCATCATTATTTATTAAAAAAGTTGATGTTGGATATTTTGTAAAATCATATCCTTCATCTTCACTTAAAAGCTCATTCAAAAACTACAAAAATATTATGTTTAATTAATTAAAATTATTATAATTAAAAAATTATACCTCCTGATTAGCTAACCATTCAACATGTGTCGGTGATCCAACAGATGCCTTTTTACTATCCTTTATAGCACTATTTTGATGATTTAATTTTGATTGATCATTCTCACAATCAACAGAGTCAATATCAAGTGATCCTAATTTATCTCTATAATCAGTATCATTTTGCGTATTGTGATTAAACATATGTTTATATTTAGATGAAATATTATTTGAATCTTTGACACTTTTCATAGATGTCATAAATTGTGGTTGAGTGGTTTTATTTACAACATGAAATAACCCACAGGTATGTCGGCAATTAGGTTCATAACAATACACATTTAATATAGAATGCATATGCCTGTACATCTTTAAGAACTATTGTAAAGATAAAATTATTTTTATAAAAAAATTTATAATAATATAAAAACTGAAAAGAATATTTTGGAATATATTAATCAAAATATAAAAATGTCAATAAATACATATTCCATCCTTTATATGACCTCTTAGATAAAAAAAATATAAAAATCTTTATCTTCTATATATACATATTATTAATATATATATTGTGTATATGTAAATATGTTTTTAATGCTAAAATATTTTAAAATTAACATTCTTTTCATTATTAGTGATGTATAAAGTGCTAAAAATATAATAAAGAAGAAAAAAATTTTACATACAAATATAGAAGTTTAGAATGTTATTATAATGATAAAATAAATGGTTACATAAATAAATCTTATTAAATGCATATTACATCATCATAAAATGGCTTCCTATAAATATATACAATCTCATCATTTAAATTTATTATAAATAATATATTTTTATAAATAAAAAATGTAACAATAACTAAAGATTTTAATTAAACTTTTAGAAAGTCGTAGATTAATGATTACAAAAGTATTTTTTTTTAAATGTCATAATATACTGTCTCAGGCAAACCATACAATTAAATTATTTAGAAGAATAAAGTTATCGGTAAATTAAAGTTTACCTAAATCTTTTTTTTCCCATTATTTAGCAATAATAAAAGTGTAATTTATTAAAGAATACGTTTCGTTTTTTTAGTTGTTTAATAAAATAATATTCTTTGGGAATTATTAATGAATAATTCACTTTAAAACACCAAAAGGGAAATAATTATCTATATCTTTATTATATTTTCTCAAAAAAAAGTAATTATTGTTAAAAAAATATAAATTTTTTATCCGAACGATTATTTTGCTAAATAAAATTAAAATATTGACACAAATAATAATTATTTTTAAAAGAAAAAAATATATAAAGAAATAATTTCTTATGTATATACGGTAACTACAATTTAATAATAAATGACACTTCTATGGAGATGATACTTTTTGTTTAAATAATATAAACTAAAGGTAAATAAAGTTCACTAACAATAAGATTAAAAAGGAACGAACCTTTGTTGTACTTGTACTTAGTTCATTATTAAAAGTTTTCTAAATTGTACAATATAAATTAAAGGTTTTTTATTCAAGTTTATTTTTTTTTGGTAAAAACTATTACATATATCAAATTTTTCAATTTCCTATTTTTTAAACACTTTTCTACTAATAATGAATTATACATTTAAAACTTTTATTTTAATATACCTTATCATCTGTTATAAAAGAATCGTCACAAACTACATGTGTTTGGCAATTTGATAAAAAAATGATATATAGAAAAAAAACCAATTTATCAACATAAATTATCCACATATATTCATCATTGATACTCATTATACTGTCAAGTTTGGCACTTTACAAATCAACATAAACAAAACAACACCGCACTATTATCTGTTACAATAAATAATAGAAATGTTTTATTTTTGTGATTAAATTAAAACCTGTTTCTAAAAATATCTCAATAATCTTGATCTGTTTTGGCTTAATTCTTAAGGTTGTATAAACATCATCAAATTAACAGTTCGATTTTATATCTATCATAATGTATTTATTTATTTTATATATTCAAAGGTAGTGTGATTTATAAATTATATTTTAAAATTCTTCT
This sequence comes from Strongyloides papillosus, assembly GCA_005656395.1. Lineage (NCBI taxonomy): Eukaryota > Metazoa > Nematoda > Chromadorea > Rhabditida > Strongyloididae > Strongyloides > Strongyloides papillosus. The sequence goes on from SRSI01000071.1 coordinate 357,368, forward strand.
TATCCACAAATTTTTTCCTTTTTAAAATTTACTATACATTTTTATCATTTTATACTTTTACAGACAATAAAAACAAATGTTATTTCAAAACATAAAATAATTTTGATAGATTATAAAACTGTTAACATTACGAGTACATTATTAAAAACATATGTTTATATTAATAATGCCATTTTATAAATTAAGTTACTAATTTAATGTAAATGTTTAGTTACCTCAAGTAGTTATAGCTATAATGTTAAATCATCTATCTCACTTCTTTTTTTACTTTTAATGAACTTAGTTTTGTCAAAAACATTCTCTTAAGTGTTCTTTAAGTTAATGAAACAATATAAAATTTATTACATAAAGTACTTCTATTTAACAACAATAAAATTCTTTTGAAAAATTTTAACATCTTTTAGTAAAAAGAAAAGTGAAATACTTAATATACATAATTATTATATATTATTATCATACAATATTCATCATCCGTATGCTTCTTCAATTACTTTTTTCATAACATCAGATGTTGTATCCTCAAACAATAACTTTAAATTTCTATTTTTTTTATTAGACAATATTTTAAACATCTTGCTTAACTCTATTATTACCTTAAAATATATGAAATATCATAAAAAGCACTATATCAATCATCTTTTCCTAAGATTGATGTAATATAAATATTATAATAATTTTTGATTGAGTTGAGAACTCTTTATATACCAACAACCCTCTTAATTTTTCAAAATAAACTAACTTTAGATAACACTAATAATTTAGATATACATAAATTTATATCTTTATAAATCACTTATGTATTTTGTAACTTTCCAAAACATCCTTTTCCCCTAACGTCTATTTTTAATATACTTTCTTTTTATTGTTAATATTTTAAAAAAAGAACTTAACTAGCATGTTATATTTACTTGTTCTTTAAATAATTATACTTAACTAAGTCCTTTATCATTCCATCTATAAGAACAGTGTGATAAAAAAATAAAAGTTAATTAAAGATTTGAAATAATATTAATCTATCACCAAATTACGTAGACAGGACGGCATTTTACAAAATCAAATATACACTTCTTTATACCCTGTACTATGATTAGATGCCCAAAACCAAAGTCGGTTGTATCTTTTTTATCTAACTTGTCAACATGAATTTACCCTTGTCTTTCTTATTATGCAATCATTATGAAATAATAAAATATAATACGTTTCCTAGTTATCTTTAAACTTAAACTTACAATTTTCCTATATTCCTTCTATCATTGAAAAAAAAGATAAATTAATAAGATGAATAGTTATTTTGATGGCGGCTACACACTTAATAATAAAACACCATTTATTTTTTGATCACATATATCATTTTATCTAAAATTACATTCTAAAAATTAATTTTTTTATCTTTCAATAAAATTATTTAATAACTATTAAAATAACAATCATCTTTTTTCTTCTTTCCTCTGATTATTTTACCACACATTTTTAGAACTTTTTATATTTTATTAGTATAAGAAGCTTCGCTATAGTTATTTATGCATCTTATTTTGATAAATAAAATATGAATTATATTGTAAAGTGGAACAAAAGGTGAAACTTTAATGTTCTTTTATCATTCTAATAACACCAAAGTTGTTTTAATAGCTTACCAAATAGCTAGGTAAATTATTATTATTTTTTATGGTTGAGGTAATTTAATTGATTAATTAAGAAGGTAAATAGTTTTTGAAAAAGAAAATTTCTTTTATTAGAAGAGTAATGTGAGAACAATTTTTATTATAATTGAAATTATTTTATACGCATAATTTTATAATTAAAAAAATTTAATGTTATCCAACTTTGACCATATTTTAACTCTTTATACTAATGAATAATTTTGCGAATTGTATTACATAAAATTTTTTCAAAAAAAAGGAAAATGTAATTGAGACCTTTTAGTAAATTTAGTCTGACTAACATTTTTTTATGATTTTACATGTGAAATGTAAATTTTATTGTACTCCTCTTGACTCTTTAATGTTTCCTCTTAACCTTAACTAAATAATATATGTGTATTTAGAAATGGCATAATATTTTTTATTATAATTGAAGTTATAATAATAATAATCATCCACCATAAAGGTAAATTATACCTATACTCCACTTAAAATATTATTATTTACAATTAATTTTATATTATTTTTACAGGAACATGTATCGTTTTCTTTATTAATAAAGTTATCTCATAATAAATGAACATTTGTCATTCTGTAAAAAGTGTCCCATTAACAGATACAAGATACATCATGAACCTTTACACTTCATTTTAGATATGCTTTAATAATTCAAAAATGTAAACTCATACAATCAAACTTATAGATAAATAAATGTTATATGTCTTATAAAATATTCAAAACTAAGATGATTGGAAGTTAACAAGATTTATTTATTTTATATCATCATATATGTTAATTCTTTACCTCTCCAATATATATTATACTCTTTTCCTAATGAATTTTTAATTAAATTTTTAAATATTTTTATTTACCCATCCAAACAAATAAATATAATATATAGCTTTAATTAACAACTATATTAATTTTATTATCCCTTCGAATTTTGTCATATTTATTTACCCTTATATAAATATTATACTTTTCAGATCGTCTTTTAAAATAGAAATTTTATTCTTTTTTTTACTTTTTTATTTTGCTTACATAAAGCTATAATTATAACATACAGTTTATACTTATCCTTTATTATGCTTTGTTTTGTACAGTCCTTTTTTTATAACAATATATCCAAGTAAATGCGAATATTAATTTATATTTCAATAATACATAATTTATTTGTTTTTTACTACATTATCCGTATTTCTTTGTTTTTTAATCTTAAGATTTATACAATGAATATAGTTTATTTAAGAGAGATAGAATGGAAAAGGAGAACCTTTAACATTCTTTAATATTACTTTTTTGTCACTTTAGATCATATTACAATTACAAAATATATAATTAAGAAAATTGAAAACATAACTACTATCTATCAAAACATAATAGCATAAGCTTTTCAGTATACCTTTAACAATGTCAAACTTTTGTTTATATAGTTATTACTTCTATACCCTATTAATGATATTCTTTTATCATAAACTATTTATAAAATGATGGTATTTATGGTGAGGGTGGGGAAGGTTTATAGATAAATAACTTTTAGTAACAAAATACTAAAAATTTATCCACCAACTTTAAAAATATCCTTAAAAAGTTAAATATTTACAAATAAAATTATTTCTATTCAAGTGCCATTTCTATTAAAATTGTCAATTTTACTATAAAGTTTTGAGGAAAAAATTAGAGGTTAAAATTTTAGTTGAAAGACCTCCCTAACATATCTCTCTCACAATTTTATAATAATTCTATTTATTTTTTAACTCTTTTATCTTTTTTTTACTTTCCATTTCTTCCTTTCTTCTAAACTTTAGACGTTCCAGATATGTAAAGATAAGTAAAAATAATAGTTCTATCAATGGTAAGATTATATTATTTTCACATCTAATACAAAAATCGTCTTATCTCACCATACACCTCATACAATTGATAAATTCTTAATTTTATAAACTTATTATTATTTTATTATCTTTAACACAACATGTCATAAGTATAATCTTTTAGCACTCCTCTATTATTCCATAAACTTTCATTTGTCGTCTTTTTCATCAATTATTATTCCCTTAAAGTCATCATTTATTTATAAATGTTTATTAAACTATTTATGTGCCATACTTTGATATTGTTACAATTTTTCTTTTTCAACCCCTCCACTTCTATTCTTCCTAACTTTCCATATTTTTATTACCTTTTTAGTTAAAAAGGACATTATTTAACTTTTATACTAATGATTATATCTATTCAAATATTCTTGAATATTATATAATATGTCTTAAAATTTATTAATTAACTTTTTTTCTACCAAATCTTTTACTTTCTCTCACCATATTAAAAGTTGATCAATTTAATGTATTTGAATATTATAAAATCTTATGATATGTTTTATTAATGTACTTAGCAATTCTAATTCCATTAACTGTTATATCTAACTTTTGATAAAACATAACCTCGATTTTCTTTTTGTAATTTTAATAAAATGTCTAATATTAAAAAGATATTCCAACCGTCGTCCTCCTATTTCTTAATCCATTATTTTTAATATATTGCTATTATTAATATAAGTTATCTACTACTCATAATTACCTCAAATAAAATGGTCAAACTTCATTTGTTTGGACCACTAATTTTTAATTATAGTATGTTAAAGATTGTCATTACCTATCACATCATAATTAATTGCCTCAATCAACGATATTATGACAGTTTATACAATATCTTTTTTATTCCTTATTTATCATCTCCAACAGGTGTAGTAATGGGTGGAGTTTTTGTAAATTAAATTTTAATGTTATGTTAATATTATATATATAATAATCTTGTTAATCCAATTATTTTATATAAATTTACCATTTTACTCTAATTATATACCTATATTGCTTTTCAATATCTCTATAATAAGATACTTTATCTGTATAATTTTAATTGATTATTTTCAAGTTATAAAAATTCTAAAATTGACCTATTAATTATTTCTAAATATCCATCCACCACAATAATATCACTTAGCATATCACAAAAATTATTTAATTTTCCCCTCAATATTTATTTTAATTTTGATGAAACTTGAATAATTCCTACCATTAACATAAATTATGCCCCTCAAAATCATATATCATTTGACAGTTTTTAACACCTATTATTTTTAAAAACTTTTAAAAATTATTCATCTTTGATATACATTGAAGAAGGATATATGTTATCATACAAATTAATGTTCTTGTAATGTATTTTTGTTAATAAGCGTTTTAAACTCTTATTTCCTAACAACTTTTTTTGTAATTTCTTATAAGAGATGAAGGATATTAAGATTGTAAGGGAAAAAAATTTAGTTCTCTTTTACAAAACATTTATAAAGTTTAAAAATTAAATTTATATATATGTACAATTTACATTTTTATTTTCCTACCTCTAGCTACCATAATCTATATTATTAACTATTTTTCTAATATATTTTTAATAATCTCCCAACATAAATTGTGAGAAATTTCTATTTTTTCTTATTTTAATTAACTATTAAAAAAAGATTTTTTCAATATCTTTTATTCATTTCTTACAATTTTATTTTTGTCTTCTCCAACATTTTTTGTGTCCTCTTTAAAATATGTTAAAAAAGAATTAAAAGTATCTGATAAAGTGGAATATTTTGTTATCTTAGCTTAATCATCCTAACATAATCATTTTAATCATCCTAAAACATATTCCTGTCTTTGTCTTCATTGACAAAAGCGCAATTAAAGTGCCATGTAAATACTTAAGGATTCAAAAAAGAATGATAGTCTTTTGTTACATGGTACTATTTTAGATATATTATTATTATTATCAACATCTCCATAGATAGAGATTACCATCAAGAGAAAGTTTCTTTTCCTAATTTATATTTGTGTATTAAAAAGTCAAAAAGTAGGAACGTTTACAATTTTGTGAAGATAGATTAACTGTCACTGAGTTGCCTGTTTCCGGATGTCTTGATGAAACATCCCTATATATTTTATGCTTTCTTTTTTACTTAAAAAGACTCCTCATACTATTCCTCTATTATCATCATTTACTTCATGATTTCCTCCTCGAAATTTGTAATGTATTTTTAAATTATTTTGACTAATTATAATGTGTATAAGATATTAAAAATCTTTAATAAAAAATGTACGTATATTCTTGTATTAAAATACTGTTAATATCATATTATTTATCATGGTGGCAATTAAAATTTATTCATTCAATTCTCTTACCAAGTATTTTTGTACTTTACTTCCCATACATCTTATTAATTATTATTTAAGAATCTTTAATCATACTTAATTTATAACTTAGAAGTAGTACTTATACTTAAAAGTGTTTATATTAAATTATTAATAGAAAATATTATATTGCTTTTTTTCAATCGTTCATTCTCTATTTTAAATTTTTTTTTGTTTCTACCTTTTTAATCCTATTATAAATTTTCAAAAGGATAATTTAGTGATTTTAATGACTTTATTTGGAGAATGACATTGATAAAGTAACCAACCGACTGTTTATAAAACAATCTTACGTAAGAATAGCAATGCCGCAAAATAACTATCTATTTAAATTACCCTTATTAAACACTTTCTTCCTCCCTCTTCTTCCATCAACTTTAATAAATCTCCGCCAATAATGTACCTATTTCTAATGTTACAATATAATAATCTTTCTTTTTAAAAGAGTCAATAGCGACAGCTTTTGGTAATAAACTATTAACAAGAGAACTCATCCATGCATATTTTAAGGTGTTTCCTACCAATTTTATTTTAACAATTTTTAAAATTCGTTGAACCTTTTTTCTATTGTTATGATTGTTAAAAGTCAAATTATTTTTCTACTTTTTCGCACTATACCCTTTATATTATTTATTATTTTATTTTTTTTGTTATCATCACCTTCTTAACTAAATATATTTTCTATTTTAGGTAATTTTATTATATTACTAAAAATCAATCTTTAGAAAAAGAGACATCTTAACAAAGACACTATATATATATATATCTTAATTTTCTTCTGCCTTTAATGCCAGAAGAATATATATGACATATTCACATCCTACCGAAACAACTGTTATGCCGCAACAAAAATAATTTACATCGGAGGGAGCTTAATTACATTTTTGTCGGTTCATTGTTAAGATACACCTTAAGAAGGTATCTTATAAATTATAAAGAAAATCACCGATTTTTATATTATATATTCTACCATCCGGCTAATTAACCTTTTTTCACCAGGAATAATATATTATACTTTTTTATTTACCTATTATTAAGACCCAGAAATTTTGAAGTTCATTACTAATATTCCTCTAAATCTTTTGCCTCTACCATATATATCAATTTATATATCAACTAAAAAAAAGATAAGGAAATTTTTTGTATATTATTAGGAGATAAGTGTTTACAAATATAATACATCAAGAAACGCACCAAACTTATATATTGGCTAAATATATTTTATATTTTCATTAACCCTTATTTCTCATAAGAGTAATATATATCTAAATATTCAAGATACATAACTAAGAAGAATTATATATTTTCTTTTTGAAGGACCACTTCATAATTCTCCGAGATAACATAATTTAACTTTTATCTCATAATTTTTGTATGCTTTAAAATTTATATTAAAAAAAAAGTGTGAGGAGAATGGGAAATTCCAATCTTATATATGTATATTTTTTTGTTTTTATCAAACTTTTATTAATACACAATCACAATGTAATAGGCAGTGATGGTAAGGATAATAAAAAACATCATTATTTAATGGTTTTTTTAATATATTAATGCAAAAAAAATTTTCAGATATCTATGAGGTACGAATACACGAAAACGCTGAGATTGGAACAAAAGCAACACTAAATGAGGCATTAGAAGTAGAGTTACACAAAAACAAAAATTGTTTTGGACAATTTGAAATTGATAATGTTGATTGGTTACTTTTTGATTCAACAAGAATGATGTTTATTGTTAACGGACAACTTCCAACCTCAACAACTCTCCTTCCACAAGGGATTTTATTTTTAATGTGTGCCTCAAATCATATGGTAAATTTACCAATAACTATTCATGTTACAAGAATAAATAGACATCAACCAACATTTTCACAAAAGGACTATGAATTTTATGTACCATTGTCTATGCCTATAGGGAGTACCATCGAACAACTTAATGTTGTTGATCATGATCCTATTATATATAATTCACAAATAAGTTTATCTATTGTACCATCAAAATATAAAGATTATTTTGATATTACAAAAAATGGTACTTTAATTATTGGGAAATCATTAAAAACTCTTGAGATTCATAAATCATTTACCCTACAAATAATTGCTATGGATTATGGATCGCCACAATTATTTTCCATTGCCAAGGTAAAAATTATACCAGTAACTGTATCACAACCAATAAATATTCGCGTTAACTATGCAAATTCTATTTATCAAGTATTTGAATGGGATTTTCCTATTTATGGTACTCCAACAGAATTTGAAGTTGAGGTATCACATAAAAATAGCACATTAGAAAAGAAGACCGTCTCTGGTACAACAACGAAAACGTTATTTAAAATAAATTTACAAAGTCATGTTGATTATGGTTTACAAGTTATAGCTATTGATAATGAGGGTGAATCACGTTCAAGGATTCACAAATTTAAAATTCAACCATCATTTTTACAATGCCCTGGTAAATGTGGTGAAGGTGGTAAACCAATGTGTTATCATGGTGATTATATGAGATTAGAACAATATCAAGATACTGATGGTTTACATTGTTTATGCTATCAAGGTTATACATCACTCCAATGTGATGTTAAAGAAAATTGTCTAGGGGAGATAATTGATACCCAATATGGTAGAATGGAATGGCCAACAACTTATGTCAATGAGACAATAGAGATTGAATGTCCATACTCTTCTGATGGTGATAAAGCTCAAAGAAAATGTCAATGGGATGCTGAAAAAAAAATACCTAAATGGGAAGAGGTGAGTGAAAATAATGATGGTTGTAGAAAACAGTCATCTGTCCTTATACATCTTGGGGTATTAGCTAACTATGCGCAAAAGAATGGACAAACAATTAGTGGCGTTGAGGCAATTCAACGTTTTTTAAGATCTATATTAAAATTTCCTGCTTTTGATACATCAAAAAGTTACTTTGACAATCAAGTAGCTACTCATGTTGCACATGTTTTGGATATTTTAATTACCAGAAATAGTAGTGAGATAAAAGGGAATGTCACATTGTTAGCGGTATGTTTTTAAAGTGACAATTAACTTTTTTATCTATGTTTTTTATTGTTTTATAGAATTCTCTTCAAACATATATTGATCAATTTGCTCGTAAATTACCTGTAACATACAAAGTTACATCAAATAATAATCGTATTGAATTTAATACATTTGAATGGGTTGCTGATAAATTAAATCAAGGAACAAATGTTGGTAGAGATTGTTATCTTAAAATACCATCTTCCTATAAAAACGATATTATAAGAAGTGTATGTATTAAAAATACAACATATTATGATAAAAATCATCAATCATTAACAGTATTAAATGTCTTCTCTGACCATCATACGCAATTACCAACAGGACATTTAGCTGTTATTGGTATAAAAAAACCTAATAAGGATGTTAATTATACATGTGCGTATTTGAATCCAAAAACAAATGAATGGTCGAAAAGTGGTTTGTATATGATTAATTATCATTATTCTGATGATGATTTTATACTTTGTGAAACAAGTCATTTAGGAATATTTACACTCCTTCCAGAGAACTATTTTTATAATCAGATTTTCACAATTACTAAATTATTAAGTGTATTACCACTTATAACAAATGCAACAATTATAGTTTGCAGTTTAACATTACTTTTTTTAGTTTGTGTACAAAGGTAATTATCAAAACTACATGTTTACTTTATATATATTTTATTTTCAGAGCCGGAGATCCAGCATTTTCTTTTTTATTAGTCTTTTTAATCTTAATCCATCTCCTACAAGTCGCAATCATATCAATACCAGATTATCATGTTCTACAAAAGTATGACAAAATTATATATATTGCTTTTCAATTATATTTAACATCGATAGCTATGTTAGTAGCATTCATTAATAACACAATATACATACAATGTTCTGATTTAAACAAAGACATTGTTGATATAATAAATATCCCAATAAGGATCATCGTGATTGTCATAGCATCAATCATTTTTCCAGGCATTCTAGCATATGTTACATATGAAACTGACATATATATTTTAAAAGATATCATTTCAATAAATCCACAATTTAATCAATTTCATTGGATATTTGGGGTTACATGTCTTTTTCCAATAATGATATTAATAGGAATAGCAACAGCATTTGGTATATATTCAATATTCCAAGGTATATATGTACAGGAGAAGGAAAAGAACGATTGTAAGAAGGAGACAATTTACTCAAATATTATTCTTTCCTCATTATGCTCATTTTGTTTTATTCTATGTTTCTATTTAGACTTTTTCTTATTTTTATTAAGAGGAACAAGCTTTTATGGAATAATATATTGTTTCTTTCAAATTGCACTTGTACTATCAATAATTTTTTATGTTAAATTTTATTTTAAAATTGGATCAACAAAATTAAAAAATTTACCACAATGTGGGGTTGCTGGGAAAACATATGCAATGTCTCATGATAGATTATTAGGAACATCATCATCAGAGCAATACTCTCCTGAGGTAGATAATTCCTCAGATAACACCAGTCCACCACCAATTTCATATACCACAACATATTGTTATGCTGATTCAGTTAACTCATCAACCTCTCATAAAGATAATAATATTGGAACATACAGACCTGGAATTGATACAATAGATTTATATCCAACACAAAGTGGATGGAAAAATTGCAAAAGAAACGGTCCATTAGTTAGTTTGGTATAATAATTGATATAAATAAAATATATATTGATCATATTTTGTTTGTTTTATCATAATTATTTTTCCACCATCAAATTGTACATAATAAAATAAACTATAAAAATAAAATACAGACTTTGATGCTTAATATTATACTTTATTGATTTTAATAAGTTATTATAGATTTATAATACCATTAAAAACATATTATATTATAGTATATAATTAAAAAATTAAAAACTATACTTTAAATTAACATTTTTATTTTTTTTAAAAAACGAACAAAGTTGATTTTTAATATTAATGTTCTTTCTGTTTAGTGAAGATTATACTAAAAACCAAAACTAGAAATAAAAATAATATGATTGCAAATAATAAAAAAAATTAAACAAATTTAATAATCATTATAAAGTATTACAATTCTTTTAAACAAGGTCATTCATTTTATGTTATATATATAATATACAAATATATGAAGTGTTAGAAAGTTTAGCAATTTATTATATATGTGCTGAAAAGTTGGAATATTATTTTCTATTTAAAAATAATAATATTAAGATTCTTATCTTTTTATATTACCTCACTCCAAACAACTTCGTTTGTTGAATTTATTATATTTATTAACAAGTTTAAATAAATTTAAAAACTTTCATCACTATAAAAGGTAAAAATTTCAACATATCAAATTATAAATATATTTGAATTTCTAATATTTATTTTAACAAAAAAAATTCTTTTTTAGTTTTGACAGACATAGCAACTAGGGAAATATAGTATTTTAGTAGTTTTTAGTATTTTTTAACGATTATTAACGTATTATAAGATAATATTTATTTCTTTTGTTTTAGAAAAAAGATGTATATTTTTTATCAATAACAATTATTGTTTTTATTATCAATAGATATTATTTGTCGGTCAACAGGTTATATATGATAAAAACCGTTGAAAGACAAATTATATCTTTTGATTTTAATCACATAGATAATTAAATTGTGTGAACATTCTTTACCTTATCACAAGTCTATTCTTTAAATAATGATAAAAAAAATAAAATTTTTATCTATCACGGCATAATAGTAATATTTTAAGATATTTATTTTGTTATTTTAAAAACTTGATATGTTTATTATAAATAAAACTTTTTACTCCCACCTCCCCTTAATAACTTTCCTATTATTTTCATAAATTTATTTTTATATTTCATTTTTTACTTAATATTTCATTAATTTCAAAATCACATGGCATACACTAGAGAGAAGGAAGAAAAAGAAAATCTTTTACATATGAAAATTGATAAGAAAATTTGTCTTCATTCTATCCCTTTTTAAACACCTTACAACAATAATATACAAGAAAACGTGACATTGAAGAATGAAAAGGAAATAGCATTAATTATTTTGTTATGTAATCAAAAACATTTATATTTAAAAAGTACTTCAAAAGAACGAGGATGTTATTATATGTGTAATAAAGAAAATTACACACTATTTTTTAGAAATAATATTTATTAAAAATAAAATTGTTAAATTAAAGTAATATCATTAAAATTTGTCTTTACCGATATTTACTTGTTAAATATATGTCTATTTTTCTTTGTACAATTAAAATTACCAAATACATAATATTTGTTCTTTAAAAACATAAAACAATCCTCCAAAATTTATCATTTTCATAAAAAAAATATACCATTTTTTTTACTTCAAAAAAATGAAAATTGATCTTTATATGGAAAATTTTATGTTTGAAATAATTAAAAAAAGATTTTTGTTTTTGAAAATTACCATCTACTCCCGTCATTAAATACATAATAGGTTAAAAAAATAGCCTTCTTTATTTACTTTTTTCATTTACTATTAATATTCTACTTTTTATTCCCATGATTACAATCCTCATTTTCTGATCTCAAATTGTCTTCCTCACACTTTTTGGTGGCATTTGAATAAATTTTCGGAATATCATTAAATAAATTTAAATCAAATTGAGGGAAATAATTGCAGAAATGAGCAACCTCCTCACGGTTATATTCAATATTTGTTTGAAGCCATTTTGGTAATCTATAATGTATCTCTCTTTAAAAAGAGTATATAAAATATATGATATTATAAAATTTGTTACCTATCAAAATTTGGTGGATGTCTATATTGTTGTGGAATATTTACAATTGTAGTTGTTTTCCGCTTTATATTACTACTATTAATACCGCTACTTTCACTCGTATCCATTTCCTCCGCCCAATCATTTGAATTTGGTCTTATATCAAAAAAACATTGATCAGATGTTGCAACATTATCCATCTTTCTTCGCCTATATTTTTTTATCAATTATATGTATATTTATAAATTTTATGTATATATTTTTATCCTTAAAAAGATTAAATTTTAATTTAATACAAATTATAAAACAAGAGTTAAAAACAAAAGAGCACAAAAATAATATTATGTATAAAAATAATATAATATAAAAGAGCTGGACAAAATAACAAAGATATATGTATGGGAAGTAAATGTAAATAAAATAAGAAAACATATAATAGTTTAGAAAAATTTATTGAAATGCAGTAATCGAAATTTGTGAAGGGAGATATTACTTACTATATTAGTGTATTATTAAACACTGGTTTAGTGTTAACACTATCCTCTGAGATGAATCACATGTAGACAATGCAGGACAGTTTTGATATTATATAATAATGTCGATTAATATGTGGAAAAAATTATGAACGTGTTAACTAAAATGGTATTGTTATTATGTTAGATGAAAGTGTTGGCAATATACAAGTTAATTAAATACTATAACTATTATATTAAAATGAGAAGAGGAAGAGATAATAAAAAAAAAGTAGGGAAGTACAAATTTAAAGTTATAAATCTTGTGATACCGTAAAGTATTTTTTTATAAACAAAAAAATGTCATATAAATATTTTGTTTTGTTTTTTATTAATGTACTAATGATGATAAGAAGACATTGAAGATATTAGTAATAAGAATATAGTTAAAAAAATTTATCAATTATTTTTATGTGATAAGGAAGATCAACGATAAAAAATGTTATATAAAATGATCATGGAATGTAGGAAAATAAAAAGTTATTTTTTTAGAATATTCTTTTATATTGAACAACGTTAAAATACATATTTATATGTATTCAGATATATGTATTTAAATATATAAATAAAACATTTGTGAATTTTAAAATAATATGTAAAATAATTAAAAGTAAAAATTTATTAATCGAAATTTTAAATATATCTGAGTGCGTTATTAGTATCCGATAATAACTTCTAAAAACTAAAATTCATACTCCTAAAATACGACATCTTATTAGTTTTGTTGTACATACAACTACCCTACATAATTCATTAATCATGAAAATTATAAGAAGATGTTTTAGAGTAAAATAATAAAAAAAAATAGTATTGCGTTCTTGTAAATGCAAATTTATATATATTTATAAATTTAAAATAATAATAATAATAAAAATGTTCAATAGTATAGGAGAGAAGTGAGAAAATATTTAAAGAATTACTACATACAATAGATGTATTTTATAAACATTTTGACATTTTTAAATATTTTATATAAGCATTTTTAAAAAATAAAAAGAGTGAATTTTTGATGTAAAATAGAAATTGTTAATTTTTATAGGAGACACCTTCAAACATATATAATATTTATACATAGATATATATACATAATATTTATATAAATTATATATGACAATTTTTTTTATTATTCTTTAATATAGGAATTTACATTTTGGTATATACCCTTTCATACCATGTCCGGTGATATTAAGACAAATAATAGTATTATACTTTTAAAGTGATGATGAGAAACAATTTTGAAAGTACATTGCAATTTCTAAACAATACACTTACAAAAATACTCAATTATATTATTTCCCCCACAATTTATATGATTATTTATCATTTTATTTACACTCTAATCATATATCACTACATCGAAATATTCATAAAAAAAATAGTAAAAAATTGAAATTTTAAAACAACTTTAAATAAATTAAAATTGAATTTCACAATAAAACAAAATTATATAAAAAACAATATTTTATCATTTCCTCCTAACGACGAACTAGAAGAAAAGACACCTAACGTATCATCAATAATTTGGGCACTGGCAAAAAAGATTTTCCAACATTAATAAAATTGATAGTAAAAAAAAACATAAAAAGTACCTGATTTTGAAATGTAAAATTTCGAAAAATGTTATAAAAAAAGAACATTCTAACAAAACAATATCAATTTTAACAACAAAGATTAGTCTCTTCACGAAATACATATAAATCATAATCTATTTTCAATTAATTGCCCTTTTCTTTCCAACATTCGTTATATATGAGTATTATATGTTTATCTATGCATATTTTGTACTAATGTAATGATAGTATGTTAATTAGCAAATTTTTTTATGTTAAAATAAATTTTTTGTTATGATGATTAAGATGATACATTGTAACTATGAATATAAATGTTTTAATAAAATAACATAATTAAAGTTAGCAAAGGAATATATTGTATTGTAAATAAATAAAATTCTTTTCAGTTATAAAAAAACAAAGATCTTTCTACTTTTGATATGTTAAGATCATTTATATATTCTATCTTTTTGTAGTTTTGAAATCGTAATTATTTTGTTTTTACATCTTTTTTTATTTTAAACATGTATATTATATAATCTCCCTTTTGAAGGATTAAAAATTTTATATATATATTTTTTTTTCAAATGATAATTACTTTTAATAAATCTAAAGAAGTACTTGTCATAAATTATTATCATATAAAGGGGTAAAAAATTTTTAAAACAGAATCTTTTTAAATTAACAAAAAGATAGTGTAAGAAGAAAAAAAACATTTTTCTTATGGTAATTTTAGTTATTTTATCTCTTATGTATATTATATCACTCATCATGTTACAACAAACAATATTGAGGATTGATATTGGTAATACCATGAGAAGGTGTAAAAAAAATTGATGAATAGTCATAAAAATTGGATTGTCTCTTCTCATAAATCGCTCATTTTCAGTTAGTTTAAGTATATTTAAAATTGCCTTTTCTAAGAGGGGTCTTAATAATTATTTTATTATATTCATAGAATACTCATATATATCTATATATTTGTACATACATTTTTTTTAAATTTTATTTTTTTTGATTGAGAAAGTTTTTTTTTCAGATAGTTCAACATAAAAATAATGGTGAAAAGTTTACCTAGAGATTTTTATATTCTCTTTCTACTTTATTTTAAATTTTATGTTTCTTAACTTTGTATCTATTATTTTTTACTATGACTTAAAGGATTTTAATTTTAAACATATTTTTAGATTTTATCCTTCTTAAAAAGTATGAATACAATGAAAGAGAGAAGAAGGAGTAAAGAAATTTCCTCAAAAAAGATGGCATTTGTAGAGGGAAATTTAAAAGAGAGTAGGGAAAAAAATAAATTTTATCCTATTGAGGAGGATGATTATGAAGATATGGCTATTGGAGATAGTAGAATATATCATAAATCCTCTAAAAATTTTAAAAATAACCATGACATTGTGCCAATTGATGTTATTAATGGTTTGGAAATCATTGAGGAAGTTGACGAGAAGGAGGATAATTCAGAGGAAGTCTCAAATGGTGATTCCGATTGTGATATCGTTGAACTTTATCATTCATGTGAAAAAAAAAGTACTGACCATAGGTATACCAATGGTAATCGTTTTATTATTGCTTGTGTTGATGGGGAACCATTTACAAGACGAACATATGATTGTGATGAAGATCCACACACTAATGATAAAATAAATCTCATTAAAAATAATGAAAATAACTCAGAGAATGATAATTCACATATCTTTTATGGTGTTCAGTATAACAATGAGACATTCTTGCAAATATCATCAGAAGAACCATTACAAGACAAATCTTCAAAAGTAATATCAAAGAAAAAAAATGATCAAAGAAAAGGATTTCTAAGAGGGTAAGTAACTATTAAAAAAAGAATAATAAAAATAAATACATATAATAATTTTAAATTATTTTATTTCAAGTATCTTTCAATCATCCTTCTTAAAATGTTTTGGTATAAGAAGCCAACAAAGATCAATAAATCGTGCAATTATTCCCCAACAAAATACAATTTTTGAGGATGAAAACCAAACAATGACATCTATTTAAAGGAAAAGAATTATTTTTTTTACTGCACTTTTTTAACGTTATATATTGTCTCAACAATTTTCACAATTTTTTTAACCTGCTGCACTTCTGTTATATTTCATTCTCATCATAAAATTTTAATTTCCTCTTATTATTTTTATCATAAAATTTGTACTTCAACTTTTTTATATGATATGTTTAACGTTTTAATTATGTTAAATAAAAGCCATTAATATGTGTGTTGTAAAATAATAGTAACAGAAAAAAATGCAAAACCTTTTTTAAGAATTAAATGGGAAAATAAAAATATGGATGGGAGAAGTGTTGAAAATGATACAATAGTAATAAATGGTAAGCATATAAATTGATGCTTTAGTTAAGCTACATTTTGTATTTTTCTTATTTACGTCTTAACCATATAATTTAACGATACCGCCAAAAAACGCCACTTCTTTTTAACCTTGTAATAATCGTCATTTTACCCTTATTTAATTTTTTTATTTTAAATTGGTAAAAAAAATCAACAAAATGTGGGAAAAACATATGGTTATAAAGGGGTAAATTTATTATAACATCTTTGCAAATAATTTTCATTCCTTCCCTTCTCCAATAACTCATATTTTTGTACTTTCCATAAAATTTTGAAAAATAACAATTTTTGTATAGTTTAATTGATAAAAATGAAACTATGACTTTTCCGAGTTACACATAATAATGTATTAAAAAAAGGGAAGTAAAAAATTTTTTTTTAAAAAGCAATAACGAACTATGATGTTTATAATGTTATTAGTTAATTTGTTGTAATGTTGAAGTAATTCTTATCACTTATTGGCATTTTTTTTAAATCACCAGATGGATGAATAATACTTCCTCTTCTTGATTCAGTTCCTATAACTCTTTTTATTACACTAAAGCGTAAATGTGGTATCCCACTTGTAAATACATGATGACATCCACAGTCACAACATATAAGTGTCTTATTATTTTTTATATTAAAGTCATAATTTTTGTCATCTTTACATCCTTCTTTCTTACAAACTCTAATACTGTCCATACGATTAATATGTGTACTTTTATTATCCAATGAATTATCCATAATTTTATCATGGTAATGGATATCATTATTAAAAATACTTATTGATTCTCTTGGTGTTGGATTGGGAGATTTTGGTGCTAATGTCTTTTTTTTATGGATCCTTCCATGGACATTACCACTATATGTTTTTGATTTTATTGTATATGGTGTAAGTGGATTTGGATTTGGTGTTGGTTCTATTGGTTTTTTTAATGAATATTCCTTAATTTCGTATTTCCTCGGTTTTTGATGGATAACTGATAAAACACTTGATGGACGGGTACTAAGTGGAGTTTGTAATTTAACATTCATTGGATTAACAACATGTCTTGAAGAATGAACAAGAAAATGAGCTGAGTTTCTTCCACTTGTTATATTATCAATAAAATCTGATGCAACAGATTCAGAGTCATCCTCTGGTTCATCAGGTAAATGTGCAAGTTCCTCCTCAATTGATATATCAGAGTATGCCTTTTCATATTTATTTCTAAAGTGAATTTCTTCTCTTAATTGTTCTGCTAACTCTTTAACTCTTTCATTATGAACAATATCTCTAATTTTATGACTATGTCCATTTCTGTATCCACCAATGACTGTTGATGGTCTAGTTGAGGCTGGAGATTTAAGATCTCTCTGAACAAATTGTCTTGGTAGTAGCGTTCTTTCTGAGATAACTGACTTGAAATCCTCAACAATTGGAGTTCTTTCACCATCAGTTAATGTACCTTCAGAGAATTGATCAATTGATTTGTGGTGATGTATATTATCAAAATCACTTTTAATGGATTGCGATAGTGAGGAGGAAACGGAAGATAGTAGGGATTCAGTACGAGATTTGTGATAATCTTTAGATGGGGGATTTCCATAATGAGATATGGAATGTTCATGGTGATGGTGCTCACGATGATTTTTTTTATCATGATGATAGTTATCATAATGGCTCATTTTATCAGTAATCTCATCATGCTGAGAACGATTACTATTATTATGATGGTGGTGATGATAATTATTATTATCATTAGTAACATTATACATAGCTCTCCTTTCAAAATTATTTCTTTCACTTAAAGCTTCAAATAAATCTTTTTCATTTGATGAATTGACAACTTTCGAAGATGTTACATTTTCGACATAACTTTTTTTTTCAATTACTGTTTCATTTTTGTGTTCAAAATGATGTTTTCCTTTACCTTCGTCACCAAAAACCATTGATAAAATATCTTTAAAAAATGTTATAATAATAAAAAAGTATTTTTCAAAACTTACCATTAGAAGTCATTCTAAATTATATATGAAATTATTTTCTAAAAATACTCAAATTATAATCAACGAAATATAAAACAATAATGATGAAATGAAATTTATAATTATTAATTTTAAATCATGAAACAATCTTTATTCTTTGGCCTGATAAGAATGAAAAAAAAAGTTTTTGATAGGAGTAGATAAATTTCTACTTTCACCACTATCATAATATATAAAATATAATTTTGATAATATAAAAACCCTTTTTAATATAAAGATGTTGAACTTTTATGTAAAAGTTTGCATAAGATATATAATCATATAATATTATTCAAAATGTATATATAAATTTAGATTGATAAGAAAAATTTTTTAGTATTTATACTTGATGAGTAATTTTTAATGTTTCCCGAAGATTATAAAATTCGTGATATGTTAGTATTTTAAAGCATTCGTTTCCTTGCTAGTATATCTTTATCATCAATAAACACTAAACCTTCAGGTGCTGGTGGACCTCTTCTTTTTTTATTCCTTTTACGTGGATGTGTTTCTTTGTTTACTTCTAAAAGTGATATATATATAATTAGTTTATCATACAAGATTTTTATGTTTATAAATATAAAAAGTTTATTTATATACCTTCACCTGGGCCGTCAATATTTGATGATGTTTGTATGAGATCTTTATCTTCTGTGTTAGGTTGTGTATCAGTAGAAGTACCTATCATTGTACTACTAACATTCTCTTCATCAACAAGGTAATCATAATCGGTATTAGTTTTAGTTGTTGTTGTTGTAATAGCATTTTCAGGTGTTGTTTTAATTTCTTCTGGTACAAGTGTTGGGAATAGTTTACTATTCTCTTTATCTTCTTCATCAAATTTTTTCCCTAACTCAGGTGGAATTGTTAATGATTTTTCTGTTGTCGTAACTTGAGAGATACCAGAAACCGAATTACCACCGATACCAGGTACGAGACCAGGTGTAACAGGTGGTGGGGATAATTTTTGGAAGAAGTGTCCAATATTATTAATGAATGTATTTAGTTGACCGGCTGGATCTAATGGATTAACTGGTTGATTACCAAAATTTAACATGCTACCTAGATTTAAACCTTTATTTTGGTCAATATTTATTCCAGAGTTTGTACCAACTCTTTCACCACCAAATAAACCACCTTGATTTCCCGTTACACCAAATCTTCCCTCACCTGCGTTTACTTTGAAACCATTATCACCACCAAAGCCAAATAGATTAGCAAATTGATTGAAACCGAATTCTACATCTCCTGTTCCAGGATTACGTCCTAAATTGATGGAGCCAAAATTTATTTGTCCTTTTATCAATTTAATTATGTATAAAAAAATAATAATTGTACCTTTTATTGATAACATTATCAATAATTAGTATTATGTGAATGTAATATTTTTTGGCTTCAAAATAGATAGCAATTAAATTAATCGAAATTTTTAACTAGGATCAAAATTTTTTAGAAATACTTCTATAAGATTAATTTGATAAGAAAGTTGTATATTATGAAATATAATTACTAAAAATAGAAAATAAACATATATATAACAATCATAATATTTAATAAATTACTAGTTTAATTAAAATTAACAGAATTTACATTTTAGGAGTTCTTGGACGTAGATTTAATCAAAGATTAAAATTGTAATGGATATTACTCTAAACAAAATGTAACCGGTATTTTGTAAGTACACATAATATTTACAAACATTTAAAATGGTAAAATTACAATAAATAAAGAAAATCTATAGCTATTATAACTTAAAGATATATATGTATTAAATTAAATAGAAAAATAATACAAAATTTGATGTTACATTAAATTGACAAATATGAAAAATATAGTAAATATATAATTTTATAACTATTACTTGAGAGATAAACGTTGTTTCCATTTACTTTAAAAATATGATATATACATTCTGCTTTTAAAAAAGATTCCTGTTTTGAGAGATACTTTGAATGATTAAAGGAAATGAGTCATATAAAAAGGAAATTAAATTAAGGTATAAAAAAATGGAGTATATGACCACTTCATAAAGAGTAGAATATAAGATTTATCTAACCTTTAATGAATAATTAAAATTTTATTTGTTGAAAAGAAAAAAAGTTGGAGAGGAACAAAAAAGAACCTTGTTTATTTAAACGTGATATATTATAAATTTTTATAGTTATAGTGATTAAAGAATGTTTTTAAGGTTAATCATTTGACTTTAACCTTGCAACTGATTAATATGTATATCATGTATTTCATTTTTTCCATATCAATGATATTCAAGAATTTTTAACTTTTTTTAGTAAATATTCCATACTCAAATTTTTGAATTAAAAATAACTAGTTTATCTGATGTGTCACTACAAACAAATTGTATCATATAGTAATTATTTTATTTATGCTTTATAAATACAACAAGTTAACTGATACATTACAAAACTTCAAAGCTTCCTTTTTTTCTCCACTCTCTTATGTTATTAAATGATTTGCTAAAACAAAAAATGTTCCCTCGAGCATAATGTTCCTATTTTGCAATGAGATATAAATAAAGTGTATCAATATCTTATTTTATTCTGTTTTGTTATATACATTCATCTAGTAAGGATATTTTTTTAAAACGTATATTAAGCAAGATACTACATTTTATAAATAAAAAAGTTAAAATATAAAGTACCTTCGTGTGTTTTTATCTACAACTGGTGTAGTAGTCATGAAAGATTAATATTATCATTATCACTCCATTACACAGAATATTTTATGCTATGGCAATAAGAGATAAAATGGTCATTTGACATTGTTGATAAAACCATGTGTTCTATCTGATTCTACTTTTATTTTTTCCTCCTTCTGGCTATTACTATTACAAATATTGTTTATAGTAAGTGCATTTAATGAAAGAAAATAAAAGTTTGCAGCTGCTGATAATGAAATGAGAAGCTGAGTTAAAATTTAAGTAATAACAATAAGAGATATTTTATAAATTTTATTATATTTCAACCCGAAAGATGAAAATAAGATGTATGTAATTTTTAGTCAAAAAAATATAAAAAGGAGGATAATTAATTGCGTTATTTTGTAGTTGAATCATATTCTTCTCTGTACACCAGGAAATTTTGTTTTTTAAAAAAGTTTACAAATACCAATTGTATGTAAAAAGATCTGAGAAATTTTGAAAGCTTTGTAGTTATGAATAAAAAACGTATATTTCTTTTTATGTTTAAAAAATTTTAATTAAAACTGGTTGCGAGTACCTTTGCAAGATCAGATGCCTCACTTTCCATTACATTGGTTGTTGTGTCATAATCCTCAGAAAGTTGTTTTTTTAGAGAAGCTATATAATCAATGACTGCCTAAAATGTTTTGAAAATTAAATATTGATATTAAATATTACTATTTTAACTTACTTGCATGACTTCAAGTTGACTACAATCATTGCTCGATCCAACAAGATTTTTTAAAATTTCAATAGTTTTTTTTTTCTCCTTCTTTTCATTTGAATTTTTTTTAATCTTATTCCCAACCTTTTTTGATGTCTTTTTTAAATTTGATTTCTCACGAATAGTTGTAAAAGTTGATGGCTTCATTTTTATGATTATTTTTTTCTTAACATATAATAGAATAATTAAATAGTTTATAAAAATTAAATATTAATTTTAGATGATGTGAGATAAATAATAATGAATGAACAAGTATGACCCTCGTTATTATTTATATATATAAATTGTATGTCAATGAAAAAGGGTGTGTGTGTATGTATGTATATGTGTTGAGCAGACTTTTCCTGCAGATGGTCATTCCTATTTTCTCATGATTACGGAATATTTACACAAAAAAATGGAACGCCTTCCTTTGACTCGTCATTAATTGTCACCTTTCTGTTGATGGGAAGTATGCTTCTATCAACCTGTAGACGGTACTTAAGTATCTTAGGGAAATTTTCATAAAAGTATTAAAAAGATCCGCTGATATGATAAAAAGAAATATTTTATCTAGTATTTATAAGGGAAAACTCCGCTTGAGAACATAAGGTATCTTAAAAGCTGTATTGTGAGAAATTAGAAATGCATTGTAATAGTGGAATGTCAATAGATAGGAGTGTAATAAAAAATCGATCTGTAAACTTTTATAAATGTTAAAAAATACATCTATCATCTCTCTGTTGTTATTTTACAATTTATTCTCCTATTATCAGTATCATTTAAAATATTATAAACATTTATCATTTAAATTCAATTTTATTTCAATTATTAATACCATTCTTGTTTAATAATAATTCATATGGTAAACAGATGCACAACAACAAAACCTTACAACATACGTTTTTTTTCTTTTCAATTATAAAGTTATATATGTAAGCATCTGTAGCAGCTTTTCATCTGTTCCAAGCAGATTACAAATATATAATGGTGACAGCGAAAAAAATCTTAAAATACAGCCGTTACCTTTTTGAAAGGAGATAGTGGAACTACATAGACACATGTCTTTTTCCTCTGTTAAATTGTAACCGGCCAATTGTTAAAATATTGGCCATTTGTTTTTGAGAGAAAACATTTGCTCCATAATTTTATATGCTAACTCTTTAACATCTAAACAGATTTTCAAATGGTTAAAAGTATGGATAAATATAAGTTAACTTTTCAATTTACCATCTCTTTTTTCGGAAACCATTTGGTGTTCCTAATTGGAAGGTTAGTATTTTGATGAAAACAGATGGAGTGAACGGATACATGTGTTCTGTTAACTGGCTAATTACCAGACTTTGATGTGAAATCACTGATGAGATATATAAAATTTAGACACACAAAAGAAAGATGTCTGTTTATGGTCTTTACAATACCAATAATTAACAATTACCATAATGTCCCCAGGTTCTTGGGATTTGAAAATATATATAAAAAGTAACTTTATAATTATCATATGTTTATATCAACATATTAATTTAATCGTATTTCTCACTTCACTTCAACTACCATTAATTTGCCATATTTTTAATTTGATGATGTAATAGTAAAACAACAATCTCTAAATATAATTTTCCGGAAGACTTCTGGAACAGCTGAAGAGATATGATTATTATGGTTTTTGTTGAAGTTTATTAAGGATAAAGTTATAATAATGTCGTATCTTTTTGGACCCATAGAACATTATGTTCATATTATACGTAATAGTTACACAAATGTTACAACAAATTAAGACATATGCATGTCAATTTTTCTAGCTTATGTCTTCTTATTACGCCCTCAATTGTTTCCCTCTCTATTAACTTCTGTAAGGACATCTTGAAGATTAACTTATGTTACAGATGGATTGATTATTGATAAACTGTAAAATCCATATGAATTTTATCTTTTTTATTTAACCTCAAAAATTGTAATAAAAATCCATTAATATTATTAAAAACATTTTTAAACATGTATGAAAAAAGTATAGCTTGGAGGATATTTAAGTAATGTCTTTTAATAATAGAAAAATTCCGTTATATGCGTAATTCAATAGTTTAAATTATTGAATGTGTTATATGAGAAGAAAATTAACTATTTTTCTAAAAATGTGTTAAATGAAACATTATATTTTTGTCGCTTGGTAATTGAAACAGGGTTAATTGTTTTAAAATCTTAATAACTGTTGGATTGGAGTAGATTAGGTACAAGGACAATTCAGGAATAATCTCTTAATCATCAATTTACTTTTAATTATCCCTCAAATCAAATATCATGGCACAGTTTTTTACACTCAATCCTTCTTTAGCTTTTTACATAATTTAGAATACCATTAATTTAAGATGACCATAAAATGTCATGGTAAATTATATAATAAATATAAAGAACAAACTTTTTTGATCTCTTTTAATTAATATATCACTCCTAAAATGATTACAAAATTAGCATAATAATACTTGTTGTTGTCTATTATAAACATTAGTATAAATAAATTTCCATTAAAATAAATGACATTCTATTTCCTGGTGATTTACTTCAACAACAATATTGTATAATTTATATTTACATAGTATTAATCAAAAAGATTTTCTCAGTATTTAATGAATATGTAATAAATATTAATTAATTGTATATCCATCCCATTTTGCCATTTCCGTCATATTTGATTGAGTCGTGTATGTAAATTTTATTGGATGGTTAATAAGAAAAAAATTAATAATAATAAGACAATATCTATTATAGACTCTTATAATTGTTTGTCCATACATTATAGATACTTAACACATTATTTATTTAAATCAGATACTGAGAAAAAAATAAGGAAGTTGGAATCTTTTGTAAGTAGTATTGTAAACTTAAAGATTATTATCATTAAAGTTTACTAAAAGAAAAATACATATAAATGACCTTTTTAATTCTCTATCTTACAATAAACAATATGAAGTTAGTTAAAAAAAGGTCTATCTACTCTATGAGTTAATTAAAAATTTTTTTGTCAAAACTCATAAATTTTAGTTACTTATAATAAAAAAAAGCAGTAATTAATTACATAATAACTATTATAAGAACCACTAAATGAATGTATAGATACATCAAGAAAATGTACATGTTAGGTATAATAATAAAAAGTTGATTGACACAAAATTCCCCCACAAACCAATCAAAACATTTAATTTAACCTAAAAATCTGTTAGCAGTAAATTAAAACTTCCACTACTAAAAACTTCAATATATAATTAACTTAATAAACTTTTTTATATATACCTTTTAAATTACATGTCACTTTTCATAACAATTAAAATTTTAAAAATAATTTATTTTATCCCTTTAGATAACTATCTATTACCAATAAAAAATGAATTAGAGAAATGTGTAAAATATCAATACTTTTATAAATGTTGTTGAGTAAAAATAATTTATAACTTTTGAATGATTTTGTGTGATTTTTAATTTAACTTTTTTTTATTATAAAATATGTCAAAGGTGAATATTATGTGAACACCTGTGCTGTGAATTTTATAGTACATTAACAATAAGATATATTTTTTATTTGACAAAACTTTTGTTATTATCTATATTTTTTACAATTTAAAACACTATTTAGGTCATTTTATGAAGTATTATTTAAGAAACATTTTAAAAAAACAAAAATTTGAAAATACTTTAGAAATAAGAAGTGTTGATTGTTTGAATGTCAATAAATTAAGAAAAGTGATTTATATGTATTAAAATTTGTCATATAGTTATTAAGCTGATGAGGGAAGATTAATAAAATATTAGATTCTTTTTATTAAGGGTATTTGGATTAATAAAGGTAGATTATTAATTTTTAAAATAAACACTTATTACCCTTTTTAAGAATACTTTATTAAGAATAATTGAAAAGCTGTAAATATGCTTTTCTTACATATTGACAAGTTCTAGTCACTTAACTTGTCTTGTTAATTCACACTCTATCACAGCAAGACGTCATTATTATTTAATTAATTTTATCTTTCAGCAAAAATCATGATTTTAATGCAAGTATATTTCTAAGTACTTTTATGTAGTATAAATCTCAAATTTAATTAAATAAAGATGTAAAAATTTATTTTTATTGTGAATAAGTTGTTTTAATTGTCATTCAAATCACATTTATACGTTTATTTGAAAATAAATTATTAGCAAAGATGTATTAAAAAGAGAAGAATAAAATAAAATTAAGTAAAAAACTGTTGTCGGTAACTTCATTGAACTCATCCATCTTTTTTATAATTTTTTATTTCCATGTCAAATATCATTCGATATTACTCCCATTAATAGATATTTTATGTAATTTATAAAAATCTTTATTACCATTATTGTTATTATTTAACAACAGTCCATCATTCAAAAACGGCATCTTGTTGTTGGGATATTAAAAATGCCGACATTTACTAAAAAAAAGGTAGATAGATAAAGGAGTAAGGAGAAGCCGATTATATTTATTGTCACAACATAATAATTGTATCTTCTTTATTAGTAATATAAACATAAACTATGAAACATTTAAATGACTTAAGCCGACAGGTTTGTTGAAATATTTTTGTTACGCAATTCCTATATAAGGGGAACATAAATATATAAAAAAAATAACAAAAGGCGTTTATTTATTAATGGTGCCTTGTTTGTTTTTATATCTTCTAGATTATAATCTTTTATTTAATTAATGACATTTAATAAAAATAATATTGCATATAATATAAACATTTCCCTTTTTCTATGATTATAAATTAAAGGTATTTATAAAAAGGAAGGTGGAAAAAAAATTATTGTTAAGATACTCGGTATTTGTAGCAATTTATATAATGTATAAATACATATACATAAAGAGACGGTGTTGATTGAAAAAAGTTCTTTGATTATCCTTTTTTAAACATCTGCTCATCTACCATCTCTTTTTAATATTTGTTCAAGTTGTTAGGAAAAAAGTTTTTATCTCAAACATTCCATTATTATATTTACTTATAATTGTTCATCTCTTTTGATAATTACGGCAATCCTTCAAATGATTAAAGGTTCAGTGGGTAGTTAGAAAAGGTTAAAAAGTTTATGAGGCATGAAATTAAACATATCAACTTTTCTATTTATTAAAAGAACTCATTATAATAGGAAAAAAGGAATTATAATTATGTTAGATATGTATAGAAAAAGACATATAAATAATAATCATTACCACCTATGATGTATTTTTTTTGTTGTTGGAATTATTCAGTGAAAAAGAATAATAAATAATCGGTAGATTGATCAAAGTTGATGTAACCTCAAACACCGCATGATCCTAATTTGATGTTCCTCTTTTCATCTTTCTCTTTTTTCAAGTACACTAATCTTTTGTCTACCAGATAGAAGGATACATTGAGATAGAAGGAAAAAAATCATTATTGACAGTTATTCATCTAAATAAATCATCTAACATTTCACCACATTTCATCTCATACCATTCATTTTTACTTATATTGTTATTAATTCATTCATTCTATCTTCTTCTTTTTCCAATGAATTAAACAAAAATTAGAGATGGTAAAAAATATAATTTGTATTATTCAATGTCAATGTATGACTTTTATCAAAAAATCTTTTGTGTGAATAGATGATAGAAATTTTTATTCTTTTAAAAATATAAGTACAATTCCAATTTTCAATAGATTAATTGTTGATCTTCGTCTTGTCGGCATTTCTCTTTTTATGAAGAGGATAAAAAAATCACAACAATTGTAAGATGTCTTTGAAAATGCCTTTATTATATATAAACATTTAGCCACAAATTTTTTTACCCTTCACATATGGTTGAGTAATGTAAAGAGTATGATGGGGATTCATGAATGTTACCATATACTCAATATACCTTCAACATCTCCTTATGTTTTTCATCTCAATTATATAATATTTTAAAATAATCGTATAAATGTGAGAATATTTAACACATATGCTTCCATATATACAAATGACAGCAGGAGTTGGGAAAAAAGTTCTTTTTTATGTTTTTTTTAATTTTATTTTCACAATATACTGAAATAATTTATATTTAAATTATAGGAACTTTAATTAAAAGTATATTTACAATATTGTTTGTTCGGTTAATTTTTCTCAAAGACACATACTGTGAGTGGAAATATTTCTTTATAAAATCAAGCATATGCTGTTATTTTAACAATTTCTTAAAACACCTTCGCACATGTTATCTTTGTAACCTTCTCAGCTGGTAAAATTTTGAAATATAATATAGTAGTAATCAAAAGAGTATCCTTCTTGATAAAAATCATTTTGCAATCTTTTTTCTTTTTTTTCATCTAAATATTTTCTTTTTTTTCTTCATCCTTTGTCTTTTACAAATTACTTTATCAGAACATTCAACATAATTTGAGATGAAGAATGCTTGTTGATTGTATGATGCTAAAATTTGCTTTCTACCAACCGATAGGGAGACATATGTAGCCATATGTCGACAGGAGCGGGTGAGGCTTTTGATATTATTTATATCATCTTACAATATCTGATATAACACAAAATAGTTTTTGACTGCCGCTAGTTGCTTCAAATTGCCATTTGTATTATCATTAATAAAGTTATATATTTATGTGTATATTTGTACCAATAGGCATGTTATGTTTATAATAATCAACATAAACACACATATAAAGCGGTAATTGTAAGGATATAGAGAACAGATAATTGCATATGGTTTTCAAAATTTAAAGATAAAAATTATTATCAAGTTATAACTTTCTATTGTTCAATGATTCATTAAATGAGATGAAGACAATTATGAGATAAAGAAATTTTATATTAACAGGAGTATTACTGGAACAAAAAAAAAGTTTTTTGTCCTTGTTATTGTAGGATGTGATTATGTAAAAAAAGGATGGTGAATGAGTAATAATTGTATTGTAATCTGAGATAAGATGACGTAACTAATCTTCTAACACAGTTTCTTTTTTTTTAATTCATCAAGTGTATGAATCTGTTGACCTTTCCTAATACTCTACATAGTAATTAACTTATCCAACAAAAATGAGAAACTTTTTAAATCATAACATAAATAACTTTACAATAATTAAATAATATCTGCTAAAAATGTTTTTTCCACACACATTTAAATATTCATTTTTTTGCGCATTCCTCATTACATTACAATATTACTTTTATACAGCTGTTATAAATATCAAAAAAAGGAAACATTTGAAATCTATAAAATTTATATTACTATTATCTAATTTAAAAATATATATACAAAGAACATTTTCACAACACATTTGAATATTAATTTTTTGACAACATATGAGATAAATTAATATTTTATATCATTTTAAAAAATACAAATGGTATATTTAATTTTAATATTTATATATATATGAATGAATTACTTTCTTGCGATGATAAAAAGAAATAAAAAAAAAACAAAGATAAAAATTATAAAAATTTTTTCTTGTTAACATGTTTGTGATATGTACAAATAATAGAAGCATTAATTTATTGCCTATACTTGATGGAGAAATTTTTGTTGGTTCATTATTATTTTGATGATGAATTTTAATTGGAATACTTTTGTATTTTAATATTTTTTTATTGATCCTTTAGAAAATTTCTTCATTTTTTTATTAGTTATTGGTTGTAGGACGGATTTTGGAAGTGAACCGTTGTGTACTTTTTCAACAACTTTTGTTGTTAGTTTTCCTATATAACTGGCAACATTTAAGAGGAGTTCTGCTGGATCTTGTGTATTCATTCCTGGTGGTAACATATTGCGCAATTTCTCCATTTCATGAATCTCTTCATTAGATAAACCAGCGACCTTCTTTAGTTTAAAGTTTTTCATATTTGTAAAATGGAGCTTTTTAATTTTTTTAACTTTCTTAATTTTACTTTCTATCTTCAAATTTGATGAGGTAGTTTTAATTTCCTTGGTATTAAGAGTAGCAGTCATTATTTAATTAATTAATAATATATAGATAAATATATAATAATTATATATATTCAAAAAATTTGATAGTAAAAATATCTAAAACTATATTTAGAATATGTAGGTAAGAAACATGTCACGACTCCTTTTATAATAATCCTAACTATTTAATCTCCGCCCTCAAACAAAGATTTTTATTCCTCCTTCTAAGTTGTCAGCAGGTTGAGAAAAAGGGAACAAAACATACAAATGCTATATATCCGCGCAATCACATATATTCATATAATCTGCCCACAATTATTAATAACATTATCTGGAGTTATTTTTTTATCATTCTTTTTAATATCTCCTCCCGCCTTCATTGGACGGTGAAGATACCTACTACTCAAAAGAAATCTTTTGAAAATTGGCACAAATGTGTGATAAAAAGAATCCTAACACATGTTGGTTATTGATATGGAAAGTTATTAATTTTCACAAAACCATCTGTTACATAAAATAAATGTATAGAATATTTTATATTTTTTTTAAAAATTTTATTTTAAAATGAAAATATTTATTTGTAGTTGAAAAAATGATAAGTAAAAAGGTAAAAATAATACTTATAATCATTTGAATCTCCTCAAAGATATATTATATTTGCTTTTGTGTATCAAATTTCAAATGATTTTTTTAATACCACCTAAAATTGGTATTTTGGAGTGTCTGAGAAATGTAAATTGACAATAAGGAAATTATTCATAGTACAGACGATTGAAAACCCTTTTTTACACCTAAATTAAGACGTTATTTACATATATGAGTATCTTTAATGTTACATTGTAATGATTTATTATCAATTAAAGAATAAATATTTGCATTGAATTTTATTAATTTAAGAAAATATATAAAATTTAAGGAATTAGGTTTATGATTTATGAGAAATATTTTTTCATTTGCCTTTTAGTAATATTTCATTTTATATTGTGTATGAAGAAGTAGATTATTACAAAGAACATGTTAGAGAAAAGATTCTTCTTATAGTTATCACTTCATAAACAGGTGCTTTTAAAGCCTCAAGCCTATTATCTTTATGAGAAAGTGTCTTTAAACAATAAATAAAGACGCTAGGAAAAGTGAAATATTTGGTGAGTTTGATGATAACTATGAGATAAGATTTTCCCTATTTTCCCATCATAATACACCTTTTGTATCATAATTTTATAATTTATAATGTGTTAACTTTATAGGAGCACAAACATGAGAAAGTGATTAGATATTTTTATAGAAATATAGATAATAAATTAAACTTCCAACTAAGGTTAATTGTATTTCAATTTATAATAAGGAGATGGTCAAACGATTAATAAGAAAGATGAGTGTATAATAAACTTTAATTTATAAATATATTTATATTTGTTGTTAAGATAACGTGAGATAAATTAAATGAAAAGAAGATGTCGAGGACATATATGGAGTATTAAAATGTGTGATAAAGTGAGTATTGAAGAAATAATTGAGATGGATAATTTTTCAAGGATATGTGAAAGTGATTTTACCTATAGTTTATTGATGCATAAACAAACTTTATTGTTTAAGTAGTGGTTATTTAAGGTAATTTGAAGATAAAACATTAATTTTTATGGTTTAATTTTTAATTTAATTGTTAATATAATTCTTTTTTATAACTATTTATTGTAATTAAGAAGAGTACTCTTTAACCATTTTTTTCACTGACATTACATTACAATCTTGGTTATAAATGACATTAAATAGAACCCTAAAGTAACTAAAATATAGATTAATATAAGAGAAATTGTATTTAGGGAGGTAATTGATGACAATATCTTTAAAGCAATAAATATATAAAATTGACAGCTTCAAAAAATATTTAAAATGTATTAAAGGTAAATTTGCTGTCTAAGATATATAAAAAATGGACCTCAAAAAATGATAGCTATATTTTACTGTGATTGTATAAAAATTTTTTTATTCAAGCAAAAGATGTCTCTTAACGTTTTACAATAAATTTTTTTGTTATATAACATTATATCAATATTTTAGACAAAAAAGAAACTTCGTATTTACTCATTCAACAGTTTTTTTACATCTTAAAACCCTATGAAATATACTTTCCATTTATCAAAACAATAAAGTATCATTAAAATGTAAACATTAATTGAATGACATTTGTAAACATTTTGTATTAATGAATCTTTTGATTAATCTTTTGTATAGGGATGCCAATGAAAATAAAAATTGTTGAATTACTTTGTTTATTTAATGGAGGAAAACAATAAAAGAAACGTTTTAGCAATACTTTTTTAACAAACTTCAATTCAACATAAATTACATCAATGAACTGTGACGGTTTTACTTTATTTATTCAAAACATCTTATAAAAGAATGCAATTAATAGATATAAGTTATCAAAAGACACGTGTTTTTTGTGGATAATGGAAAATGTATACTTATTAAAGTTTGTCTTCTCCTTTTGAACATATTGTCTTACAAAGACCAAATAAGATAGGTTATTTGAAACTTCATTGAAATTAAAGATGTACTTTTAATGTATTCCCTAAATTAAAATATATCTAAATGCTTCCTTTCCCACATACTTCAATACAATATAATGACATCCTACTTAACATCATTTTCACCAGATAACATAAACTTTAACTTCCTTTGTCGGGAGTACTTCAACAAAAAATATCTTCATATATCATGATTATACACTTTAATTACTATTTACATACAATAATAACTTTTTTTATACATTAAAATTAAATATCTTGCACAATTGATCTTATAGCATAATGGATAATCGGTATAATAGTTATAATAGCTTTATAATTATTATTCCATAAAAGCCGCTATGTTAATTTTTAATAGTTATTGCTTATAAATATATCTATAATATTATAATCTCACAACGATACCTTATAATTACAAAATTTTTCTCACCTTTGCTATCCAAGATACCGTGCTATATGGTTAAAGTTTTTAATATCAATTCTTTTATTATAAACTTTTTGTACCTTGTGGGGAATTATGATGTTTACAGAATAGTATTAATTATTATTATTAAAGATTTTTAAGTGATTATAAACTTTAAATTTAGGAATAAATGGTAATTGAATATTTAATTATATTATTTTACAAAATTACAAAAAATTGGTTGTTGCAGTATTAAAAAAACTGGATAACATAACAAATTATCTAAACTACCACAAAGAATACATTTATCATTTTTAATTTCTGTAATAAAATTACATAGGTCTGTTGATTTAATGTTACTATACGAAGTACCCCGGGAAAGTCTTCTCACTGTAATTAATTTGTTAATGGATACTTTTTTATGAGAATACGAAAAAAAAATTGAGAAAATTTGGGTATTTTCAAGGGAAATGTAAACAAAGTGTTCCATCTATTTGAAAACAAACGTATATTTTAATTTTTTTGATATTAACAAAAGTAATATCGTTAAGATTGCTATAAAAAAATTTAAATTAATTTAACAAAAACGCAATTTGATAAGATTTTTAAAATCAATATTTTAATGGTATTTTCTTAATTTCATTATATTTTTCGGAAGATGTTCAAAAGCATACCGATTCATTTAGTTGTTAAAAAGATAAGATATTTTGTTTCATCTTAATACTATATTGGTGCATAAGCCATTGATAATTTTTTTTTCAATGTTTCATTTTTAAAATATCAAAGAGGTGTAGTTAATTAGGTATAGTATGTACATGATTTCAGAGAAAATTGTTGTAATCAAATATCACGCATAAGTAAATTTCTAACATAAATTTTTAAAGAAATTAAATTTATAAAAAAATATTGTCAAAATAGGAACTAGCAGCCGTTTCATCAAGTAAATTTATATACGGGCGAATGTAAGGAAAGTTTATCAAAATGTAGGCAAAATATGGCGTGAAGAAACTACTTAAAAATGTACAATATACAGATGGTTGGAAAATTATAGTTTCTGTGATTTAAAGGCCCAATATTAAGTAAAAAGTTTGGTAGCCAGCAGCTGCAATAATTCACTACATCTTTTTACCATCTGGTGAGGATACCAAAGCTGGAAAATATTGCTTAAATATTGGTAAAATGAAATAAAAATAGATACGTATTGGTCAAGATTAAACGAAAAAAGCTGAAGCTGTTAAAAGGAGTATTTTAAATGTAATAATCTAGGTGAATATTAATTTGAGATTAGATCTTTTTCAAACAAGATAGATTACATTAAAATTTTATTTTTTAAGTTTTCGCCTTACTCCTCTATCAGGTTAATGGTAATTAGAATGAAAATATTTTAACTTTTGAATATATTGTAGAATATTACAATGAAGATGTTTAGTAGTTGTCTGTATAGTTGAAATGTCAAAAGTAATTCAACAATAAATTAATTTACTTTATCATACAGTTAGAAAATTATCCATTCTTGCTGTTAAATTAACTTTAAGATTCCTTTAATAGAATAGTTTAAATTTATCAGATTTGAAATTTATGAAAGTTGTATAAATTAATAAATTTTATTTTAATTTAAATGCCTCAGATTAAGCTTTTATATTTTTTAAAATTATATAAAAAAATTAACCTAGTCTTTTTTTTACCTTATTTAATATTTTAATTTTGAAAATAACGTTGAGGAAAATTTTGATAGTTGCAAAACAATAAAAAAAAAACAATTAAGAATGGGACAATAATATAAAGATCATAGTATTCTATTACTCCTATATCTTTAGAAGCTAACTCTAATCTTGGCAGTTGTCCAAATCTGCAAGCAAATTTAACATGCTTCATTAGTAATTCTTCTGATGATATAGGTTTATTTCGTAACATTTCTGCTGTTTTAATTGAATTAATTTTATACTTACCATTATTTAGAACTTCTAAAATTTTTTCTTTAAATTTCTTAGAATCTCTAAGAATATCTTTTTCTACAGCTAATCCTATATCAAGTCTTTCAAGAAGCCTAGCATTTCTCATTCGATCTCCTAAGAAATATATTTAAAAATATAAATTACCTTCTTACCGAATATTGGGACCACTAATGCTGGAACATAACTAAAAGCAACTTCTGTTGTACTTCCCATTCCTCCATGCGTGACAAAAAGTGATAATCTTCTACCATTTAGCAAATCATTTTGAGGAATCAACTTGCTTAGTACCAAATTTTCAATTCCCTTACCGAGGCCATCTTTGAGTGTTTTATATTTCCAGATAAAAGTGATGTCAGGAAAAGTTTGCACTGTCTTTATTATTTCATCTTTCTTTTCTTGATCCATGTATGTACTCTTGGCTACTGTACCAAAGGAAATCTAAATAGTTTTATTTCTTCTGTTCAATATTTCATTGAATCCACCACTAATTGGTTAGGCTTTTGGTATTCCTATACCAGCCACTTCAATCATTTTTGGACTTTTAGGTGTTGGAATATCTAGTAATGGATTTGTGTTTATCAAGAAAAAGGAAACATTTGTTAGTACTTTACATTCGTCATAAAATCCAGCTCCAAATTTTTCGTCAAATACATCTTGTAGGTTAATGTGCTTTGAATACATTTCTGCATAATGCCAAAAAATATGCATGAAATAAAAGATTAATGACTCTTTCCTTGTATGATATTTTATCAGTGTATCCTGTGATGAACGATGGAATGAAGAAAGGTGCAAACGGTATACCAAAAACATTGGATAATAAGAATCAACCATAAACAAGGATGTTGTTGCAATAGTTGTTTCTATTCCCCAATACTTAAATACACCGAAAATGAAATGCAAAAGGTTTTAGAAATAGCAATATCAAATTTTTGTCCCATTATAAAATTTTCCAATTCGTTATCATTTAAAATAGAAATACTTTGATATCTTATTGACTTAGCTAATATTTGAAATATCTAGAAACACTTTTACTATAAATAATTGCTACTTACTTCTTTTTGACTGGACATGTCTTCTTTTGAATTCCAATAAGCCTTCACAGTGGATGGATTTTTTGCAAAGTCAACAAACGCTGGATATGGTTGAATATAGTAAATTTTTCCAGGTTCCTAATATGGATCTTTTAATTTATCATCAATTATCGAAGATAACACAATAACGTCATGACCCGCATTTGATAAAAGCTTTGTCATTTGATTCATAAAATTAACATGATAATGCCCAAATTTAGGATTAAACAACAAAATTTTATATCCTCTTGAATAAAAAAGAAGAAGTGAAAAAATAAAGAATTCAAAATATATCATTCTTGATTTTAATAAAGTTAAACCATATAATTCTTATCTGTATACTTTTGATACGTAGTGATTAACATCAGTTTCAGTGATAAAAATTTTAATGAATTGAAAAAGATTATAGAAATGTTAATAATGTTTTAATTTAGTACCATCTTTATCATTGTGTGGTCATAATGTATCAAGAGCACAAACTTTTTCAGTTTTTAAATAACCTTAATATAATTCTTTTATCAATGCTGATATTATAAAAAGAAAACTTACTTATATAAAAATAGCTTATTTTTTAGTAAGTTTTTTTAACAATTTTCTATAGAAATTATATTATTTTTTCCTTTAAACAATTTGCAATCATTAATTATTTTTATACTTTTTTTAATGATATCTGTGTGGAAATTATTCCATTTAAGTGAAATTACTGATTTAATAAATTATCAATATAATATAAGAATCCTAAAACATCTCTGTGAAAAATAACTCAAATAAATTCTAAATATTAATTTATGTATACTACCACTTGTGATTTGCAGTCTACATAATACTAAGAAAAGTTTTATTTTTAATTAATTATTAAAAAAGTAAAAAAAGATAGTAAAATAATTTTATTAAGTATAAAGAAATCTATCAGGATTTCTGTTTTACAAAGATATATGTAAAATGTAAAAATGTATAAATTTTTATTCTCTTTAAATATTGTTCTTCTGTGTTGCATTTTCCAAGCCTCCATTAGGTTGGTTAATGCAACATTACCTATGTTTTGATGTTTCATTATTTTATTAGTTAGGATATTAAAATATTTTTAATATCTTTGCAAAAGATTGTGACTAATCTTCTTTAATTTTTCTTGGCAAACATTTGAGATTACTTTGCAGATAATTTTGATAGTTGCGTAAATAAAAACAAAGCAAGCGATTTAGAATGAGACAATAATATCAAGATTGTAGTATTCTATTACTCCAATATCCCTAAAAGCTAAATCTAATCTTGCACTCACAAATTATTGTATTGAAATACATGGACCATTCTCTAGAATGAGACGATACAATAATTAATTATTTTTGCATATATTTATAAGTATATGAGTACATTGGCGTCATAAAATTATTTTTTGCGACATATTAAATATAAAATTTTTTGAATTGAACTATGATAAAATTTGATTTTTTATAGTTTCATCCTCCATTGGATCTTTTTTTTATTTTTGGGAGGGAAATGAAATAATTTAAAAAGCACTCACCTATTTTAAGTAAATGAAATTAACTAGAAAAATATACGAAAATCACTCACATTTATTGATAAAATATATTATAAACACAAAAGTTACAATAAGTTAGAAGATTTATGGAAATTAAAGGTATTTGAGATTGAATTTAGTTTACATAAGAGAAAGGAATAAGAATTATACGTTTTAGTGTGCCTAAAAACGATTCAAAAATATTTGCTATTTAATTTCTACAATGGCATTGTAATGGATATATATTTTTCCTACTAAATCAAAAGTTTCAAAAAGTTTTAGTTGATTTTTTAATGTAGTAAATTTTGTAATTGAAAGGTGTTAGTAAACTTGTTATATTTATGATATATTAATTCAATATATTTATCAAAAATAAATTTATTTAACATACATTCAAAATCATCTCATAATTTTATCGCATATATTATTTGTATATGTGATAATTTGACGACATTATAACTCTAAGCGGTGAAATAAAATAAGAACAAAATTAAATTTTAAAAATTGTATTGATCAAAATGTAAAATGAGTCAAAAAAGAGCAAACTGATCAAATAAGACGGAAAACGATGCAATAATTTGTGAGTGTGGAAATTGCCAATTTTTTTAAGCAAATTCAATTTGCTTTGACAATAATTCTTCATATTATATAGCCCCTTATTTCGTAACATTCTGCCGTTTTAGTTGAATTAATTCCTTACTTCTTGTTGTTAAAAACTTCGGAAATTTTTCCACTAAATTTCCTAGAAACTCTAAGAGTATCTTTATAACAGCTAGTCATACTTCTAATCTTTAAATGGTTTGATATTTTCTCAGTTGATCACCTAAAAGATCTATCATTACGCAAATTAAACATTATCTCACCAAATATAGGAACTGCTAATGATGAAACGTTACTGAAAGCACCTTCGAGTTATGCTTACCATTCCTCCATATGTTATAAAGAGTTGTAGCCTTTTCTTATTTAATAAAGTATTTTGTGGAACCTCTTTACTTAACAATAAAATTTCAATACCAGAACATTTACGATCTTTTGGTGTTTTATATCTTCAAATAAATTTAATATCAAGAAAATTTTGCACTGTTTTTAATATTTCACCTTTCATTTCTTGTTCCATATATGTGCTTTTAGATACTGACACAAGAAATATCAGAATGGTTTTTTTCTACTACTCAATAATTCATCAAACTCGTCAGACACAGGCTTGGGTTTTGGAACACCTACACCAACTATTTCGACCATTTTCCTATTTTTAAGTGTTATAATATCTAAAAATGGATTTAATTTTATCAAAAAGAATGATGCATTTGTTAATATTTTTGCTAAGTCATAGAAATCAAATTCAAAATTTTCATAATAAATATCATCCATTTTTTAATATGTTGAATAAAATTTCAAGAATTACATGAAATACGTATAAATCAAAAAGATTTATAGCTTTTTCCCTATGTTATATCTTAACACTATATGTGGTCATAATTGATATTACATAAAAAATAGGAAACGGTATACCGAACATGAGTTAATATATATATCAAATAAAACTGCAGAAGATGAAACAGTAGTAGTTTCAGTTTTCCAATGCTTAAAAACAGAACATGAAGCAATACAAATTTTGACAAATGCAACATCAAACATTTACTTAATTATTTAAATTTCTAATTCTTTATCATTCATTATTAATATGCTCTGATGTCCTATTGCATCTATAAAAAGAAGTAAACGGCTTAAAACATCTAACATATCAATTTTTAATTCGCATAGATTTTTCTGTCCAAATAGATCTTCCTTTGAGTTCCACATGTTTTTTTCTTGGTCGGAACCTTTTAACAATTTAATTACATGTGAATATGCTTCTGTATAATATACATTATCGGGTAAATGATATGGATCATTCAATGAATCATCAAAATTTATTGGCATAACAATTACTTCATAACGTGAATTTATTGGAAGTTGGTCATTTAACCCATTCAATTTATATGGGAATGTCCCGTTATGGAACTACACAGAAGTATCTTATATCAATTAGAACATAAGTAAAGAATAAAGAAAATTAGAAAACGCAAAAAAATTATTTTTAATACTGTCTATTCAAAAAAATTTTCTTAATACATTATTCTTACCTATAACAACCTTAAAGATATCTATTATTAACTGTTTAAATTTAAAAAAAATTCTACAAATCAGTGTTAAAATGTATAAACTTATTTATTTCGCATGGTTTGTTAGTAAAATAGAGGGCTAGATATATTAAGCAATGATATAGTCAATATGATAAGTTTTTTAGTAATTATAATTTATAAATACAAAATTCGAAGAAAGTTACCTTAATAACAAAAAAATGATTATATGAAAAAATGAAAAAAAGTCGACATCTAAATTAGTATACATCGATAAATTGTTCAACAATAAAATTCATTTTAGTTAAATTTTTAAGTAAAATTTAGATTTATATAACAACTACTATTTTATTTGCTTTATTAGGGTTTTTTTTAGCTGTTTAACATTAAAATTTTTTTTAAATGGTTTTCAACCTTTGGTCTTTAACTTGACCGGTTACTAATGAATTTTTATGAGATTATGCTTTCATACTATTCTAAAGTTAAACTTTTTAAATGATATAGAAACTGTCCTTTCCTATCGATTTTAAAATAACGCTATTTCTTCTTCAATAAAAACTAAAAAAGCCAAAAAGAGATGTTTTTAAAGATAACTTGGCGAATTAAGGACTTAAATTTTTAAAAGCTATTGTTCCTTTCAAGTTAGGAAAAAACACATATTTTAGCTATTTAGTC
This sequence comes from Strongyloides papillosus, assembly GCA_005656395.1. Lineage (NCBI taxonomy): Eukaryota > Metazoa > Nematoda > Chromadorea > Rhabditida > Strongyloididae > Strongyloides > Strongyloides papillosus. Next base: position 398,049 of record SRSI01000071.1, read on the forward strand.
ACAAAAATCGGTTAAATTTGAAAAAATTGTGACGAAAACAAATATTTTTTCCTTATAGATTATCATTTTTTAACTGTTAAAAATTTAATTTTGAGTACAAGAATTTCGAAAGAAGATGTTCTCTTTTAATTTTTATAACAGAAGATTAGATATAGGCGGGTCGGTAAATTTTTCGACTCAGATTTGGTTGGTTTAGGGTCGCTTTTTAAAATCGACCCGTTAAAGCAGTAACATATAATCCTGTAAAAAACATAATTTTATTATAATTAATGAAAATTTTTTATTAATAAAAATATTACAATAATATAAATTATAAATGATTTCTTAAAACTAATAAATTTTTCAAATTCTATAAGCTTTTTTAACGAGGTGCTATCCTCGGGTGATAAAATGAAGTACAAATATAAAATAAATCCTTTATTAATCACACCGGTAAGATGACCGGATTTTATGTTTTTTCGCGCATTTAGGCGGAAGGAGGAGCATTTTTATAACTTTAGGGCGCACCGTAAAAGTAATATTAAAATTTTTTCTATTGTTATTTTTATTAAAAATTAGATATTATGCTTTTTTAAAAATTTAAAAATTTCAATTTTGAAGGTGTTTTTCACCTCAAAAAATACCCAAAAATGGCACTTTTTGGGACTTTGCAGAGGCTACCACGAGATTTCAAAAAATATGAGATAGGTCTCATTCGATTCCTAAACTTCTTATCTACAACATATTTTTTTTTCAAAAGAGGTTTTATGGCTCGGAAAAAAGTTATGAGGCAAAAAGTAAGTTTACCTCAAAAGGTACCAAATTTTACTGTAAAAATGATAAAAAATTAATTGTTAAAGTTATAAAACATACTTAAAATTAAAAATATATATTATAAAACTTTTGAAGAATGCAAACAAATAAAAAAAAGCAAACATTAAACATGTAAAAAATGCCAACAGGCTCTTTATTAAAACAAAGAGATTTTTGACTAAAAATGCTAACAATTGTTAGCTATAAAGGCATAAACAATTAATTTTTCTTAACTATTTGATTTATTTACCTATCTCAATATGCCTGCAAAAAAAATTCGCTTTATTAAGATATAAAACCAGCTGTCTCAATCTAAACATGCTAATGTACAAACAAAAAAAAGAAATGAACTTTCTAAAAGCCTTAGGATCTTTTATATAAGGTGTAATTATGCACTACTGATGAATTAACAAAATGTTTTGAATATCTATATTGAAAGTTTGAAGAATCTCTACAAGAATTCAACTGTTACTAGAGAATTTAATATATTGCTAAAATATTATATATTTGGTTGATCATTTGGTTGAATTTATTGGCGATTATGGGACTTTTTGTTATATCAGTGAGCAAGACACTAAAAATTTTTATACTTGGCTTAAGAATTACTCAATTTGTTTTCATTATATAACTTATAATACCACAAAACAATGAAAAAAAAGTTTTATTTAATGAGAACAACGAATAATTGTCATGACTTTAGAAATTGGTAATATTTTTAAAATTTTTTCATTTTTTTTACTTTTATATACTAATAATTTAAAATTATGTAAAAATACTAAAAAAAATTATGTTTTTCGAACCTTAATATTAAAAATTTGGTACTTTTTGAGGTAAACTTACTTTTTACCTCATAACTTTTTCCCGAGCCATAAAACCTCCTTTGAAAAAAAAATATGTTGTAGATAAGAAGTTTAGAAATCGAATGAAACCTATCTCATATTTTTGAAATCTCGCGGTAGCCTCTGCAAAGTCCCAAAAAGTGCCATTTTTGGGTATTTTTTGAGGTGAAAAACACCTTCAAAATTGAAATTTTTAAATTTTTAAAAAAGCATAATATCTAATTTTTAATAAAAATAACAATAGAAAAAATTTTAATATTACTTTTACGGTGCGCCTCGAAGATATGAGATTTAACAAAAACGACGCGGAAAAGCGTCATTTTTGCAAAATCCCGTTTTTAATACTACGCGTTAGCGGTGTGTAATATAACGTTATAACAATCAAATCTATCTTCAAATATGACATATAGTATAACTTCATCTTGGTATTTATACTTTCTTTTTGTAAACGCCTTCTGAGAGCGTTACAATTCTTATTAGTTAGATTAGTTCGTCGACAATTTCTAATATATATAAAAGTGTTGAACTTACAGATTTTTTGTTAGTTGGCTTTATTATTCTTAATTTTTAATAAAAGACTATATAAATTAGGTGCTGAAAACTTTATTGAAATTCAAAAATGGTCAATATTTAGTTCAGAACTAATATTTTTAATATGATAAAGATAATTATTATTCTCACTAACAGATGAATTTTCCAAAGTTGCCAGTGAATAGTATAAAACCACCCTAAACTTTTTGTAATTTTGCATCGACCCTAAAATTTGGGGTCGACCGGAGTCAGATCCCGTGTCTACAGAAAATGATTAGAAAAGTAAATTTTTACACGCTTTACGCGATGATTTAAGACTTTCAATTGGAACTATAGTTTAAGAAAAAAATTTTACATTATTGACTTTAAACCAGAGTGAATCTTATAGCTATGAGAAATATAAAGGATATACCAAAAGGGACTCAAGTAAGAGTAATCAGAATAAATAGACAACATTCTGTAAAATATATAAACTAAAATTTAATAATTGTGATATTTTTAAGGATTTTGTTTTGTATTTTAATTAAAGATTTTATATGTTCAAACAACTTCACCAATAAATCTAAAAATTCACTCTAGTACAAATAGATTTTTTAAACAATATCTAACATATAGTCTTTTAGTAAGATTAGCAATATAAAAAAATATCCTTCTAATTGTTTTAGGGAATGTTCTCGCTTATTTTTAAATACAACGGTGAAATTATATCAAGAATTTATCTTTCTTAGAATAGAAACATTAATGATAAGTTGTTGTAAAAACCATAACAAAAATAAAATTTTATTACTAAAACATTTCATTATAATAAATATAACGATTTAAATAACAGTAGAACACAGAATTTATTTTTATTAATAAACCAAGCAGAATAAATTCATCATACAGAAAAAGAACCAACATGGCATGATAGTATTTTTATACATATGTAAAAAATACATTTTTCTATTTGATATATTTTACTTTGAAGTACATGCAAGCAGTGCAACATCATTTCTACATGTCATCATTGATTAGCAAAAAAAATATATAGCAAATATAAAAAAAAATCAATTAATAGTTTAATTTTCATGCTGTTTATTTTTAATTTAGCGTTGCGAATATTTTGAAAATAAGCAAAAAGTTTAAGTATTAAATCATTGGGAATAAATTCAAAAAAATTTGTCGTATTTTTTATAATGAATTCAATTAATATGACATTATAACTAAATATTGAAAGGAAGTGATAATGGTCGTCACAATTTTGTTAATATATAACTTTTTTTTAAAACAAATTGTAATTTGAGTTTATATTTTTTCATTTATGATTTTCTAATTATTTTCTAAATAAATTTTAACATCTTGAAAAATGCTACTGAAAAAAACTCAGACTTTAAGAGGAGCAAGATGTCATAAAAAATATTGTGCTTGAGAAAGTTATACATGTTTACCTTTTATTTTAGAATAATTCTAAAACTTATTGAAAAAGTTAGAAATTTAAAAATATTAACAAAGTTAATCATATTTTTTTGTTTAGCAAAATCTTTATTGTAAAACATCTTGTCAAAATAAGAAATTGTGCCTTTCAATTTTATAACGATTATATTTTAGCAAATTTAAATATAGATTTTACTTCCGTGTGTAAAATTATTAAAATTTCCCTGTTTTTTGCTTAATTGAACACTAATCAATGATTTATTACGTTCAACCTATTAGACTAAAAAATATTTGTAAATTCTTTTTGGATCCTTTGTAGTCAAATAAGCATTGATGTTTAAACATAAAATAATAGTTTTACTATCATAAATACAATGAATTATGCTAATGATCTATTGTTAAATTTATTTTATATTAAAATATTTCCTTATTTCTAGGTTAATTCATTTATTTAAAAATGGGTTTTGTACAATTTTTTTTCTTTAACCAAATATTTTTTATAACATTATCATTTTGTAATAGTTACAAATTCAATTGTGAATACAAGAATTTTCGAAAAAAATGCTCTCTTTATATTTCTATAACAGAACTTGATTATAGAAACAAATTTTTATATTCTTTACCAGAAGAGTTAAGAAAAGGTGTTCAAAATCTTGTTGACGCAGAAAAACCATACACTACTAATTTCCTGACTCGAGCTAATGGTTTCCTAAAAATGTATTTAACAAAGAATATTTTAGTAAGATTAGTGATAAAAAAATTAGATTTATAATTATTTTAGAAAATGTTTGGGCTTATTTTTAATTGGAAAGGTGAAGTGCTATCAAAAATTTATCTTCTCGAGAATAAATACGGTAATCAAAATTTATTATATAAGATTATTACTAAAATAAACTTTTAGCACTACGAAATTACAAACGATATAATGATGTTAATAATTGGGGACGCAAACTCCATCCCTATCTGATTAAGCCAAGAAGGGAGACAAGGTTGATGAGAAGTAGTGCCTTCATAGAATAATTATAATTTTAGAAAAAAGTAAAAAAAAACACTTCTCTATTAAAACATTTTATTCTGAAGCACATGCTAAAAATGTAACAAAATTTCTAACGCCATTCTTGATTAATAAAAAAATATATTTCAATTATTAAAAAACCAATTAATAGTTTAATTTTCAAGCTATTTATTGCGAATTAGATGTTAAAAGATATTATTAAATAAACAAAAAGTTTGAATATTAATGTATTAGAAAATAAATTTTAATAGTTATATTTAAAAAAAATATTTGTAATTTTCATAGTGAAAATACTGTTTCGGTAAGGAAATAGTTGAAATTTCGAGTATGTGTCCCCTTAGTAATTCCAATGAATCTAAGTGTTTTATTTTTTTTAGCTAATTATGTCATTTTAGTAATAATAAACCATTTTGTGACATTTTTTTGAACTTTTGCAACCTTCGTCTTTTTGCGTATATTTTGTACATAAATGGTACTTACAGTGATTTATTGCGACATAAAAGCACGTCTGGGGATAGAAATCCCCTCGTCCATTCTAAATTAATCTTTATGATCGTACGGGAGATGGAAATAGCCATGCCATTGATTAAATTTCAATGAACATTCAAAGATATTTCATGTCAATTTTTACTTATGTTAATGGTGTTATTAATCATGTGCAAAATAAAAAATAAATTAATTCCGTTAAGTTTTTATCAGTTTTTGTGAGTTTTATAACAAAAAGTTAAATGCTTAAGTTGTTAAGTATAAACGACATATCTTAAAGCATTGAGAAAAGTTGCCCTTAGATTATTTTTATTTACTTAGTGCTGTGCGAATTCCCAAAGCCGTTCATCCATATCTTTCTTCGTACGACATCTGGGTGGAATTTTAAAGCCTCACTCTCGTTGAAAAAGATGTTTTGAAGACTTCTTATTCCTGGAAAACCTGACATTTTTGAACAGTAGTTGAAAATTTGTTAAACTTTATGAGTAAAACTCTTTTTTTTTCTAAAAACTTTCGCGCTTATTTAACACAAAATTCCATTATTTCAACAAAGATAATAAATTTTTGGTCAAAATTCAAATATCAACAACCAATTTTTTATGTTTTTTTTCGAAAAATTGCACTAGTTTCAATTATTTTTTGATAAAGTTAGAGCATTGCATCATTTGTAGGCATTGCTTTTATTAATCACAGCACATAGGGAATAGAAGATACAGACATCCCACGAATTTAACTCATTAACACAATTTCTTAAGTTTATTAAATTGCCAAAAAGTTATTTGGTAATTCTTTTGCTTATTGGAAATGCAGCGAAATTGCTTTTATCCACTCTTTTGAGACAAAAGAGTTAACATTTAAATACTTTTTTTAATTTAAAAAAACGCATTCGAAAATATTTAAAAATTTTACATTCATTAAAAATAGTTTATTTTTAGTTTAAATATGTTTTTATTAAATAAAAGCTTATCTTCATAACACTAAAGGCTTTAAACACTAAAATACCCGTGTCATAAACTCAAAAAAAATTTGCCTTTAATTAATGAAAAAACATTTAAAAAAATTTGGAAAAATTTTCGAAATTTTTAAAACTATCAAAAATTAATTTTTCTTTAAAAATCATTTATTTATGGTCTAATTATACTCTTATGCTATCACGAGTTGTTTTTATTGCTTTGTATTTACTTTAAACTACAAAAAATTAGAGGACACTTACTCTAAAAAAATCCAAAAGAATTAATTGCCGTCATGGAAAAAATTGTATTAAACCATTATTTCCTTAATTCGAAATAAACTTTATAAATTAAATTAGTGTTCATTTTTTTAATGTACCTTTGCTAACAATACGCTAGTTTATGTTTCTCACTTCTAAAAGTAATCTGCTCGTTTTTAATTAAAAAAATTCTTTGAAGACTGTTAGTTGTTAATATATATTTTATTCGATGACAAATTAAAGTAAAAAAGAATGAATAATAACTTATAAAAGTTGTCTTTAAATACATGACTTATGTCGTCAATATAACAAAGACATATTCGTATAAATGATAATTTTAAAAAAATTGACCCTTCAAAAAATAAATTAAACGCTTCAATAATTAGTATCATTAGGTTGATGCAAAAGTTCTATCGTTTTTTTCAATATCACTTTCTATCATAAAAAAAATATGATCACAATTGACAACAAATTAAGTCATGAAAATAGATAGATTGTACCACCTCTTACTTTAAAATTTGCATAATAGCAAATTGTTATATTATCCATGCTACATTTTCTTTTGCTAAACATGAAAGCAGTCAGAAGTCATTTTTAACATTATGTCTTCTAAGAGCTCCAACTAAGACAAATGACAACTGATGCTTCTAAAAATTTATGTGTAGCATTAGGGAGAATTGTAGCAAATATTGGGACTATATAAAGATCGTTCTTAAAGATTTAAGACAAAGAAGTGAATCCTGAAGATGGAGCATCCACTTGTATGGCTTCAGCTTCCAATGAAGATTTTTTGAGATTCTATCAATTCCAAACTACTTTTAATGACCTTCAATGTAAAATGCTATCAAAATTAGACGAGAAATATCTAAAAAAATTACAAAATTCAGAAAATGATAAAAAAGTTGTTCTTCAGTACGACGACATGTATCATTGAAGACTCGGAAAAATCTGGATGAGAGAAGATATGAATTTCTCTTGCACACAACATATTCTCCAGATGTTTCTCTATTTAGTCACTATCTACTCTTATCTCTACATAACTTCTGGGATGGTAGACACTTCTGTAAAGTTGATGAAGTAATTATTGGTTTTTTTAAACTTTCTTCAAAAAAGTTAAGAAATTTTTCAAATCTGGAATCGATAAGGTAGCTACTAATTTAAGACAAGTTGTTGATAATGTTCGATAGTATATTACAAATTAAGTAATTTTCATATAAAAATTATAACCTTCTAAAGTTTCGGTTAAAAAAACGACAGAACTTTTGCACCAACCTAATAAATTAGACATGTATTTGGTAATTATGAAAGATGAAGCAAAGTTTCATGTCGTGATTCTTGCAGTTTTTAAAATGTTATTTTCAAAATTATTGTGCGTAGTACTTATGTGAAGTAATTTGCAGTTTTACAGAATACTAATTAAAATATGACTATTTTTAAATTTCTAAATTCATTTTAATTATTTTCAACTGTTACAATTCTAAAGTTAGTGGATTAAATATCTTTATTTAGTAAAATAACTTACCTAAAGTTAGTGGATTAAATATGCTAACTTTAGGTAGAACAATATTTATATAATAAAATTGTCATCCATATTTAAGATGACTCTATCATCAACAAAAACATCCCATTTTGAGAAGTTTTCTAAGGTGATGAAAAGTTTTGCATTGACTTTTAATAGAAATCAACCAAAAGAATAGCCAGAATTTCAAGATTCAAGTTGCTATTACAAATGTTTTTAAATCATTTATCTACAATAATTCCAATAGTAGTTTCCTCAACATGTATTTCCAATATGTATCAATGTACTTCACTTATATTTCCCTTATGTATGAACCCATTGAATTTTATGACACGTATTAAGTTTTTTGAAGACTTCTTTGAAAATGAACTTAATTTTATTCAAAACGTAGCGGTAATATTAGTTAATTTATGAAGTATTATTAAATTAATTGCTCATACATTCCCATACAAAACAATGTCTGTATTAAATATATTTACTTAATTTTCAACGATTAAAATATCGAAGAAAATTGATTATTACTTTTTCCACATCATAGTGATAATTCTAGCTACAGTAAATCATGAATGATTTATTTGAGGCGCGGAATCATCGAAATTAAGATTCATGGGTATAAATAAGAAAGATGAGACAAGATAAGTCATTATTTCACATTTTGCTAACCAAATTTACTAACAAGTCTGTAGGAGAAAGGTTCAATAAAGTCTTTAAAGGCTTTTTTATGCTATACTTTTTATAATCTAATAGTTAAAGTTGAATAAAAGTTTTAAGAAAGCTCTATTTTCGTGAAAATTCACCGATAAATTTATTGGGGTGTTAATCTTTAAGTTGGGGAATATAGTCTAGTTAACATTGAAATTAACTCTACTATCATTAAATATGGAAAACGAGTCATAGTAGTCTTTATTAATAATGTATTAAAACTTTCATTACTTTTTTATAAAAATTTGCAGTAATATAAATTAATACTTTTCTAATCACTATTTTGTATTAAAAATCTTCATCTGTAATAAATTTTAACATCTTAAAATATGTGTAGAAAGCATATAGAAATTTATGAAACGCATGATATCAAAAAAAATATCATGTTTGAAGAACGTTACACTACACACAGAAACAAAAAGGACACAGGTTTGCATAAAATGTAGTAAATTTGTCCCACCAAATAAAATTCAAATTTTTTTTATTTGCGAATAATTTTATCACAATTATTTTGTACATGGAAAATTAAAACAATAGTTAGGCAATTATTAAAATAAGTTTCTATTTTTCTAATATACTATTTTTATTTTAGAATACAAGTTGTTTTCAACAATCCATTTTAAAATATATGATTAAAATTTAATTTTATGTAAAATTGCAAAAACTTTTATAAAAAACATTTTTAACATATTACAGTACATTTTTTTAATATTTTTCAATAGTTTAAATTATTATAAATTGTATTTTATGAAATTTTCACATTTGATACTCTAAATTTTTTTCATAAATGTCTTTTAAAAATCATCTTTAAAAGTCAAACTTATTAAAAGTTATAAAATAATATGGATTTTTATTTCTAGTAAAAAAATAACTTTTACATATTTTAATTTAAATAAGAACGAATACTAAAATAATGCTTTTTAATTAATAATACTTTGTGTGAGTAAATAATTACTGCTTTTCTTTATTATTGTTGTAAAATTTTTAAACTTATTGTTGTTAATAGATTGTTTAGAATAATTATCTTTATTAAAACATCAATAATTTTACACGAAATTGACTTTTAATAGCATATGTTATAAAATAAAAAAACAAGTTAAGATCTAAATGGGCATAATGTCATAAAAAATATCAAAATTAAAAAAAGTCACATTATTTTAAAAAGTTAAACATATATATCTTTGTAAAAAAACGGCAAAATATATGCGACAACCCAATATTTTGTGTTGTTTAAAAATTTTTGCTATTGCTTGATAATTTTAAAATTTGAATAATATTCAATTTTTTAAAATGGTGGGACATTTTTTTGCATTATAGATAGATTTGTCAAAATTTGTCCTTTTTTTTTCTGTGTGTAGATAATACCTACTTTGGAATGAATCTTAGACTTATTGAAATGTTAATTAAAAAAAGTATTTTATGCATAATAAATTCATATAAACTAAAATTTTACTAAAAAAAATGAAAGTTGACTTATTACAAAAGAAACAAAAAAAAATCTTTAAAGTGGAATATTAATAATTTCCCATGGATAATTGTATTAATTGAAATAATAAAATGTTATACAGAAAGCAGCAAGCCAACCACAGCCAAAATCCGTACGCTAAATTTGTTGCGTGATTTCCTTTTTAGATCAAAATAGTACATATAATATTAAATATTTTATTCATTATTCATGTGGTTATAAAACGATTAATTTTGCATACTAGCCATTAAAACTTCTTGAAGTTCTAAATCTTCATCAATATTATGAGCAGACATTAGAGCAGAAGCATAAAAATCCGTCACTGGTTTTTGATTTTCATTGTTTGTTAAGGGGAAAGTCGAAGCTTCTTGAGGCTCAAAAATTGAACTATCGTCTGACTTTCTAAGGGGTATTGAAGGAAGTTGTTTATTTGTATCTTCTAGTGTTTGAGGATTATATCGATCATTTGCCAATTTTACTGTTGCATTTCCAATGTTTTTATTGTTATCACTCTTTTTCCCCTCTATTTCACTTCCTTTGTTTCCATCTATGTAAAAATTTACATTATATATGTAGACTTGTTTAAGACCTTACCTTTTACCAAATCACCTTTATTATTTAATACTGATGCAAGATAATTGTAACGAGACTCTTCAAGAACAGATGCAGCAATTAATTCCTCTTCAGCTGAAACTTCTGTACTCCTCAATTCTGATTCAATTATCTGTTTATCAATTGCTTCAACTTCAGATTCTTTAATGCATGCATCAACAATTTGATCCTCCAAACATTTGACTCTAGGTCTTCTCTTAGTTTCTGTAATTTGTGACAAAGTATTTACATCAGAAACGGAAAATATCTCTCTTGATGGATCATAGATAGAATCATAATGAGCATCTTTAAACAACAATCTAATTGGTTCCTTATCATTATGCTCTTCATATTCTATTATCGTTGGTCTTACCATTGGAACAGTATATATCTCAATTCTTTTCCGGTATATATAAGAAATAGCAGATAATTCAGGATGATCACCAAAACTTGCATTTTGGCGTTGTTTGTGAATATAAGCATCAACATCCGTCAAAATAAAATGTTGATACTCTAGCTTATTGGCATTTATAAAATCTAGTGCTCTTTGCCTTATTTGCCAATGCATTTTTTCGTTACCAAACAATTGATGACTGACAGCTCTAAACATACAATTTCCATCAGCATCTGCTTCGTATACCTCAAAATTCAAATAATTCTTAACATAATCGTAAATATCAGTGTCTTTCGGCGCTACTGGCAAGTTATCTATGTCAATTGATAAAGATTTTTTACTGACGCTGTTATTTTCATTAACATTTACTGAAGATGTTGGATTGTTAATAAGAAGTGGTTGCCTTAAAAGTGTAGAATTGGTAGGACTTTTTACGCGTTTAACAATCTCTGGTTTTTCAGACGTCTCCCCGGATGAAAATCCAGGTAAGACAACCTGAGAAGATGTACTAACTTCACCTCCAGAAAATCGAACTCGCTTTTTATTTTGTTTAATTATATTGGTAAATCCCATCTTGGCCTTTTCTAACTGTCCATCTAAAGTTGTTAGTTGATTACCATCTCTCGCCCATTCCTTGTTTTTTTTTGAACGTTTTGTGTCAGAAGCAGACCCATTATTAGGCGCAGTATTTAAAGAATTATTAGGACTGGATACAGTCATACTATATCATATAAATATTAACAATTTTAATAGAAAAAAAAAGAATATATTAAGAAATACAAACCAATATTATTAAAACCTAAAAAACAAAACATAGATAAACACAATTTATTTAAAGTATTTTTAAATATAACGTATTTATTAAAAGAATAAAAAAACGAAAAACGGGAGAATGGAAATCTAAAAAAAAATAACAAAAATTGATGGGGAAAATAGAAATAATTAGCATTGGTTAGAAACAAAACAACTAAGATACTTCATGATGTAATATGATAGATGAGAGAATGTGGAGCAAAAGAATAATATGGTGAAAAAAGAGAAAAAAACAGTTCCAAATAAAAGATAATCAATTTTATACATATATATTTGCATACAAATACATATATACACAATAAAGTATCTCACCTAATTGTAATAAAGCATGTAAAAATGGGAAAAAAGGTATTTTTTAAAGTGAAACTAATGTTTTCCTATTAGTAAGTAATAGAACGATGTACCAAAAAGGTACTGTAAATTAATACACTTAAGGCCTAGAAAGTGAAGTAAATGATAACTAGGAAAGAGTGATTAACTTAAATTATAGCAAAGAACATGTTCTTTATACTTAATTTCCGTAAGTTAAATTTAAATATTAAGATAAATATAGTTCGATATATGTAAATTCATCTATATAGACATTTAAGCACTTTTGCAAGCTAATAGACATTTAACAATAACATAATACTTTTTTGTTGGAGTCTTAATTAAATTGTAAAAAAAATTACCAATTAAAGACATATTTAATGATAAAATTGTGAATTCGAAATAATAGACTCGCGGTAAAGTGAATTTGATAAATAAAAAAATATTATACATACAATTTATGAAAAATGACAGCGTCAAGGGTAACATAATTCTACATGTATACGTTGATACGCTTTAAGACATGTAAGTTTGCATATATAAAAATATTAGGGAAATTTAAATTAAAAAGGATATCATATGTCATTACACATTTTGAGGTATAGTCATTTCCTAAGTTTAATTGGTATAGTGATACCCTAGCTTATCAATGACTAAATGTTACTAAAGGTAATATAAAATAGAAATCTACTTTACTTATATTGATGGAGAGATATGTGTGTATTTATATTAAAAAAGTGTACAAAGGAGAGTTATATTAATATTAATTAATACATTAAAATATTAAAAAAAGTTTTTTATATTGTAAGGAAAAGATAATAGTTAAAAATGGCGAAATATTTATAAATATATATTCATTGGTATATCTGTTTTAATTATCAATGGTAAAATAAATTTGTGATAAAAATTGCAGCCAAAATAATTTAATAACCTGAAGATGAAGTTGATGAATTAGATTCAGTTGATGTGATCGTTTGGTGAACTTCATTTCCATCACCACCATTAAGTGGATCATCGAAACCTTTTTCCTCTTTTATCAATTTTTTTTCTAATATAACATGATTTTCTTTATATTGTTGTGATTCTTCGAAGGCAAACTCATACATCCACCCAATTTTTGTTTTACAAACTTTGCATGATACATCACGTACAAAATGATCTCCTGTTATCATATTTCGCGCCTGCATCTCTGAATATTCTAAATTTACAACTTTATCAAACAGATAGGCACGTCCCGTTGATCCTAAAATAAATAATATTCATAATTTATAGAGAAAAAATATAGTAAAATGTATGAAACTCACCAGTAAATCGACTGGATATCATTTGTTCTTTATTAGTTAGGTATGTATTACATTTTTTACAAACATACATACGTTTGCCACCTAAATGTTCAATGAAAAGTCTCCCCATTGATTAAGTTTATAGAAATTTAATCACAAATAATTATATAATAACTAATAATAATATTAAAAGATATATATAATACTAAAACTAATTTTATACTGACGGGTTATAGTGTGTCAATAAATTACTTTATAAATACACAGTGATAACAAAAAAATAAATAAAAAGACACAAATTGTTTTTTTTTGCAAATATAAGAAATTTTACTATCTTAAAGTACAATGATAAATTTTTCTTTTGCCATTTCTTTACAAGACAAAATATTGAAATAATATTTTAAAAATATAACAAAAATCAAATCGATGCCTAAAAAGCATATTTTTTTTGGATTGTCATTGTTATATACAATCACTAAGGATAAAGATAGTCTTTATCATAAACAACATGCTATGACTTTCATGTCGCAGAGTGATATGGCCGCGCCTTACTATAATATTATGTTATAATTATGATAACAATAAAAAACATCTGTTGAGGTATAATATACAAAGATATAGTGATTTAAACTTTTTCTAAACAAAGATTAAAAAAATATGGAAAAGAAATTGAAAGAAAAAAATAGATTATGTTGTATTTATGATCTCATGTTAATAACAAATGGTAAAATAATTAAATTTTTACCTCCTTCTATGACACCACCAATTCTACTAATTTATCCCCCAAAATGTTAGAGATTTAGGGGATTAGAGAGTTACAAAAATATTTACATCATTGGGAACTCTATCTCATCAGATTCATTTTATATTATTAATAAATATATAGAACACCTATAGTATAAACATTTAATGAAATTTTAATAATTTTTTACTCACAATAGTACTTATAAGAGGTCATAACTTACATATTCAATAATTTAATGTCTAATTTATTTCCTTCATTGCTTGGTAGTTATAACACATAAATTAAATTAACGAAAAGTTTGTATTTTAAAAATCATAAGATTGTAAAAAAAACTTTTGATTTAACATAAAAAATGCATCAATTTACTGATTATATTAAAATTAAATAAATAATTAGAAACCATAAACTATTATTTCTCGCTAAAGAGTAGTAAATAATATTGCTACTATCCTAATCACACTTATATATATTTGTTTAACTATATGTACCGAGAAATGATATTCCTAAAGACTAATAACATATAAAAACTATGTATAGTAAACAAGGAAATCTTCCAAGGCAATTTATAGAATAATGTTTATTAAGAATATAAATAATTTTATATTTGCAGGTTGTTAATATTATATCTAAAATATCATATACTATTATTAACCTACCACACAATTTAATTATATAACATATTTTATAAAAAGAAATTTATTAAATAATTACTTCAATATAACAAAATAATTATGTAATTTTGTAAATTATTTATCTTCAGTTATGTGTGTTGCTGCATTAACTAATTCTTGAAAGAAAGTTCCTTTCTCCTCATCTGAAAAGCTTGAATTGACAATTGAGTGTGAGATCTTAAATATAATGAAAATTTTTATTATGTTAAAATATATATAACAACTTACAAATGAAATACTCTCATCTAAATTAGTGTTACCTTCAATTTGTGAGATAATAGAATTTAGCATTTCATCAAATTTACTATCAAATTTATTTTCAAGTTTTGCATTACGTAAAGATTCAACAAGCTTTTTCGAAACATCCTCATCATAATTTGGTTTAGGGACAACTGTCACTGAATCTTCTCCATTAACATAAAATAATGTTAAAAAAATAGATGATATTGTGATAAAGGTTATTAAAGTATTCATAATTTTGTAAAAGTTAAATAAATAAAATTTTAGTTATTTTATTAAAAATTTATAATAGTGGGACTAGTTTTGAATGAGTGAATATCTATAAATAATTATACAAATATTAAAATAATTGAATTTTATCTTTTAATCTATATCATTATATATAATATTATAAAAAGTTTAATGTATTGTTGAATTATGAAGCAAAAAATCCGATTAATTATCCTTCTACATGTAAATTTATAAAAATTATGTAGGGAATAAAAAAAAATATTAATATAAGCTACTTATGTTTAAGAATAGTATTATATTATTAATAAATGATTTATCTTTAAAGTCTTATATGTGTTTCTCTTATTTCTCCGAGAATTTGTATTGCTTTATTAAGAGATTCAAGCATATCACTACAGTGTCTTCTACGCTCAGCAATAGTATCACTTTCTTGTAACAATTCATCCATACTAGCATTATCATAAAGACTTCTAACTAATTCACTGTGGAGATTTTCTTTAACATAATTCACCAAGAAATGCATAATTGCTTTTGGGACAGAATCTTGAATATTCTTGCGAACTATATTAAAGTAACTTTTAATTAATCGTTCTATTGTTTTGCAATCTTTCTTCTCTCTTGATGTTAGTTGACGGCTTAATCTTTCTGGTGTTTGGGTTGCTAGTGTTGATTCTGCTTCACCAATTTGACTATTAGTCAATTTAGTCTCCCCCTTGGCAGCATTTTGTTTGCCAACGAACCATCCAAATATGAATTGCGTTCCTTACAATCACCTTGATCTCTATCATACACCTCAATAGACTCTTTCTTATCTTGGGATTGTGATTGAATATCCTCCACTATGGCTTCATTCCTACCAACACTACTTGATCGCTGATGGTGTTCCTCATCATTAACAACAACTTTTTTAAATCTCTTAGGTAACTCTCCATCAGCTTTTTGTAATGAATAGGAACATTCATTGGAAAAATCTGGATGTTTTGCATTCACATATGCTAACTCAATAGCTATAAGATTCTCTACAAACTCCTTTGTTGGCGATACGCGTTCTTTAAGGGCAGTTGCTACACAAATATTAATACGATCAAAAAGCATTGGAAAACGTTGCATTTCTTGTTGGACGTTAATTCCACAATGTTGGACAATTCTAAGAAGTTCCTCATGAACCAACTCAACACAATGAAGTGATGGTTCTTCTAATTTTTGTATTTGTTGTTTAACAAGTAACTCAAAACATATCTCCGGGACATATAATACTGATCTTGTTCCAGTGGCATTACGAATAGCTGTTAGTATATCCATTTCAGTTAAATTCTTCAGTGGATCTATTTCATCAAGAACTTTAGCGAATGTCTCATGAAAGATATAGTTTATACGAGCACCACCACATAATTCTGTGGTTTCGATTTTTGTTGAATTTCCTTCAATTGTTGAAGTATATGCATGAGTAAATCTAGTCAATATTTGAAGCAAAGTTTTTCTTTTATCTTTTAATGGTTCTCCAAATGAGTTTAACTGAGATTGAAATTGTGATTGAAGAGTATTGATTCTTTGTTTTAGGGATGGTAGTGAGAGTCTAATATGATGGATGAGAAGTTTATTCAACATTTTGACCAGATACGGTGTACCATTCTTAGAAGCTAATGCGGGATATGTTCTTTGAATGAATGCTAATTCATCCTTTAAAGAATCTTCTATAGGCTTTTTATTGTTTATATCTAATTGAGATCTATTAACAACACCAATAATTCCTAGCCTAACCTGAATAACACGTCCCATAAAAACATCCATAGCATCTGTTCCAGCATCCATCAAATCAAGTTTAGTTAAAATTGCTAGTGTTCTAATACCATCCTTATCAACATCCCGAGCTATTTTAAGGGCTTCTGAAGTAGCAAAATCTTGATTTGCTGGTGTTACAGCAAGAATAATTGCATTTGGATTTGAAATGTAGTGATATATCATTTCTTTAATTTGATCTTCTATATCCTCTGGTTGATCGCCTACAGCAACTTTAGTTAAACCTGGTAAGTCAACCAAAGATAAATTAACAACTTTGTGTGAATATATTTTTAATGATATTGGTTCAAATGATATTCCTTTGTTATTTCCAGTTGTTCTATCAGTTTCATCCTCAATCTCTTTTTTGACATCCTCAAAATCTGTAAAAATTTTGTTTTTTAAATGTGTAAATACAGCCCAATCTCCTTCTATTTTTTGAGTCTTATACATTCTTTTATCAGAGTCTTCAGGTGTATATACTAGTTGTAAGATTAATGGTCTACGTGTAACGATTCCACTTCCTCTAGGTAAAAAGTCACGACCAACGATTCCTTCAATTACTGATGACTTTCCAGAACTCTAATGGTACATTTTATATTATACGTTATTATTATTAAACAAAAATACCTGACTTCCAACAACAACAATTTGTGGCAGTTGAATTGATGTATCACGAGCCCCAACAGCCGCAAAAACATCTTGAAGTTTATTTAATACCGGAATTAAACAATCCATTATACTAAAATAAACTTTCTTAATAAGAATAATTATATTTCAAAAAATGTAAATAATCAGCAATTTGAAGGCGTAGTCATATTTATTTCGCAATACTTTGTCCAAAGGACAAACTATAGTTTAAGAATTGATTACATATACATTTTAAAACAAAAGATTATAAAAATCATTACTTATTTATAGTATTTTGAGAATGATAGTTGTAAAGACTTACAATTATCAAAGAAAATCAATTTTCTAAATCTTATAAAAAAAATTTACTCTATATAATAATTAGAAAATAAATAATGCGTTATAAAAATCATATCATTAGATGAAGGTAAAAAATCTGCAGATTTGTTTTCAAAGAAATGTCTAGGAGAGCGGCAATGCATCTTTAAAGCTAAATAAGTGAAAAAACAGTTTACCACAAGTAAATTCTTAAATCCATATAGGAACATATCAAAGTATAATATGCAATTTTATTGAAACAAATTGTCATCGTAGTACAATAAAAATGATTTAAATAATGCGATAGGTGATGTAATTAAAAAAATCAAACTTTAAATTAATCATCGTTTTTTAGGTATGCGATCTTTACTTGGTAGAAATTTAACTGTAATACTTCATTTTGTATATTGTTAATTTAATTATTATTTATTATATCGTATTTTTAATGTGGTTATTATGTTTATTTTAATAAATTAAATATTTCGAGTGTTGAGACATTGTCAAAATAAAACGGTTTTTTTATAATTGTAAGTATCGCATAATTGAAGTTATTTTTTCCACTTTAGTCAAATGTTCTCTCATTTATAATTGAAATAGAATTACTTTGATAATGTTTGTCAACAACACGTAAAATTATTTTTTGCTCTTTCTCCTCTGTTATCCATAAATTCATATTCAATGGTGAGACATTTGGATTATTCTAGAATGACATAATTTTTTTATTAAAAATTGGTATTTAATTTGATATACTTACCTCATAACTATTAACACAAGTACGGAAGATTGCTCTCAAGATTTCCAGAAAAACTTGTTCCAACAAAACGTCAATTTTTTGTAAAACAATTATTTTATCCCAAAGTTTATAAAGAGAGGAGGGACGTAGCCAATTAGCACCGCCACTACGAAACCATAATACTAGTGTTGTATCGTTAATTAATACTAGCCCTTTATCGACAATAGTTTTAGCTTGTAAATTATCTGCAAAACACTCCTTCTGCAACTCTGTTATCTTCTTCCTAACAGATAAATAAAAATTTTTTAATGGTTCAGAATCAATTTCCATAGGAAAATGGTGCTCCAACAGTTGATCCATTCTTTTTGTTAACCAATAAGCATCAATCCAATACTCTGCTAAATATGATGTAAATTTTTTACACATATTATTTATAACAATTGAGATACATCTTAAAGCTTTCAATGATAATTGATATTCAACATTATTTTTTGTTCTTTTACTAGCTGGTCTACAATAAAAAACCATGTAAAAAACAAATTTCTCTACTCTATTAACAGCATCAATATCAGTGACAAATGATTTATCTTCAATTGTATCACCAAGTGTATTAAATAATGGTTCGTTACAAAGAAATCCTTTGGTTGTTTTTAATGCAGCAAATGCCTCTGAACGCCGTATATTCTTTATTTCATCACGATGAACATAATGTTGTGATGTAATATCTACAATGATATTAAAAAAGGATATAAATGAAACTAACCAAGGCATATTTTCCATACATATATACGGCATTGACTGGGAATATTGTGTTTTAATGTTATATTATATACTTTTTGTAAATCTACATCAACTTCAGTATTAATAACATACTTATCTAAGAATTCTTTCACTCTCACAGGTTCAACACGATCACTGATACCTGTAATGTAATTTTGATTCAAAATACTTTTTGAGGTACTTTCCAAAGACATTGATTAACTATAACCAACAAACAAAAGCCGTATCTGGGTTTTTAACAGGATGTATATACTAAACTCCAATTGTTTATTTATTAGTATCGCTCCAAGAATTTATTCTCTAAAAAGTTCAAAATACTACCTTTCAATCCCTATTGTCTCATTGTACATAAAATAACTACCAATATGAACAATTAGTGTTGTCAACTACAAAGAAAGATTTATATGCGTAGACATAAACACTATTATAAAATATATTTTTATAATACCAAAATTAGAATAACTTTTTTTTCCATAATCCAATGATATGGAATATTAACTTTAATTGCAAAAAAATTAGATTATTAAACCAGATATAACTTTTCACTGTTAATATGTGGTTAAAACAGCCTTTTTTCTTATCAAAATAATCGGTTTATTGGTAAGCAACCTGTTTTTTACCAACATCTTATATCAAATCGGCAAATTGTGACTTAAATATTTATGTAAAAAATACTATATAAGGATTTTAAAAAAATAATTTTTTTTGTCATTATCCATTTCTGTATAATTTGAAAAAAAAAATGGATTTGGAGAGTAGAATTAAAGCTTATAGATTTGTAGCTTACTCAGCTGTGACCTTTTCGGTTGTAGCTGTATTAAGTGTATGTATCACTTTACCTATGGTCTATAATTATGTCCATAATGTAAAGAGGGCAGTCAACTCAGAAATTATTTTATGTAAAGTAAGTACTTAGTCATCCTTTTTCTATTCATTTTTTTAAAGAGTACTGCTAAAGATATTTGGACGGAAGTTTCACAATTAAGAGCTATTGGAATTCAAGCACGTAACAGAACTGCACGTCAAGCATATGCTACTGGACCAGCTGGTGGTGGAGCTGGTGGAGGCGGTGCATATGGTGGTGTTGGAGTTAGTGGAGGACAAAGCGGTGTCGGAGTTGGTAAAGGTGCTGGAGTTGGTCATGGAGATGTAGGTGTTGTAGGTGGTTCTGGAGGAGGCGCTACTGCAGCTGCTTGTGAACAATGCTGCAAACCAGGACCAGCAGGAGCTGGAGGAAAACCAGGAAAGCCAGGAAAACCAGGTAAACCTGGTGCACCAGGAGCACCAGGAGCTCCAGGAAAATCTGCATCTGCACCTTGTGAACAAGCTACACCACCGCCATGTAAACCATGTCCAGCTGGACCACCAGGCCCACCAGGACCACCAGGAGAGGCAGGTGATGCTGGCGCTCCAGGAGAACCAGGCGGTCCAGGATCAGATGGTGGGCCAGGACCAGCTGGACCACCAGGACCACCGGGACCTCCAGGAAATGATGGAACACCAGGGCAACCAGGTGGTCCAGGCCCAGATGCTCAATCAGAAGACGCCGGACCAGGACCAGCTGGACCACCAGGGCCACCAGGACCTCCAGGAAATCCAGGAGCACCAGGAAACCCTGGAACCGGAGGCACACCAGGTGGACCAGGACCAAAAGGACCTCCAGGACCACCCGGACCACCAGGAGCTGACGGAAATCCAGGAACACCAGGACAAGCTGGAACACCAGGTGGAGCAGGTGAGAAAGGAATCTGTCCAAAATATTGCGCCATCGATGGTGGAGTATTCTTCGAAGATGGTACAAGAAGACGTTAATTTTTGTGTGATTATCAATCTTCTAATAGTAACACTCTTCTTGCAGAAAAGTATAACTTAATGAATAAAGTTTGATTTCTAGAAACTTAAATATTTCATTGAGATGGTTTTTGCGCGTTTGTTTTTAATATTAAAAAACGAGACAATAAATTAAGAATAAATAAAATAATATAATTATTAAAATATCTTATTTTTTACCAATTCCCATTCCAACACCTTCCATATATTCAACAGTTCCCATACCACCAGGTAAATTAACATTATTACCATCTGACTTTCCTGTGGCAATAATAGCATGTTTATTTAGGGCATCATAACCCGGCTCAAATCCGTTAAATTTCCTCTTCTTGCCATTTTTATTTAAGGCGCCAAGTGCCTTAGCAAGACCTGGTATTGGTGGAATACCAAGTGACCTCAATGCAGCATTTTGCGCTCTCTCATCAGCAGCTTTGGTATCAGGATTAAGACCAAAACTAGGTACACCTGATCTCAAAGCATCCATAGTTCTTTCAGGACCTCTGCCAACTCTTTCACCAAGGAGACCAATATCAGTACCTTTATTGAACATCATACCACCAATAGAATCTAAAAATGGTAATTTACCAACTTCAGCACCGCGTGATCCAACGAGTGTCATTCCAGGGATTACTCCAATACCCATTGCAAAACTATTACCGACGCCAAAATGTCCATTCTTTTGTTTTTGTCCATATCCCTCAGGATAGTATTCTTTATCAACTCTTTTGCTTTCATACTCATTAATATTAGGAATGCCACATGTTCTTGAGAACTCATCACAAAATAATTGTAAATCATATCTAAGTTTTTTTCCTGGAGCACATGTTGTTGCAAAAGTATACTCATTTATTGCACAATAATTAGAGGATTTTTTTTGGAGTGTTGGGAGAATGGTAAACAAAATATTTTGTCTAGCCGGAGGTGGGGTAACTTTTTGGAGACGTCTATGGTATTTTTTGGCTCTTTTTGCCTGTTCCACGTCATCCTCATAACTATCTAATTGAATTTCTACATCTTTCGGTACTGGTGGTGGGATAATGAGTTCATCTTTATCAGTGAAATTTGGTTCAGATTTTCGGATATCATTAGTCTGTGGTGTTCTACAAAAACGTAAGCTTGGATTTCTTTTGCACGCTATATTAACAACCTCCTCATCAGAAGATTCGTCTATAATAAAAAAGGAGTTGTAATTATTTTTTATAGTTTAATAAAAAACTAAATTAATTACCTGCTGTTATAGTAGAAATATAGCATATAAATAAAAGACTCCAAAATGGTTTCATAATAAATAAAATATACTTTGTCAATATATTAAAATTTCTCTTTCAAAAATTTTGATATAAATCAATTAAATTGAAACAACAAAAGCCTTCAGGCTATCTTATGTTATAATTTTTCAATTTTACATTTAAGGAAATGTCGTTTTATATCTTATTACTACCTGATATAATAAATATGTTATTAAGTTGACCAGATTTGTATCTAATTGTATTTTAGTAAACAATGTAAATTCAATTTTCTTTTATAGTTAAGTGTGTTATTTTAAATTTAATTGGTAAGAAATTGAGGAAAATGATAATTAAAAATATTATTAAAATTAAAAGAAATGACAAAAAATTCATAACAATAATTAAATATAATATGTATTTTTTAAATAATAAATTAATTTTTTTGCTTGAAAAACATATTCCATGTTATCATTTGCTTTTTGAATTTTTCATTTTCTTATATAATTATTTGATTTATTATTACTATTTTTGAGAAAAAGGGTAAAAAAACATGTGTTTATTTTATTCCTTCATGAGTTGATTGATGACAATCTTTTCTTTGAAATTTTTCAATATATTTGTATGTCTTGTAATAACAAATAACAGTAAAAATTTGATAAATAATTATGCATACAAGAATGACTCTAAAAATAGTTATATAGTAATTTTTATATTTATACACAAGCTAAGATTAAATATAATCTATTTTGTAAATATACATACCTTTGTAAAATTATATCAGAAATTCTATTTTGACCATGTTTTATTGGATGGAGGGGTAGATGTTGAATACCATCATCTGAGGATGATAAAAATAGTTTTCTCTCAATCTCAAGAATGGCATTATGTTCAATTTCTTGTTTTGTTAACTCTTCATTAATTTCTGAAGCTGTACTAATGATAAAGGATAATGTTGCTCCTGTTAATGCTACACAAAATGATATTGTAGCGAAGATTAAGGGTAACAAGTACTTTTTTTTATCAACAGATATCCCATAGACATAGAAGGATGAAAAAATAAGGTATATTACTCCGATAAGTAGTATGCAAACTTGAATATAATAAAATAATGTAAATGTATTTAAAGGTAAATTTTTATTGTCAAACTTACAGGTCAATTTTGCGTATTCGTTACTCTCAATATTGTGCGCAATTGATGAGTGTTTAATTTGAAAAAGTATATATGAAATTAACAGAACAACCATTATCAGAGTTGAAAATACAAAACCTAATGATGCTAAAAATTATTTTAATTAATAATTAAGAAAGATAATATATAATTATAAACATACCAATTTTAATTGGTACTTGACAAAAAGAAGATTCTGGTCCATCATCATCATTAATCCCTGAATTTCTTCGTGAGTTCCCAAATGGACATAAAAGATTATCACTCTTGAAAATATTAAATGATCCACCTTTGCCAATAAAATTATGTTTCTCAGGGACTGGGTTAGTATTAAATACTGGATTTAACAAGTCTATAAAAAAGTTTTTATAATGATTTTTTTTATTCTACTAAAAAAATTACCTTGTCTTTGGGTAGGTGAATTTTCGGAACTACTACTATATGGTGGACTACTTTGATTACTAATAGATGTAACAGCATCAGAATGGTAACCAACAGCATCATATGATAAACTAGAGCCTTTTCTACTATATCCTTCATCAATCTTCAAAAAAAGTCTATTATCATCTTCGCCATCAGTGGAGTTATTGCGCGAGGATTGATTTGGTGATGATGATACTTCTGTTTCAGAGGTTAACTCAATTGATGGAATGTTAGATACTGGTCTAACTTCTATTTGAGTTTTCGAAGGATTTCTAGGATCCTGTGAATTTTCATTTTGATCTTGAATGACCATACTATCTAATTAAAATAAATAAATAAAAATAGTTATATGTATTTATATTCACTACAACAAACGGTAAATAGGTTTTTAAGATTATTTATAATATATTAAATAAAGAAAATGACAACGATTTTGATACAATAAACAAAGTAATAATTTTTTTTCAGAAATCTAGGAGGGCAATTGTAAAATAAAATTTTGTCAATTCTATTAATGAAACTAGTCAGGTTTAGGGTGATCAGTCAAAAACAAAATGTTGAGTCTTCTCACAACCTTTGGTATGTCGAGTGGTATGAATGATAAAAAAATACCACATAAAATAAGGTAAGGTTTTTAAAAAAGGGTAAAGTAAGGGAAAGATGTGAGAATGTGTGGTGAAAGTAAAATGTGGTGAGTGAACTTAAATATGACAGGACTAGATTTTGTCCCTTAGATTGTCAAAAAAATGGTCATTTTTAATACGGTTAACGTTGTCATTTCATCTACTACAAATAAAATCAACTTTCTTTATCTAATACACATACCTTGTTAAATTCAAAATTTTTATTACAATATGAGAAGTTTATAAATGATGATATAATAATTTTTTTTACCAAATTTTTCTCATATATTTCCCATCTTTTTAATTTTACAATTCAACCATTAACTTAATTCGTTAGCATTATTTTCTAAAATCAATTTATCAGAGAATAATATTTTTTCTATCCAAAAGACGATTAAAGAATAAGAATGAACGATTTATTTAATTTTTAACGACAAGTTATAGTTTATTTATTTTTCTAATCCTAGGAATAATATTTTTTGGTAAAAATGAGAATGATTAAAATTCATTGAAATTAATAATTCATAGTGTGAAATAATTTAT
Source organism: Strongyloides papillosus (assembly GCA_005656395.1). NCBI lineage: Eukaryota > Metazoa > Nematoda > Chromadorea > Rhabditida > Strongyloididae > Strongyloides > Strongyloides papillosus. The sequence goes on from SRSI01000071.1 coordinate 423,354, forward strand.
ATTAAAAAAAATATTTTTATAATAAATAAAAAAAATGATTAATGGTTGGTGGAGGAGAGGGAGTAGTAAAAAATGTAAAAATATAAACATTAAAATTTTATACATATAATCTTTTGGTACAATATATGACAGTACCTTAAAGAGTGTAGGAATGATAAAAAATTTTAAAAAGATTTTTTAATAATAAATATATGAAAAATGGAACAAAATAGTACTTTATATATTTAAAATGTATTGAAAAATTATTATTATACATTGAAAAAACATTAATCTTCCATAATCATTCAAATTTATATTTAAACAATTTAGAAAAGTATTGTTAGATATTAATAAAGAATTTATAAAATATTAACACTCTTGTAATTGAGTAATTTTAAATGGTCATTATCTCAATACTTGAATTTCTTATTAAAATATATATATAAATGAATATATCTACAACGCATTTTTTGTTTTATAATCTACCATATAAACAATTAGTTAAACGTGAAGCTTACTGTGAAATAAATAAAATTAAATCATTCATTACAATACAACTGCACAAATAAGTATCTATAACGACAAATAAATAAATTATTATTTGGTCAATTGTTATTAAGGTAAAATATTGACCCCAATAATAAACTATTTAATTTTCAATGTTTGTTACCTTTTCCTTTAATATAAATTTTTTTTGTTATGAAATTGAGATACTTATAAAAGTTTTCAAGAATTACTTTTATAGAAATGATAGTCATTGAAAGAAACGTTTTTTTTTCTTTATTTCTTTCATTCTTTTACCATTGAAAGAACAACGATTTTAGATATGTACTTATAGTATAAAACACTTCATTTAACAGGAAATATAGAAAAGTATAAATTAAATTCGTTTGCATATTTTGTTGCTTTTTATCTAATTAGTTAAAAATTTTATAAGTACAACTAATAATATATACAATTCTTAAGAAAATGTTCAATAATCATTCAGTCTTTTACATAAATGGCAAACATGTTTATATATTTTTTCTTGAATAATATTTATGTAACAAAATTTTAAGACTCATGATATTTGCTTTTTAACATTCAGGTTTTTATCATTTCCATAAAATTACATATTTGCATTTTTAAGCATTCTATATGCCATTTAAAATATAAATTCATTTTTCACACTCTATTTTTATTATTCTTTTTTCTTAGTAAAAGGTAGTAATAGAGGGGTGTATCTTTAGCGACAAGATTCCTCCCATATCATATAAAAATATTTTAATTATCAAAGCAAAGAACGTCTGGAATATATAAAATAACAAAAATAGATAATAAAGTCATACTTCTTAAAATAACTTGTTAGTTTTCAAAATTCATTCTTTTGAACAAAAAAAAGAGTATTTTTTTATTAATATTATACATGATTAACTTTTTATTTTTAAAAATTAGTAATTGTTGACACTACGAAATGTCTTCACTTTAAAAAAGGAAAGTAAAACATTTTTATTATTAAATTTACTCTAACACTTGATATGTAAATATTTATTTCAATACTTATGTAAAAAATATTTCATTACTTTTTTTGTATACATTTTCTATTCTTATATAATTATTTTCTTTATTATTAAAAGTTTCTTGGTTAAAGGCTATTTTAGATATATTTATTTGCATCAATATTCAAAGTAAAAATTATTTTAAGGGAAAGAAAATTATCACCTATGCATAATTTTAATCTATGATATTTTTCTTTTTGGAGACATAAAAATATTTTAAATGTAAGAAAATGTACAAATAATTGTTTGATAATCATAAATATATAATTTTCATAATTTTGCGATCATCTATTAATTGTTTTTTTTTCTATTCTTCCTTTTTTTTGACTATTTATCATTTTATCTTTTAGTTAGAATTATAGTTGTGTAAAAAACAAATTTCTGCCATAACCAATAATAAAATGTAATTTTTTAATAGACTCCAAAAATCGCACAAACATTAAATTGTTTTACTCTCACAGAGCATAGACCAATTTACATGTTGATTTTAATTTTAAGTGCTTCTTAGCCGGTTATCATTAAAGAAAGCATGTGACTTTTTTAAAAACCAATGCTATTATTCAAACACAAATAAAACGTGTTACTAAAATGTTGTACTGAGGAAATTTTTTTTACCAGCCGTGCATTATTTCGCTGGTTAACTCATAATATTTTAATTTTCCTCAAAAAAAAGTATACGTATTTGGTGATTAATTTAAACTTCCCCGTGACAATATAATAATTTATGGGATGCAGAAAAAAAACAAATATATTTCCCATATAAAATACTTTTTATATTAATTTTTACCAAATCTTCAATAATATTTATGCTGATAGTTTTCAATTTGTTATATGTTTCAACTGTAAGCATTTATTACTTTAAAAATTAATAACAACATACAAATATTTGTTCTATGCAATTAATTTTTATCATCATTTAACACAATTTTACAATGTCAGTCTATAAAAAAACTTTTTTCCCTGATATTTAAAAAGTAAAATTATAATAATTTTTAATATATTGCCGTTTTAAAATTTATTTAATTTTTATCTTTGACGTTATTTGGTAGTCGTCTAAAAATCATGAAGTACGAAAACTATTACTCCCCCCCATATGCCTTGTTGAACATATTTACTACATATAAAATATATATATTATATTTAATATTATATCTCTTTACATAAATGTTCAATTATCATAATAAATATTTTTTTCATTTTCTTTTCATATGACGTTAGTATGTAATTTTTTTTAATAATATATCCTTTTTGAAGCTATTAAACATTTATCTCTCTATATTCTTTAATATCTTTCCTATTTAAAGCTTTTCGATGACAAACTAAGCAAAAGTTTTTTTTAATATGCTTCGTGTTAATTACCATAGAAATATGTTTGTTACTAAAAAATTGAAAAAAAATGTTTTATACGTTATTACTTTTTAAAGAATTTTACTTTTTTGTCTTTCTAAAATTTACATAACTTAACTTCTGTAATGAAAAAATTTATAATGAAATATTATTGAAGAAAGATAAAGCCATCAAATTTCAATATAAGTAGTAGTACCAAACCAATTGTTAAATAAGATATCTACATAAGCTTCACTAATGGCTCATTTGACTACACTTTTTTTATTCTAATTTACTACAAATGGCATCTTATTAAGGCATCAAAGATTAAAATGTCGGAATCTCTTATAACTCGATATAATGTTTTTTTGTAACATTTATAAACCTTCCTATCTTTATATCTACCCATCTAGTAAAATTGAAATTAATTTAATACAACTACATTTTAATATATATTTATAAATGTATATATTTGTATATATATTTTTCTTTCATCTAACGCTGAAGACATTCCCTTACCCTTCCGATTTGTGTTAGTATGCAATGCAAGTTAGTTTATATAACTGCTTTGCGCCCTACCGCCGTATATTCAACACCACTAGCTCAGGGTAATCATATCGTTCTTTATCTTTTTCCAACATATACATACATAAAAGCCTCCAAAAGACATATTAAATTTTGAAAATATTTGAAATTCAAAAAGAAAGAAAAGAGATTTCTACGTCTCTCTCACACATTCATTTTCTTGCAACTGTTTATGAAAGTTTGATTTTTAAGTTAGAAAAAATTTTTTTGTTTAACAAAATTAATATCATAACTTTTCTGAAATATTTTTCTGGTCTTATGTTGTATTTATTTATCACTAACTACATACATACATTAGCAATTCTTCAATCTTAACAAACTAAGGTTGATGTATATTTCTTTTTCCCTCTATATACCTTAATGTTATTTATTAATAATATTGAAATATTTATACGTATATATTTTTAATATGTTCATGTAGAAAATTTTTAATATTATAAAAATAATTGACAATAAATGATATGTCTAATTGATAACATTAAATAGATGCGTGTCTTTTCAATGGGTTGGGTTTTTTTTTTATTTTATAATTTATATTATCTATCTTTACCCAAATATTATTACATACTCTGATGCGAGTAACAAACTTATTAGTATTTTATATTTTACACACCATCCAATTGGAAACAAACATCATTTATGATTTTTATTTTTTATACAAGCAAATTAAAATTAATATTTTCCAATATCTAAACCTTTTATGTTTATTTTTAAAAGACAAATTTTTTTATTAACTTTAAAAATATACTTTAATGGGTGATATTGTCACAAATGCATCCTTTTTATATGTACAATTTTAATACATAAAAGTACTTTGATTTATCGATAATATATTTGTCCTATGATAATGTGTTTTAAATAAATATTGAATTATTGAAATACAATTAGAGCTTCATTCTTATTATATAAACATTCCTATCTCCACATTTGATATATTTTACTTTTTTTTAGGCTTCCTCTTAATAAAATGGCTTATGTCGAGGTTGAGACTCATTCTAAAGAAGACATCTTAATAGCCAGAAAGAGTCCCAATATTTCTCTAAAAGATAAACCAAGCGTTAAAGTTGAAAATTCAATTGATGAGATTTCAAATGAATTAGGTGGCTTATCAATAAAAGGAAATGGAAGAAAAAATTCTGATCAGGAGAATGAGACTATCAGACCATCTGGTGTGATGAGACAAATGAAGTTATCGCCAATGTCACCTAAAGATTTTGTTAAATTACAAAGTATGAGATCAATTGCATTGGCCAAGAAGACAATATCGACATTTAAACCGGAGAAAATGTCTGATACATTAATTAATGATCTTTTAAGTGACGATACAACTCTTAATGATAAAACATCGATAAGCAATGGAAAGGTAAGTGTTAAAATACTTTAAATTGTTTTGTTCATTAAACTTTCATATATTTAAAGATAGAAGATGTTAATGTTAAGAAGGAGAATTTAAAAGAAATTAAAGAGAGTGAGGAGGATGATTGTAGGGATAAAGAATCATCCTCCTCATCTGATTCTTTAAGTGATAAAGAATTAATATCACGTGGACCTGTAAGACAACATCGTAGTTACAATTCATCTTACCATCCTTATGGTAGTAACTTATCTTCACCAACCATTCAATGTGGAAATATTCCACAAGGTGTTTTAACAACTTCAAGTTACGCTAGAAATCAACAAAATATTGGAAATATTGATTACAATGTTAATAATAGATATTATCAAATGAATTATAATTCACAGTTGGAATATGCTTCATCAACACCAGATTCTTGTATCTCTGATAATAGTTTCTCTTCAACTAGTCCTTATGGTAATAATTCCAATGATTATAAATCTAACTGTAATAGTAATGAAGGATCCCCATCAACATCAGTGAGCAACTCAGAAAATACCAAAGAAACCGAATCAGAAATTCCTGAGTATCTTTCTGATTTTATACTTAAATATTCTAAACGTTACTCTAAAGGTGATTATGATAATGATGATGAAATAGAGGAAAGTTTTAGTAATACAAAAAATGCAATATCATTACAACAAAATGATCAAAATACAGTTAACAGAAGTGATGAAGATCTTCGATCATCCTCAACAGATTCAGGTGTTGATTCACCTTTAGCAGCTAGATCTGTACCAAATCATTCACCAGCAGCACCACGTGCTAGTTTCAGTAACCCACATACACCAAATAATAATATTTTACTAAATGATTTAATTCCAGCTTTTCATGCTATTAAAGCGGCTGGTCATAATAATCTTATTCTCAGTATTCCATCATCAAGACCATATAAAGATGAGTTAAGAAGTTTAATAAATGATAAAGATATGGATGAAGCATGGGCATGGTTATTTCAATTTTTACAAGAATCACCATCAAAATTTTATCAACAAGATCAAGATCAAGATACCCTTCTTCATATTGTTACATTTCATTTAGATTATGCAAAAATTTTTGCATTAGTTGAGCAAATGATAAAATACTCAACAGATGATTTTAAACTTTATGATGTTCCTAACAAATTTAATGAAACACCACTTTTTATAGCAATTGAGAAGAGAGAATTATTAATAGTTAATTATTTGTTAGAAATTAATGCTGATCCAAACATAAAAAATTGTCGTCCAGAGAGAGATGCACCATTACATTTTGCAGCAGCAAGAGGTTTGAATGATATTGTTATTGCACTGTGTAAGAGTAAATTGATTAACATTAATATGTTAAATGGTATGGGACTTTCTCCTTTAATGTGTGCTATTAAAAATCATAAAGCTGTTGATGAAGATACAGGATATATTGTTGACAATAGATTTGTTATAAAAACATTATTAGAATATGGTGCAGATCCATTTGTTTGTGACTCAACAAATGGAAAAACAGCTATACATTATTCGGTTGAGTACCAGTCACCTGAAATAATTGAGGTAAGTATATGCGTATTTTTTTACGTTTGACAAAAGGACAATTTTAAATAAACTTTTTTTAGACCATTAAAGAATGCGTTGATGAGGAAAGGATGACTGAACTAGTTAATATACCTGATTATTCAAATGAGAAACCAATGAATTTCATTAACATTTACCATCAAATTCCTCAAGATATACAAAAAGCACTTTACTTGGTTCTTTTAACATGTAACGCAACAACAAGTTGAAGTATAAAAAAAAGTTGTTTTTTTAACTAGAAATATAATGCACAAAACAAAAATATTAATTAATATTTTATTACTGTATATAATCGTGGTCACCTATACATATATGTATACTTATTGATATATAACTTTTAAAAATGATATTAGATTTAAGATATTAGTTTAGAATAAAAAATGCATATACATATATATATATATAAATGATTAACCACGATTAAAATTTTTATACATTGATATAATTTATTTCACATTGTATTTTTAAAAAAAATTTATTTTTAAAAATTACAATTTTTAATATTGTGCATAATATTGTTGACGTTATCTTTAAAAGTGTTTTTTTATAATTTTAATTCAAATGGGAACTCAAAAGTAGAATATTTTTTTTATATATTTTTTTAATCTGGGCACAAAACTTGAAGATCTTCAATTAATATACATTCAACTTTTTGTACTTTTAGACAATTGATCAATTTTAATTTACTAAAACTACTATAATTTTTTTATTGAATTTTGTGTATTTAGTTTTTTTTACACAAATATTGTATAATTTTAAAATAGTTTTTTTGTTCATCCATAACTGTGGTTATTTTTCATCAGTCGTATTTTAAAATAAACTGTTATATAATTTTCATTCAAATTATCATGTTGTTTATTAAAATTACCGGATACTTTTTAAAGTAAATAATTTTCCTTTAAATTACATCTAATCTTCGAGTAATGTTTTTGTTACTATAAAGGAAAAGAAAGAAATATGCTGTTTTTGGAAAACAAAAAAGATTTCTTTACAATAATACCTGTTTCATTTTTTTTAGATGGATTTTTTTTCTTGATTATTATCTATATAATTTTAGGATTCTCTATCGATATAATAAATCAAAAAATAATCTAATTGTAATTTATTTAAAAAAAAGAAAATTCTTTTCGAATTTTTTCTTTTGTGTATTTATTTGTTGCTTTCATTAATTTTCTATAATTTTGATCAATGATTATTTCAATCTTTGTTAATTTAGTGTTTATTATTTCTAGTTTCTATGGTACTTCTATCCTCTTAACAATCTATTTCCAATTCACTATTTAACAAAAACAGATAGCATTTACTTTTTTTTTATAAATCTCTTTTCTATAATACGATTATAAAATTTTATGTTTTTATTTTTAACAGTGTTTCAAAAATCTTTCTTAATAATATGTTATAAAGAATAATTTTTAACATTCTAAATGTATATTTAAAAAATTTAAAAGTGTTTGCAATTTTTAAGTATTTTTTTACTTTTAAAAAATAATGAAAGTAATGAGTGTATTTCTAATTTCACAAACTTTTTAACTTTTTTTAGTAAAATTAGATTGAAGAAAAATTTTATTGATTTCTGCTCATCAATGTTCTCTATAAATTTTTTATTCTCATTTTTAAAAAGATCATTCTGAAAATTTATTTATTTTATTATGAAAAAAAGCGTATAGATATGTTAATCTTTTTTTACCAAGGACATTTTTTTAAAATAACGAGGTAGTTAAACTAATCTTATGGTAACTGAAAATATATAATCGTTATTTCTATAAATATTCTTTTTTTAAAATCCTTAAAGTAATATCAAATTCCAAGTATAATATTAAAAAGCTTTTGATAAAAATGGTAAATTAAAATAATGTCTGAAATTCTTCTATTATCCTTTGATTTTTGTATGAATGAAATTTTATATTATGTATTATTGCTATATTAATGAAATATGGAAAAAAAGTTAATATCACGTTTCTTTTTTACAGAATTAAAAATTTACTCTACAAGTATCATTTTTCATCACATAAATAGTCCTCTTAATATTTATTTTTTAAAATATTAAAAAATCTATAAAGATTAGTTAATAGATAATGTTTTATTTATTAAAAAAACAATTAATTTGAACAAGTAATTAAATCAATTTTTAAAAAATATTAATAAGCAATTATATTTAATGAATTTATTAATATGCATAAATTAAACTTATATAATTATGTATGATTGGTTAATTTTTTTTATAAATAACGTTTCGAACATTAAATTTTCCCTGGGGGATGAAAATAATATTTTGATGAATAAAAGTAATGGTGAATGATGGTTGAAAGTTGTTATTTTTAAAATTGTATCTACTTTTAAAATAGTATTTTCTTGTTTTAAAAAAAATAACATTTTACTCTCTAGGGATTGTTGATTTTTAATTTCAATCTTTTTCTTTTCCACTTAATCTTTTAAAGAAATTCCTGAATATAATTTATAGAAATATTAAAAGGTTATGAATCATTTAAAAGCTTTTTAAAATCTCATTTAATGTCACATCCAATTAATTTACACTTTTCTAAATTAGAACTTTCTAAAAATATTAAATAATATCAGATACACATTATCTTAAAAATTATTCCATTAACTTTTTTTTGTTCCAAAAAAGTAAAACAATTTTTTATAATTCATTTCATTAAATTGAATTAAATAACGATGTAAAACATCATGAGTATATTTAAGGTGTAATAAAAATATTCATTTCTCTACGAATTTTAAATTTAAATGATCTTTAGGATGTCATCTTCATTTTAAAATTGTAAATAAATTTAATTCATCAATTTCATATTAAACTTTACTAGTTCTCATAAAAATAAATTTTGCAAGAAAAGATTGAAATCCAATTTCTATTGATAGGTAAATAAAATTTCATCTAAACTTTTTTGTTTAATATTTCTAATCGTCTTTTATAAAAAAAAAATGGGACAGGAGCTTGATTATTTTTTTGCAAAAGAATGAAAAAGTAATGTTTTATAGACTCTTTTCATATGATTATTCTTTCAGTAGTAAATATTTTTTATTCCTAAAATTTATGTTCATTTTTAATAAACACTTTTTTGATATAATTATCATAATAACAAAAATTTGAGCATGAAAAACACGAAACACTTTTATAGTACTATTTACAATTCTTTTGTTAAAACAATCAACAAGTTTGCCATGTTGAAACGTTTCATTTTAATTATATTAATATTTTTTACTTTTTTCTTCTTCATTAATCTGTGAATAACAGAATTTATTTAATTGATAAATCCATTAATTTCTATAATTAAAGATAAAACTTTTTACCTAAAAATAAGAGATTAGCATTTGGTAAAATAGAAAATGTTAAACATTTTTATTAAATTCCTTCTTGTTTAATATTTATTGAGATTTATTAAAGTGTCTGTCTGACGAGTATACTACATATTAAAGTGAAAATAGTGATGTCGCCGAGGCAAAATTTAATGGTTAAATTACATGAAAATTGTTTTGGAAAAAAATTCTCAAGAAATGAGAATGTTTAAAAAAGATGTCATATTCATTTCAATACTTAATATCGAATAATTGTTAGAAAAATTGTTAAATCATGATTCTTAAAATTGTATTCTCAGTGATATAAAAATAATATGTTAACAAGTGATGTATTAAAGAAAATTAAATATGGTTAAAGATCTTTTAAAATTTTTATAATAATTATAAAAAAAAAGATGTTATTGAACTTTTTACTCAAAAAGAATAGATAATGCAAATATTATTAATTTACCTATAACATATGTATTATTTTAAGATTACCAATCAGCTATAAATTACTACATTTAAATTATAAATTTATAATTAATTAAATATGCAGAGCTAGGAGATGCTAATACCATTACGAACGTTTTCATTTTGTTCATAATTCTTCATATTTCATCACCTTTCTTGACACGTATTCAGGGCCGGCGCGACAGTATAGGCAAACTGGGCAATTGCCTAGAGCGCAATCATGAGGGGGGCGTAAAATGGCGGAAAAAATATTCCAAATTCCTGATTTAAATTATTTTTTACTTCAATTACGGCAAATTTTAGGTAATTTTTTTAAAAAAAGGGCGCTAAAAATTATTTTTGCCTAGAGCGCAAGACACCCTCGCGCCGGCAATGCACGTATTCCAATACGTGTATCAACAAAAAAGCCATTAGTAAACGGTATGTCATGTGAGTTGATAATATTCTACAAGGAAAATTTATTGAAATTCATCTTGTTTGATCATTGGTAGTACCCACCAATGCCAACACTACTGTAGGCAATAAAATTGTACTATCTATAAGGAACACTGCATTTCCATTCATATAAAATTCTCATTTGCTTGAATATTAAATAAAAGAATGACATGTCAAAATTACGTCAAAGGTCCTATGTTAAATTCAAAATTCCATTTTACAAAATTTATTGCAATGGTAATAAACATTCTATAGGGTGGACAGCCAGAGCTTTCCTGCTACAAATATTTTCATAACCATTACTTCAAAACAATGAGAATTGAATTTTTTAGATTAATAACATTCCTAGCTTGTCAGGTAACATATTTTTCATTAAAGTAATCTCAAACTACTCTAATATCTTAAGTACCAATAAATAATAATTAGTTACTGGTACAATAATATTACAATTACATGGAAAATAAATTAACAAACATTGTCATGAGGGAAACTTTGACTGGCCACTCTTTTAAAAGATGCAAATTTTTATATAAAAATTCAATTTTTCTATCATTATTTGAATTATGTGAGCTAGAAAAAATGCAGTTATATATGTAAATTTTATTTAATGTCAAAAATTTTAATATAGCGATATTCATCTTATTTAACATGATTGTGAAAATATACTTATTTCAGCTATCTATATGTTAACTTGAAGTTCGTTCTTTTTAAGCTATACAGTTTTGGTAATTACGTTATTCATTTTATTTATTCATAAACAGATAATAATATTCCTGTAAAAGTAGTAATTTGTATTTTTACTATTAATAATTCAACATGTATCTATGGTTATAAATTAAAATGCAATGATTTACAGATAATATTCAACATAGATTCCATCTTCAGATAAAATTCCATTTTGGTACACACCATTTATATTTAATTTTTTTATTTAATATTCGACTTTATCTAAATATACACATAAAAGAGCAAAAAGTATTTTTAAACAAAATTATGATAAATTTTTAATTCTTAATTCTCATTAATATAACAAATATAATGTATTAAGCTTATTTTATGTACAAAATTAGAATATTAATAGATGATTTACTTAAGTTTATTAAAACCTTTTTAAAAAAAAGCGTAATTATACAAAGGAAGATTATTTTGAATGGAATTACTATACGATAGAATTATTTGATAAAAGAATGATTTATAATCAAATAAATACTACAGTTATATAACATTATTTGTTTTTTTTTCTTTTTTTGATATAATTATCAATAACATAAATTTTAGCATGGGAAATATAAATTTTATTCATACAACTATAATAAGTTCTTCTGTAAAAAATTAAATCAATACCTTGTAATTTTTCCTTGTAGTTAAATTAATATTTTCTACTGTTTTCTCCTTCGCTAAGCGTATAATGTTAAAATTTTTTTAATTGGCATCTCTATTTATTATTTTATTTGAAAATATGACACTTCATCTTTAAAAAAAGACTTAACAATAGATGTAAAAAAAATTAAAATTTTGTAAAAGTTTTTCAATTACTAAATATAATATTAAGCTAGATTTATTAAAATTTTTTAATCTAAATTGTATTATCATTTTGTCAATAAAAAACGTCACCAAGGAAATATTAAATATTTAAATTGCATATAAATTATACTAGAAGCAAGGAATTTTATGACATGTATGTCTATTAGAAAGATTTCTATTTTCATTATGAAACTTAATATTAAATGATTAATAAAAAACTGTTAAACGATAATGCTTATATTTATGTATAGTCAGTCATATGTAATAAAAACTCATGCAAGACGAATAAAAATAAAAAAAATACTTATAATTTTTCCAAAAATTATTAATAACAATAGTAAAAGGGAATATTTGAACTGAACGTATTACAAAAAATACACACTACAAATATTTGCTCAAGATGTATGTATAATAGAAGTAATAATTTTATAATAAAATTATTAAAATTGCATATACAAAATTAAGTTTTCTTGATGCGCGTTACACGATAACCTTTATAAACCTTTTCCAAAACATTGGAGACGGTAGTGATGCTGAGTGATTCACATAGATTCATAAATTCTCTTCATTAACCATAAAATGCTCTGGAATCTTTTATTATTTTATTGATCAAATATTGTTAGCATTCAACAATATTCAGTGCCCTGTTTGCTAGTGGAGTGTTTTATAAAGTAAAGAATTGTATAACAAAAGTAATTCATTATTTTTTCAGAAAAATTAAATTTACTAAAATTAAGTCCAGTTCTTTATATCAATGAATCAACGACTTCTATCAGTCAGTCTTTTAATTATAAACAAAAAAAAACCGAACTCCCAATTTAACTTTTTGGGTTTTTAATATTGGCTAGTCGTCCGTATATACATTGTTGATAAAGATAGGATAGCATGTTTGAGTTTAAAAAAACCTCGATACTTCCATTTCAGAAAGACATAAAAAAACCAAAAGATAGTTCATTAATTTCATTTATACACTCTTATCGTTTTTTTTAATGCTAAATAAGTTAATTACACCTAATGAATTACATCAACGGTCCTTCGTTAATGAATCAAATTTACATTTTTTATTCAACAAGAACATATTAAAAATATTAGACAAACAAAATGCTTTATAATGTTAAAATACATATTAGATAGTAAATTAAATTTTCTTCTTTCTTCTATCATTATTCTTATTACATGAAAATTATAGATGCATCTTTTTTATTTATACTTTTTTAATATTTAAACATTGTAGTATCATGAATTTCTATCTATCATAGGAGTGTAGAGATATACTTTGTACGATTGTCCTCGTGCTAACTTGAATTTCATTCTTTTCAAGCGTAAAATTTTAATAATTACACGATTCATTTAATTTATTACTAACCAGATACCAAAGTCTTAAAAAATATGGATAATTATTAATTTTATCATTTGAAATTCAAGATGCATCTATGGTTATACTTTAGAATGTGATGAATTACCAATTACACTAAATAACAATCCCACCATCAAATGAAATCTTGAATTTGTACACACCATTAATATTTAATTTCTTTTTTTGAAATTCAACTTTACCAGGATGTACACATGAAAAAGCAAAAATGTCTTTAAACAAAAAAATAAATGCATATATTAAAGCATATATCAATTTGATGATAAATTTTCGAATCTCATTAATATTACAACTGTATATTTGACTAATCTTATGCAAAGAAAAATAACTTTTATAGATGATTTATTTTAGTTTTCTAAAAACGTTTTGATTAAAATTGTTATGATGAAAATTATTTCCAATGTTATTCAATATGATACATTACTTGACTAAAGAGTGATTTACAATCAAATATATAGTAAAAAATATAAACAAATATTTTTTTATTTTTGGTATAACTCTCATAGTAACAGGAGTTTGAATGTTAAAACATGAAATATATTCATTTGTAAATCTTCTGTAGAAAAAGAATTGTTACTTTATTATGTTTTTTAACTGTATTAATAATTTTTTTCTGTTTTAATCTCCATTTAACTGAGATACTTTTGTAATCAAAATATCAGTTTATCTCTTCATTAATAAATGAAACATTTTCCCCTTAAAAAAGACTTATCATTCGATATAATAGAGAAAGTTTAGTATTTTCTCTTACTAAACTTAATAATTTATCATATTTATTATAACTTGTGTATGAGAATTACATTATCATTTTTCCAATGATAAAGACAACACCAAGATAAAAAACTACATTTATCACACATAAATTTTTTTCAGAAATAAAGAACTTTATTACATAATTGCGTATAAAGAAAACTGTTATATTCACTTTAAAATCTAATTATCGAACAAATAGTTAAGAAAATAACTGTTAAATGATAATTTTTTTACCAATCTTCATTGTGATACACAATAAAATTTATTATCATAAGGTATATTATTGACAAAAAAAAGAGATGTATAATTAGACATTTTACATAAATAAACACGATGTATAATATAATAATTTTTTAAGATGTATGCATAATAGAAATTATATTATTATCAATATTAAATAATTATATTATAGTGTGAAAATAATGAAATTGACAAAGTTGTCAATATAAATGGATTGCTTAGGTTCCTTTAATCAACCATTATAACAGCACTTTTAGGGAAAGTGTCTTTTATGGTGCAAAATTCATTTTACGTGATTATAATAAATGAGAGTACAGATGATTTGAGATTGAAAAAATTTATAGACCCTTGTGATACAAAAAACTTTAAACGTTTCTGTTTTCACTTCCTGATGCATCTTTCACAATAGTTCTTTCATTTTATCAATAACATCTCCTAACACAGTTAATATTGACGCAGAATTATTTAAAAGTGTATTTCACGATAAGTAGTATTTTACCATATAAATTTATTAAAATCCCAAAAAATAATTATAAAAAATTCACTACAATTTCTGGAGATATTCGATGTATTACATCTATTTAATAATGTTCATTATAATGAAATAACTTTACAAAGACTTAGCTTAACTTCTTGAAATAGTAAATCCATAAGTTCCCTTACCATTTGCTTAAATGTTTTATAAGAGTACGTCACGTCACTAAGTGATGCCAAAGTTCCTTTGTAAAAGAGTAAAATAGACTTCTTATTAAATACAATTATTGATAAGTTATTATATTAAAAAAAACACTTTATGTGAGCATGCTAATCATTAGGTAGCAAAATAAATTTTTTTCCTTCTCTACCGATTTTTTGATTATATGAGCTATTAATGATAAAATATTTTAAAGGTATAATTCGTTTAAGATAGGCATAAATATTGTCAATGATATCCTTTCTCTTTTACATGAATGTAAAAAAATACTTAGTACTGTTATCATTACTCCAACATGAAATTAATTCTTTTTGAAGTATACAATTTTAATAATTAAATTATTCATTATATTTAATCGTAAACGGATACTAATATTTAAAAAAAAGGAATAGTTTATAAATTTGCTATTTAAAATCCAAGATTCATCTATGATTATACTTTAAAATAGAATAAATTATTAATTATATTTAATAAAAATTCTACGTTCGGATAAAATTTCGCTTTTGTACACACCATTAATATTTAATTTTTTATTTAGTATTCAACCTTATCGCCATATAAATATAAAAGAGCAAAAAATATTTTTAATCAACAAAATTAATGCAAATATCTATGTATATCTCAATTTGGCAATAGATTTTTAATTTTTGATTCTCATTAATATGATAGTAGTTATATTTATCTAATTTAATAATCACAAAACAGAACTTTTATAGATGAATTAATTTAGTTTACAAAAAACGTTTCCTATAGATAATTTTATGATAAAAATAAAATATTTCTAATGGAATTGTGATATGACAAAATTTTTCTATTAGTTAATGATTTACAATCAAATATATTCTAAAAATATAAATTGTTGATTTTTCTTTTTTTTGTCATCTGTCAACGACAAGACTAATTTGAATTTGATAATAATGGTTATTAAAGTATTTTTTGTCATTGATCTTAAATTTTTTTAAAAAGAATGAAGCTTTATGTTAGTAGATAATATTAAATTTTTTATCTTTCAAGATAATTAAAGAAGGTTAATGATGTGTCAATGTAGATATCTTAAGAAATTGATAAAATTTCTTCCTACATTTACATAACAATACCTTATAATATTGTAATAGTATTTCTATTTGGAAATTTATTTTAAAGATATATCTTTTGCATTTAGTAGCAAATTTTCCACGTGACATATACTTTTTCAATAGTCAAAAACAATAAGATTTGATTATTCAATTGTATAACAAAAAGATTTTGTTATGGATATTATTAAGGAGACCTGTTTTAATTTCTTAAAAATTGATGTGTTACCAAGTTGGCTTAATTATATATCATTTAGTTACATCTTTTTTGGTGTCACAACCTCTATAATGTTAATTTATGGTTTTAAAGCATCATATGGAAGGTATAATAAAGATGCCTTTTTCAAATCTATTACCTTGAATCCACGTCTTTCATGGATGTTACAGGAGATGCCTTCTTTTGTTATACCATGTTATTTAATTATAACAAGATATAATGATTATAATTTATATAAATTATTTGTTACATCTTTATTTGTAGTACATTATTTTCATAGGTAAATTTAATTACCATTTTATTTTTTTAAATTAAGATTTTAAGGTCAATAATATATCCAATGTTGATGAAATCAAAAAATCCAGTACCTATAGAAATTTTTTTATCAGCCTTTACATTTTGTACTATCAATGGAGCACTTCAGGGATTTTCACATTTGTTATATATAGATTATAATTATGATAATATGTGGACACTCTCAACATTGTTTGGATTTTTATTGTATTTATCAGGAATGTTTATAAATATTGAAGCTGATCATATACTAAGAAATTTAAGAAAAAAAGATGAGACAGGATATAAAATTCCCGTTGGTGGAGCATTTAAATATATAACATGTGCAAATTATTTTGGAGAAATAGTTGAATGGATTGGTTATTTTATAGTGGCAAAATCATTTCCTAGTTTAGCATTTGCATTTTTTACAATTGCAAATATTGGTCCACGAGCTCTCCAACATCATCAATGGTATTTGCAAAAGTTTGATGACTACCCTAAAAATAGGAAAGCTTTAATTCCATTTATCTTATAATTAAAGTACAGAAATTCTGAAATAAAAATATTTTTTTAATCAAGCAATGATGATCTGATGTGAAATGTGACTTGTCAGATGTTGTATAAAGATAAATGTTAATTTATATCACTCTGGTGAAATCTTTCTTTCAATTGCATCATACTATACTGATTACTTTGTGTACAACTTAATCATTTTTATACTTATAAATGTGTAAATAAAATGTTAATGATTGATATATGTTAACATTTACAGCCGTATTTTAGAAAATTTATGGTGATCAGTTTAAAACACAAAAAATAAAATATTTGCTAATATTAATAAAACATTATTGTTTAAAGTATCAAAAATCTTGAGAATATTATTTAATTTTTTTACTAAAAAATGTCTCATTTATACGAGTTAGTTAAATATAAATCATTTATTTCTAAATGCATTAAATTTTAATTTTTATTTCATTATATAAATTTTTAATTTAGAAAGTTAATTAGTTTCATGTACGTAATAGAAAGCTCACTAATTTTTAAAAACAAATGTTTCCTTAACAATATATAGTTTTACTTTTAATGTAGGGAAGTTTTTTTTTAAATTTTAATGTTGTGTATGAGGAAGATAATGTAATGAAGGAGGCTAATAAAAGTGACATATTCTTGTAAAGTTATTTGAAAAAAAATTACAATTTTCTAGAATGTTTTTAATACCTTTCATCTTACAACATTTTTTTTATTTTTAATGGAAAAGGATGAATTGATAATTATTATTCTATTAGAAATAAAAAAAACAAACATCAAAAATGGTTTTCCATTTTTTAGTATGCATACAAGCAAAAAATCCCTTTTAATCTTACCAAAAACTTTAAACAACAATATTAAAAAAAGTGATGTATGACATCGTTTAATATTATTTTTTTCAAAAACATTACATTTTTTAAGATTCTAAAATTTAGTTTAGTATTTATTAAAGTTAAAAAATTTTTATTAAGATTTGAAAAAGAAATGTTTATAATTATATAGAATATTGTACTTGTGTAATGAAATTACTAAGAAAAGGCAAATCTTTATAATTATTGTAGGTGCTTCATACTCCCATATGACATGTTATTTTTTTCTTATATAATATTAATAAAATGGTTGTGTATTTTTTTATAATAATAATCATTTTCATCGTTTGCTGATTAGGTATTTTAAAATATTCACATTAATTTTATTTTTTTCATTTATCTAGTACCATTAAACGGTAAACTATAATATATGATAAACATATTTAAAAAAAATTATAATACTATTATAAATTACCAAAAAATATAATATTTTTCTATTGAAACATAAAAATAATTTATATATTTTTTACCACTTAACAACTTTATTTTTTTAAACATATATATAATACATTCTCTTTTTAGTTACATTCTTAAACTTTCTTAGTATGGTAAAAATAAATGTTATATTTTATAAGATAAAAATTCTAAGTTAATTAAATATAGAATGAATATCTTAACTTTTATATCCTTAACTATAGTATTTGAAATTTTATACTTAATGATAAAAATAAATAAATGTATACATTTTAAAAAATTTCTTTAAAAATATAAAATAATGGTAAAAATTTTGATATTCTTTATAGTTAATTTTATTTTAACACCCTTCTAAACTATTCTTTCTTAAATCCTTTTACTTATGTGTACATTTTATTTTAATGTCGTTTTTAGAAAAGCTTTCCTTCTACTAAATTACCAAATTGGCTAATTTTTATTTTTTATATAGAATAATTTGATGCTTCATAAGTACATAGTCTCAGCTTATGATAACATTTAGTTTATTAACTCATAACTCTAATATAATGTTTCAAAAATGTTCTATAGAAATATCTAATAAAAATAATACAATATAATATTACAAATCAATACATTTATTTAACAATAAAATAAATTTAATTGTCTTTAAAATTATCACAAATATAATATATAAATTTATTCTATAATCTATAATATATATTAATTTAAATATAATAATATTCCTAGACAAGAGGGAATAATTTATTTAAAATAAACATATTATACATTTCTCACAAAATGTCATATTTATACTTTGTATATTTTTTTTTCATTTATCAATCTATCATATTATACTTTTTAACATTCGAATCTTCTTTTTTACAATGTTTTAAGGTATTAATTTTAACAAAAAAACAAGCTATTTTTCAAAAAGATTAAAAGCTTTTTATTATAAGAGTTAAAATATGTGAATGGACGTCTATTCACTACATGATTTTTAGTCATCAAAATTACACGAAATGATTATATTTTTTTTTCATTAACATTGTAATATCATTTTATAATATTATATATTTCTTAATCATTGATCCTTTACTATGTGATAATTAATTTGTTATATCTCTTTTTTTCCTTTAGTTTATTAAATTTTTGTGTGAAATAAAAAGTATATTTTAAATTAATTTATAAGTTATAGCTAAAATTTTATATTCCTTTTATTTTAAAAAATTAATTTAATTTAAAGGTATAAACTTTTAACATTACATATTTAATATTACTTTTTAATATGTCCGTATTTTCTTTAATTTAACCTTCAGACTACAATCTTTATAAATTAATATGGTATTTTGTAAACTCTTACAAACTTTATCGGACCTACTTTAATTTATGTTTATATTTGGTGTGTTCTGTTAGTTAATTAGAAACTATTATAAAGTTTACTTCCGTTATATACCATACATTTAATGTCAACAATACAAATTCTATATAATGTTTCATTATCTTATCACCAGATGTTAGCTGAAATTTTAGAGTAGTAAATGTAATATGGAAAAAGGAACATTTGTAGAATTGAAGATAACATTAAATGAATTAAAATATATGTTATTTTTTTAACTATATTTAATATAATATTTTTCCTAACATTTTATCAATATTTTTTTAATTGAATCTTTTTTTAGCTATTAAATATGGTTCAATCTTATCAGTCACCAGTTTATATTTATAAATATCCATTTGAATTGGTAATGGCAGCCTATGAAATGAGATTTCCAACATGTCCTCAAATTCCAATTTTCGTTGGGTGTGAAGTGATAAATGAAAAGGAAAGTGAAGATAAATCATATCATATGGTAGAAAGAAAGTGTGAATTAAATATAGATATACCATATTTATTAAAAAAAGTAGGCATAAAAAAATGGACTTTTAGAAATTTCATTAATTATTACCATATTTAGATAGCTAAAATAGAATTCATTTATTTTAAACAAACAAATTATCTATATAGGAATAAAAGAATATTAAAAATTGAGGCCGAAAATATTTCATTTTCTAATAGAATATCAATTCAAGAAGAGTGCAAATATTATGCTCATCCTGATAATGAAAATTGGACTTGTTTTGAACAAAGAGCAACACTAGATGTTTTATCTTTTTTCGGTTTTGAGAGTGTTGTAGAGAAATTGGCTATTAAGCATTACACTGCAAATATTAACAAGGTAACTTTTTTTTATCATTTTACTTAAAAATTAATGAATTATTCTTATAGGGTAAAGAAATAATGCAAATATTCATTGATGAACTGGCAAAAAAGGGTATAACAGAGGTTCCGCGATGGAAAGGAGTAACAGAAGATGAAGCTGATAAAAAAACTGATGAAATTTGCTCTTTACTCACGAATAACGTGTTTAGTGAGTGTGAAGGTAAGAGTATAACTTGTGCTGATAGTATGTAACAAAAATTTTTTGAATCTTACCAAAATTATTTATGATGTTGAGTGATATGTCATGTAATAATTTTAGTTATTCTTTTTAAGGAAAATGTTGTTTGTGAATATATATTTTTATAATTTTTTATCTGTTTTTTTTTATCCATATCTTAATATTTTTTGTTATTACATGAAATGATTAGGTTTAAAAAATATTTTTACTAACTTCTGGATACGCAATAAAAATACTTTTTTTTCTCTACGTTTTAAAATAATCATATTTACATTATTGTAGTATTGAATATTTAGAATATGTTAAAAGACTTATAAAATTATAATAAAAACAAAACAATGAGATGTTAGAAAAGTAACATATAAATTAAAAGATCTAGTTTAACTACCATAACATATACACCTAGCTACATTCTCGTTGTTTAAATCTTGAAAAAGTTTTGAAGATCTATTGAAGATATATTCTGTTAATTGTGTCTCTTTTAGTTGTTTCATTTACTGCTGTGTTAACATAAAAAATTTTTAAATTTAACATACATATCTATTCAAGTTCTGTTTGTAATTTATAAAATATTCTTTTCTCTTTACCTAATGATTACTTTAAGAACAATATTATTACCATCACAAAAAGGTCTTTCCACTTAAATTTTGATTTTATTATTATCTTTCCGTTACAAGGTCTTGTAAAACATATACTATTTGATTGTTGCTTTTAATAAATATTTGTAATATTATTTGTTTCCATCTATTACTTGCTTTTTTTGGTAAGATTCAAAAAGTGTTCTTTTTTGTTTGAAAAATTAAATAAATTCTTTCTTGTCAAAACGCGTATCTAGAAAATTTTTTGGTTTATTCCAAAGAATGTTAGGTCGCGTTTATGACAAGTCAGGACGTAGAAGACGTAGTGTACGATTTCTTGTAGCTGAATCTAAATTGGAGTCTGAATATATCAGGAGATTTCTTGGTCAATTGACACCCCTTGAGGAGAGTCGTCTTTGTCAATTAAAATATGGTTTACAAGATGCTTCAAAAGGAAAACTTCCAAATGATGCTCATTTATTACGTTTTCTAAGAGCCAGAGATTTTGATGTTGATAAAGCAAGGGACATGGTATTAAGTTCTTTATTATGGAGGAAAAAACATGATGTTGATAAGATTTTACATGAATTTGTACCACCACCTGTTTTAAAACAATTTTTTCCAGGTTCATGGCATTATAAAGATAAATTTGGTAGACCATTATTTATTATACGATTAGGTCATATGGATGTTAAAGGTATCCTTAGAGCCGTTGGATTAAGTGTAATGACAAAATTTATACTTTCTATTTGTGAAGAAGGTTTGGAGAAAACGGCTGAAGCTACTAAAGAACTCGGTAAACCTATTAGTACATGGACATTATTAGTAGATCTTGAGGGACTTAGTATGAGGCATTTATGGAGACCAGGTGTACATGCTTTATTAAAATTGATAGAAATTGTTGAAGTATGTAAAAAAGATTTATTAATTATTAAAAATAAATTTTTAATATTTTTATAGGCAAATTATCCAGAGACAATGGAATTAGTTCTTATAACTCGTGCTCCACGTGTTTTCCCAGTCTTATGGACCCTCATATCACCATTTATAAATGAAAATACAAGGAAAAAATTTATGGTTAATAGTAATGAACGAGTAATTGAAGATTTAAAAAAATATATAGATGAAAATTATATACCAACATTTTTATCAGGAGTTTGCTTTTTTTCTGCACCATCTGGTGGTCATGTACCAAAAAGTTTATACTTACCATCAACAACATTATTAGGTGAAGAGGACGACTTATTAACATCAATATACATTACAGGAAATGTTTATCGTTGTATTCCGGTGGAAAATTTTGTAAAAGTAACAACATCAGGTTGTGTATTAACTTGGGATTTTGATATATTAAAAGGTGAATGTGAATTTTTAATATACCATACTTATAATATGTTAGATACACCTGTACCTGTATCACCAACTGCCCACGCTGTTGATAGAGTTACCTCCTCACTTGGAGGAACATTATTTTATAGTCATCCTATAAATGCGTACCCAGATTTATCACTTGATACTAGTATTACAATTGTTGAGAAACCACTTTTCTTTTCAGAGGGTGACTCAATGCAAGGATCTCATTATTGTTCGCAATCAGGAACATACATTCTTCAATGGAGACATCAAGAGCTATCAAATAATCATAATCATAGTTTCGATTTTTCATTATCAGGTCATAAGTGTAAAGTAATGTATTATAGTGAATTATTAGATTCAACTGACTTTCGGTAACGTCTTAATACATTAATTTAATTAACAAAGAGTTTTATATTTTTAGCGGTTCCGTCGCATCATTAGAATCCTGTCGTTCATCTTCCTTTAGTTCCTTGGCAGGGAATTCAACTCACTTATCCTCAGACAATATCACTCCCAAAACAATAAAAAAGGAGTTTGAAGAAAATAAGAAGTAAAAATTAGTTTCCTACAAAGCATAT
This sequence comes from Strongyloides papillosus, assembly GCA_005656395.1. Lineage (NCBI taxonomy): Eukaryota > Metazoa > Nematoda > Chromadorea > Rhabditida > Strongyloididae > Strongyloides > Strongyloides papillosus. Next base: position 446,820 of record SRSI01000071.1, read on the forward strand.
TGTGAAAATATATATTTATGAGAAAAAACTTTTTGTAAAATAAGAAGTCTATCATTAAAATTATATTTATATAATAACTTTATATATTTTATTTATATTCTCAGTTATCTTTTGTACATTAAATTTCAAAAGATTATATAACAACTGAAAATGGAAATAAAAATATGAATAAGAAAACTGGAAGTATAAACTTTTTATTTAACAAAAAATAAGAATAAAATTAATGGCACGGGCTATGAATAATTGGATGTGGAAACAGTTTGTATCAATATTTCATCCCTATGAATAGACACAGCAGGATGGAATGATTTGTTTTTGAAGATATAAAAAAGTTTAACATAATTGAATAAATCAGCATTTAATAAAAAAATAAATACATAAATGCATATATCTATAGATGTGTTTTTGAAGCAAAATATATGTTTATCTATTATACATTATTAGCATCTTTTTTGTTTATATGTTAAATACCATCAAATTTTTTTACACTATTAAATAAATAAAATTATCTTTTGATATTTTTTTTGAATTTTATTATCAATAAAATATTATTATATTTGTTTTATGATAAAAATTACCTATCATAAAGTTTTTTTTATTTTCTCAAATTTATTATTTTCCTTATATAAATTACTTTAAAATAAAAATAGCATTTATTTTTATTATATTACTAGTTGTACCTTTTAAAATTGAAATAAATGTATTATATTTAATTTAAATTATCGTTTATTTTTGGAATATATGTTATTTATTCAATTTTTATTCACCTTATTTCACAATGAAATATGAAATACAAATAATATTATATCAAAAATATTAAACTCCTAAATGTTGTTATTATTATAAAAATGGGTTGTCATTCCATAAAAACATCAACTTTTAAATGTTTGTTTAGTATCAAAAAAGGGAAATTTTAAGTTTCAGGAGGCAGAGAAGTTACTTGACATTTAAATAAACCTTCTACTATTATGATATACTTTAAATTATTACCCCACTCAATTACACATACTACTTATCGTTCTCGGAGATATATTTGTTTTACATAAATTTAGATTTTTTACTTTTATTTTTTTAAGAACATTAAAGTATTTTTATATCTCATTTATCCAATTATTGTTTTCCCACTTGATGAATGATAATTCCTTAATTAATTCTCAAATTATTAATATATCATGCTAATATATAATATCGAGAGGAAATGTGAATATTTTATGTTACTTATTTATTATAGTTATGTTAATAATCATATAACAGGCAATTCTTGACACAATTTTTAACAACACACCAATCAAAAGTTTTTGTAATTTTTTTCATTATTTTCTTTATACAATGAATTGTCTATTTGAAATAATATTTTCGATATTTTTTGTTATAAACAATATACAAATGGTTGTGATAGTTGATAAAAGTTTCAAATGTATCACAGGTAGGTGAATAATATTGATGTTATTATTATTTCCCTAATTTTTAGATTCAAAAATTCAATTATCTTATCTTTTCTTCACATTACCAAAGCAACCATGCTATTGTGAGGCATCATGGAATGAGGTTGTGTGTAAAAATAAGGAAAACTATATGAAGATGTCTAAAGAAGTTACACCATCACTATGTATCTGCCAAAAATACTCACACTCTAATGAGAAGTGCCTTCAATTTATGATGAGGTGTGTAGCAAGGAATAGGACATTACAAAAAAGTGATTCTAAAAAATCATATTCTTTAAAAAATAACTATAAATATAAAGTTTCATTGGGAAAGAGGAGGAATAATTTATGTTCATGTTGTTTTAATCAACCAGATGAGTATTGTGATCATTTTTCGTGTAATGAAATGGTACCATACTTTGAAAAAGACAAAGAAACATCATGTAACTGTTTTACAACACTTAATTTTCCTTATTATATTTGTAATAGCTCTACGAGTAGTGTTATTGAATCAGAGGGAATATTAAATTCTCATGTCCCAGAGAATTTTAAATATAGCAAGAAGAATAAATTAAGTGAAAATTATGAGATTGATAAGAATTATAATGTGATATCATCTGAGTTGAAGAAAAATAGCGAAAAACCATCAACTGGAATGAAAATTTTAACTAATGGTATTCTAATAAATATTTGTGGAGGTTTAGTGTTAATTTTAGTTGTTGGTTTGATAGCTTGTTTTGTAACAAATAACACAAAAAATAGTTCTCAAAGATCTCGTAGTCAGATAGTTGATCCAAATACTGAATTTTTAATGGATCAACGGACAAATGTTTAGTCTTTTCTTTTTAAAAATGGATTTTTATATATTTTTCATAATTTTTTGTAAATTGTAATGGAATTCTTACTTTAGATAAGGTATATTACGAATAGATTTTAGTAAATTTCTACATTTGTGTAATGATTTATTTTTAATTGTAATATAATTTTCGATAATTAATAATAATGCTTGTAGAAATGTTTATCACAAAGATTTCAAAAATATATGTTATATAAAACTGAGTTTAAAAGTTTAATTTATTATAAATCTTTTTACATTATATAGTAGGATTCTTGGGAACTTTTATTGTAAACAAATAATTAATTAACCAGAGTGGATATGAAAAAAGAAATAAATAATATTCAGGGATAGATTAAATAACACATATTGACAATCATTTAGTAAATGCCAATTAGAATATGGGATAATTAAAAGGACAAAGTGCTAGATTTTATTCAAAAGCTGCATTTTAGAGTTATATGAATTTCCTGTTTGATTCCAGGTGACTCAAAATTAAACATTTATGGCATTTCACAAGTGATTATATTTAATACATTATTATACATTCAGAGTAAAGTTTCATCGATTTTATGTCTAAAAAAATCAAATGTTTCACATATTGTTACTGAAACAATGTGGTAAAATCTATGATAATTATTTCAAATTTCATTTTTCATTCCAACAGTTATGAAAAAATATCCAGTAAACTTTTTTTTAAGAGCAAAAAAAAATTCAAGTTAGAAAAAAATAATTAAATTTTTAAGTTATTTCTCAATAAAGTTTTTATAAAAAATTGTTGACAAACAAATATACATGTTTTATTTTCGATTTTATAGACTTTTTTAAGTGAAACATTTACATCAACTAGTGTGGTATTTATAGAGTGATTAATTATCATTTATCTTTCTTCATATATAGAATATTTAGTAAACTATATTTATAGTTAATTATATTAAAAAAACAAATTTAAAAGAATGTTATAAAGATCTATATTGATAGAAAGTAAAAACTATGGTATTAAAAAATAGGAAAAGAGATAGAAAGAGAGAGAGAAAAAGTGAAAAAGATATATTAGGAAACGGATAAAAATTACAATATCCTTTATCTTCTATATAATTAATCCTATTCCTTTTTATTTTTTTAACTTCTACCAAATGTATTTTAATACCTATCATTAAAATAAAAGTTTGACAATTGCATCATGTATGAACAATAAAGTTATTTAGATTAAAATTTTTAATGTTTAACTATTAAAATATGCTTTTATAGAAAAAACTGGATTAAAAAAGGTTCATTCTTAATTTATCATTATCATCCCAAACAACTAACCATACATAAAGTGTTTATTATAATTATTGTCAAATTAATTAAAAATAAACTTGAAAAATAAGATAATGTCTATGATTAAATATAAATAAATATATCAAGTTCACCTTAAATCAAAAATATTATATGTTTCTCAACGATAAGTTATAATGGTTTGGATGATGAATTAAAATTAATTTTTATCATTTAGTTTAAAAAAAGATATAATATTTGTTATTATAACATTTGATTTTTTTCTTTTTTGTTACTCTCACATGGGAAAATAGTTATTTTCATTAGTAATACTTTTAAAGAAATAAAAAAACAGTTTATTTATGAGTTTTTTCTTTGAATGATTAATATTCGAGTAAAATTTAGTTAGAAAATTGTAAAAACAAAATTGTGTTTGTATGAAGTTTAGTGTGTAAAAATACCAAAATAATAGGATAAAAAAATTTGATTGGAGTGAAGGTAAATTCTTTTGGTGAGCTTAAAGAAAAGAATTTACCAAAATATCTTAAAACATTTAGTAAATTTTTATTTATTTTATTTTTTTATTAATGATCAAACATCAAGGTAGATCTATACATTGTAAACAACATCATTTTGAAACTCTATCCAATCTATTTTTATCTTAAAGGAAGTTTTATCTTACTTTATCATTTTAATGATAGGTAATATAAAAAAATGGTTCATTATTTTACATGATATTTTGAAATTTGATTTTAATTGAATTATATGGTGTCCTTTAAAATTTTAATTTATTAGTAATAGTAAAAATTAAAATTTTTACAAGGTATAATTATTAGATTTAAAAATAAATGAAACTTGATGAGTGCAGTAAAGTTTATAAAATTAGAATAAACAATTATATTAAAAAGGTAAAAATTTATATAATTTTTCAATGCAAGCTGGATTATTTAAACTTCTTATACCTTTAAAATTATACTCTTATTTGTAACAAAATAATATAATAAAATTAATATGATGATAAGTTAAGTGTTTATGCTTTGGGGCTTGTATTAATTAGTTGTTTTTAAAAAGGTATCATATCTATCACATTAATTTTAGAAACATATTTTAACATTGACAACAAGCTTATTATTTTGAGAAGATATAATAGAATTATACATGAATTAGATCCCGTGTAAATTATTCTACAAGTTAATTTGTATCTTTTTTTAGTTATTTTTTTTGTATTAAAAAAATAGGATTTATAAGTTGTCAATATAAAATATGATTAATTGTAACAAACCAATTACAATTGATACGATAAAGAACTTGTTCTATATATGATAAAAAAAACATTCCAGGTATCTAGAAACTTTATGTGACATTAAATAAATCTTATTTATTTATCAAAAAAAAGCAGCTTATCAGTACATGAAAAATTTTTTTAGCAAATTTCTATGTCAAAAACTTATTATTCTTACCCAATCCCACCCTAATCGTTTTAATAGATTTAAAAGAATGTAAACTTGTATGGGTTTTCAATTAAAATTAATAAAAAAATTTAGTAATCAGTTATATAAGCCTGGTTTTAAAGCTTTTTATTTATTAATAAACTAACCTTTGTTTTACATCAGCCGTCATAATTCATTAACAAAATTATTTCATGATGTTTAGTAAGGTAAATTATCCAGATAAAAGATGAAAAATTTTTAAAATTTTATCATTTTATGTTCAGAAATTTTTCATAATATTAATTTACATATTTATATATATAATCTTTTATTAAGATAGTTTTAATATAAAAATTATCTATTTAAATTTAAAGTATTTAAATTTTAACTCTTTTTTACTTAACTTTATTTACAAAATATTTCAAACCTAGAATAAGATAAGTGTTATTAAATAGAGGTTACAATTAATTTTATTTTGTAAGTACTATTGTCTATAGTAGGTAAACTTTTTTATGGAGCATTTAAAATTTTTTAAAGTTAAATGCCCACAATTTTATACTACACCATTATAAAAATATTATATATATCAGATGTATTATATTTTAAGAAATGATAACATTATTCTTTTCATGTTATATACAATTGTTGTCATAAATTACCAAATTAATAGAATTAAATATACATCATCATACACATATGTAGACGCTCCGATTCTTTTCTGGATTTTAGGCTCTCTAAACTTTGTAAGACTGGGGTGTTATTAAATAATCACCTTCACTCCATTATACTTAATCACATTAAACATATATCTATACATATATATAAAATTTTTGTTTTGTAGGCGTACCTTAAAGAAGATTCAAATTAACAAAAATCTTTTATCCACTAAAATTCATTCAGGTAAAATTTTATCGCTATCTTTTCTTTGTATAAATTTGTTCAAAAGTTTTGTAGTTGGTAAAATTTATTAATTAAATAGAGAATAATGGCACTCATTGTGTCTCATCTTTATTTCACAAAAAAGATAATCTATATAATATTAATAATATGCTTAATAAACTTATCAACAAAAAATATATATGGTAAGCAATTAAAAAAATTAACCCTTTTTTAACTTCACTTCTAAATTATTTTTAATATTGTTATTATTTTTTTTGTAGCAGCAATAAATTCACCATCAACAAATGATATATCAGATGAGGGGAGTGGTGAAGGATCTCGAGTAAATGGAGCACCAGCATCACCACCAGATGATGTAGCTGAAAAGGAGACATCTAATGGTGAGAAGGACGAAAAAGATGAAAATACAGAAGGTCTTTGTGTGGATAAACATGATCTTTGTAAATTTTGGTCTAATATTGGTGAATGCCAATCTAACAAAGATTGGATGACCAAAAATTGTCCAATATCATGTAATTTATGTAATGGTATGTTAAAAAATCAAATATATCTAAATGTGTTAAAATAGTGGTGGGTAGTAATGTAATTTTATATTAAAATTTAATTAATCACTATCATAACTGGATACTAGTGATATATATATACATTTTTATATATTTATTAAAATTTTTAAAATAGTTTTTGACTTTAACCCTAACATAATAAGTATATATATTTTCCTTTTTTCATTAATTAATAATCTTTTAAGAAAAGATAAAGATGTAGTAAAAATACTTTATTAATTATTTCGTATTGCGTTAATACATTCTAAAATTAGCAAACAGGGTTTTTCTTTTTATTTTTTTAAAGTTTAGAAATAGGATGTGATTAACTATGAAAAGGAATCTCAATAATTTTTGTGCATTTTCTTGGTTAATATTATACATTTTGAAAACATTTTTGACAAAGAGCATATTTAATTTAATATGTCATTTTAAATTGTTTTGATAAAGAAAGTAATGGAGATATATTGTAGTTTGTAAAAAAAAACACATTTGTACGACATTAAATTTATAGTACTATAAAATTTTTTTACCATCCTTTTTTTCAGGATCTGCTATTTGTATTGATAGGCATAGACTTTGTGGCTTTTGGACAGCTATTAATGAATGTGAAACAAATGCTGTATGGATGTTGTCAAATTGCGCTCTTTCCTGTAAGGCATGTAAAGGTAAGTTAATAATTTATAGGATCTTTTATTTTATGTCCTTGAACTTATTAATATTATTCCTTTTTTAACTTATTTTATATTAATATTTTTCTGTTTTATTATCTTTTTTTCTGTATTAGAATTTGAAAATAGTGTGTTTTTTGTTTTTATTATCCAACATGATATAACATTTTATTTTTATTTTTTATTTTTTTTCCATATCACTAAATATAATACAATGAAATGTAGGACAATGAAAGTACCTATCAATATTATTAATTTTAGAAGGAAAGTAATAAAAATTAAATTTTATATAGTAATGTAAAGGAGTAGATATTGCGTTTATTGCAAATTACCTAAAATTGAATTTATTTTGATGTGTTATATATATTTGTTTTCCCTTTGACATATCATTGAATTTCTCATTATATAATTATTAAAAATATATTACAGGATATATATGAAAACTTTTTAATTACCTATAAATAAATTTATACATAGATCTCGTTAACACTTCATTATATTTAAAACCTTTTTCGTATTTAATTATTAATCAGTAATTTGCTAACAACTATTATTTTAAAACTAGATTTTTAGTGAGATTAATAAAAGTTAATATGAAAATTCGTATAATACATCTTATTCGATCTTTTTAGGGAAACCAACAAATGACATCTCTATTAAAGGAAACTCAAATGATATAATTTTTTCGGAGAGTGATTGTACATTTACTCCAACAAATGAAGAAATTGTAAGAAGAAGGCATATATCTATTTCTGATGTAAGAAATAGTAATGGAAAATTCGGATGTGTCACACCCTTACCTCCAAATGATTGTAGAAAAAATTTATGTTATCATTTAAAATTCAGAACATTTGATGGATCATGTAATAACATTGATAGGCCACTGTGGGGTGCTGCATTTACACCATTTACTAGATTTAAAAAAGCTATATATGACGATGGATTTTCTGCTCCTGTTGCATCATTTGCTGCCGTTAGGCCATCAGCTCGGGAAGCTTCACGTTTATTATTATCTTCCTCAGCTGAGGTAACAACAAAATCAAATGCTCTACTCATGCAATGGGGACAATTTTTGGCTCATGATATGTCAAAAACTACTATGCTTAATAATCAAGAATGTGCAACATGCACCTCTAATCAAGGGCGTTGTTATTCAGTTATGTTATCACGTGCTGATCCTACATTTGGAAGATTTATGTGTCTTCCTGTTGCTAGAAGCACACCAATATGTGGTTCTGGTACTGAAATGGATAATACAAGAGAACAATATAATGAAAATACAGCTTTTATTGATGGTTCACTTATTTATGGATCATCAACAAAAGACCAATTCTTATTTAGAAAAGGTGCATTTTTGAAGACGAAAATTGTTAAAGGAAAAGTTTTCCCACAAATTGATAGTAATAATAATATTGTTGGTGGTGATGATCGTGCTAATATTTTTGTTGGTCTTGCTGCATTACATACATTGATGGTCAGACAACACAATAGAATTGCTTTAGCATTTCAATCAATTAACCCACATTGGGATCAAGATCGTATCTTCCATGAAACAAGAAAAATCATTGGAGCTATTATTCAAAAAATAACTTACAGAGAATATTTACCAAGAATTTTAGGAAGAAGAACAAGAAGAATTTTGGGACCATATAATGGATATAATGATGATGTCAATCCATCAATTGCTAATGAATTTACTGGATGTGCATTCCGTTTTGGACATGGTATGCTTCAAGAATTTTATCCATTCTTAAATGAGAACTTTGATCAAGTTGGTGGTGTACCGTTTAATGATGGTATGTTTAAGTCTGGTCATATTATTAATAATGGAATTGATCCATTATTAAGAGGTTTATTAACATTACCAGCTAAAATGCCTCAAAGATTAACATTTGCTGTGACAGAAAGAATCTTCGGTAACTCAGATTTGGGATCAATTAATATTCAAAGGGGACGTGATCATGGTATTCCTGGGTACGTAGCATGGAGAGATATGTGTAATTTACCAAAGGTAAAAGATTTTGATGATCTTAATACAACAATTACTTCGGCTGTTATTAGAAATAATTTGAAACTTCTCTATAAACATGTCGAAAATATTGATATGTACATAGGATCCCTCCTTGAAGATCCTGTTGATGGTGCTATATTTGGGCCAACATTAATATGTATTGTTGGCAAACAATTCAAAGCTCTCCGTGATGGTGATAGATTTTATTATGAAAATAGAAAAATATTTACTGATGAACAGGTTAATGCTATCAATAATATAACATTAGCAAGAGTTCTATGTGATAGTGGTGATAAAATGAGACATGTGCCCAAAGAAGGATTTAATCAAGTTAAGGCTGAAGATTTAGTTGATTGTACTACATTACCAGTTATAGATTTATCTCCATGGAAAACAGCTATGTAATTAAAAAAGAAAGAAATACTTTATTACTAATTAAAATTCCTGGTTTTATGAAGACTATTTTTGAATTTATTTACTCTAAGCTTGTCATTATACTGCGTCACAAAGATCATGTAACAATTATCCTATCGAATAGTCTTTTGTTTTGCTTTTTATCATTTATTTGCAATAATTTATAGTTTATATAGAAATGTGTAGTTTTTTTCCAGAATAAGTAATCAAGAAATTTTAAAATACGGATCTTTGTTATGAGTAATGTCAAGTTTAGCAAAAAACAACAAAATATTTCCATTATTTACTAATAGAATATTTATTGATTTCAATAAAGCAAAAAATCCTGTTAACAGGGAAACAAATTTGATGTAAATAAACCAAAAAAATTATGTTCTTTTAACAATCAATAATAACAAAAAATTTAATGGCTAAAAATATTATTTTATATAGAAAAAATTTTTTTCCCACCAACATCTGTCTCCCGTACATTTTTTTTAATATTTGTAAATTTGATATAATTTAACTTTTAAATAAAAATAAAATTAATTTGTTAAACATTCATTTGTAAAATGTTCTGGCCATACATTAATCCATTCATCAAATGATTGTACCAACCTGAAGTAGGATCCTTTATCACTTTCTTTTAACTCTAGTAATGGTAATATACTTATTCCAAAGATGGATGATATTGCTGAGACGACTCTTTCTAACTCAAAATCGTCTCTAAATAATAAACAATGATATCCATTGGTGTTATCAAATATTATAATAACATGCCTATTATCAGTATCATGGTACATAATTTTAGTGTTTGTATCAATTTTTTTACTAAAATATACACGCATACTACCTTTTTCATTAAAATTAATATGTTCACTCGCAATTAAGATATGATTTTTTGTGGCAAAGAATAACGTTGAAATGGGGCGATTAAATTCTTTAAATTCAGAATTTTCTAAAAACTCCTTCATTATATTCATCCATTTGCACATATCATTATAATTTAAAAATCCCAATTGAAAACGTGTCTTATTGTAGTTATCTTTAGGGATGACTGTAAAAATATGTAAATCAGAAGGATCATCATACTCTTCAACAATATTTTCAACATGTTCACAAATAACCATAGAAAATATAGCATCTTTACCTTCAGGATCTCTAAAGCCAATTATTTGATTATACGTCAGTTCACAATAAGCCTCTCTCCATGGTTTATATGGTTTACTACTAACAATTTTCCATGATGTTGTATCCTCCTCACGATATAATAATTTTGCCCCCGTGGTACTGGAACCACCTTCATTTAAAGATGAAATATTTTCATGTTTCCAGTATATTAATGAGAAGCATTCGACAGTAACATCATCCTTTTTTAGTTCATCTTTCAAGAATTTAATGTGAAAGAACCTTTTAATATTTTGATCAATACTAATAATAGGCATATTTATATTCTTATCACCACTATCATTAATACTCTTTTCACAAGTAATTTTAATTTTTTTAAAAATATTCTGTCCCAACAATTGGGATCCAATGTCAATACAATATGAAAAGTTATTCTTTTTAACGATACAATTGTCCATAATAAAACACCCATTTTTAGAGGAACATATAATTGATTGATAATCATAAGAGATAGATATCATATCAATATCATTTAACGGTATAATTAAATGTGTTACATAACTCGCACTTTCATGTTTTCTTTCTAAATTTTTTGTTGGTGTATATGATGATTCATCATCCTCATCTCTATCATTTAACTCGTTATCAATTATTTTTGGTTCCTCTGATATAGCTTCACAGGCAAATGCAATTCCTTCTGTTACTTTTGATAATAGGTAAATATTCATATTGGATATACATAAATAGCGGAATTTTGGTTCTTCAATGGAGTGATCAATGAAAACACCAAACATACTATCAAATTTTTCTTTACCATCCAAAAATACTTCAGCCAGGAGGTGCATGATATCACCAGGATCTTGAGGTATCTCACCATATTTACTTTCATTATTTATATTCTCCTTAACAATTGGTGTTGATTGTCCATCATCATTTGACATATCACTATCAGCAGGTAAATCAAAAAGATTCGTTCCAGTTGTTGTTATTCTTGATGTTGGTTCATGAAATAACTCAGCTAATGATGTTGTTGGTGATTTACCAAACATATCAGTTTGTCCAAAATTACGTATACTATTTATTAAAAATGATTCAGGGTTGGTACGGTTTCTTGTTAATTTAACAGTCTTAAAAGTATTCTCATATTTCTCAAGAACTTTTTCTTTTTTGTCATCAGTTGAATTTTTGCGATTCTTTAATTTGCTAATACAATTTTCAGTAAAATTATTTGATGGTACAGATTCAGATTTCAACTCATCAACAGTTTTTGAGATAGTTCGTATCCTATTACTTCCTAATAATTTTACTTCTTTCTCTATTTGTACCATTCTTTCTCTTTCTAATTGTTCATCATTTGTTAATATCTCAATTGGAGATCCTTGGATTGGTTTATCAGTACTATTATAAGGATTCGCAGCACGCATCATTTCCAAGTGCTTTTCAATGGCATTTTCTTGTCCTTCAACCTCCTCAACTTTACAATTTGAAAGTATTTTTGATAAATCACCCTCTGTAACATCTTCTTGCATCTTTTTTAGTTTGAATTCTTTTGTTTTTGATCCTTCATTATCGTCAATTAAATAGTTATTTAAACTAGAACTTTTATCAGGTTCTGTATCTTTTATTAAGTAGTTACATTCAATAATAGAATCTTCAGAAGATGTTGACAAAGAATCGTCATTACTTCTATTTGGTAATATAAAATTATCAATTACATCAACGGCAGGCCTAATTTCATTTAAATTTGTATGCATTTCATCAGATTGTGGGATTAGTATAAAGTCAGTTTTTACATCTATTATTGATAACTCCGTTAATATATAATCTTGTATTTCTTTATTAAAAAAAGCTGCTTTATCAGAGTAATATTTAACATTTAACTTCCTATCACCATTAAAAAAACAACGTAGATGGTGTTGTAAAAATTTTGAAGTAAGTGATGATTTTAACCATCCAATACAATTTAAATGATTATCATCTTTCCCAAAATCGAATTTAATATCAAGAATTTCTCTTTTTGTAAGGTATTCACATAAAAATTTCCAATAACTTAAATCTGATGATAATATACTAAAAAGAAATAGAATTAAATATTTTCATATAACTTACCCGTGTCTAAGAAATTGATCTAAAGCAATAATCAATTCAACAGCAAGAGGATTTTTTCTCGTTAACTTTAAATTATCGCCATCAAAGGATATTTGCTTTTTAATATCGCCAAATGCTTTTTTTAATTTTTTATAATATCTTTTATGTTGGAGTTTGGAGGTGGTTTGGCGATACTCAACCAAAACAAAGGGTGATGTGGTATACATAATGTTTAAAATTATGTTAGTTGTAGGTATTATATTTTGTATGACAAACCCGTTAAACTATAAATTTAAAAAGAATTTTAGGTTATAAAATTTAGAAAATAGATATAAATATAAAGATTATGTAAATGTAATGATAATTGCCTTTTTATAATATAAACAAATATCATTGGATTGAAATAACAAAAAAAATTTATTGTAAAGGATTATAGTGATATTTTGGTATGATTATAAGTGATTTTACTTTAATGATTATGTTATAAAAACTATTAAAGAACTTATACAACTTTTTAAAGTAAATTTTGTTCACAATGAATAAAAAGTTATGGGAAAGATGAAAATTCAAAAATAAATTATGATTAATACAAAAAAACCAACTAAAACAATTGAATTTAACAAAAATTTAAGGATTTGTTATTATCAAATAAAAAACAGGTAAAAAATAAACCTGATTTAAAGATTAATGAATCGTGATTGCTACAAAAACAACGAATTGGAATAGCGTAACATGTTACTCATATACCCATAAAATGCAAATAAATAAATGTACTATCTTATTAAAATAAATTAAAAAATTTATTAGAATTATTTAAAAACTGATAACAAGCAAATAATGTAAAAAAACCGAAAAATATTAATTGTAATTTATTGATTATGTTTATCAATAAATTTATGCACCGTTTTGTCTGTTTTTGTAACAAGGTTCATCAAACCATCAACATCATTATGGTTATTACTACTACTAGTAGTCTCTTGCGATTTATCTTTTGTAACTTTTGTAAATGCTTCCTTCTCAGATGATTTTTTTTTCTCCAATTCATGTTGATGAATGCGCTCCAATAACTTTTTAGTTCTTTCATTTTCATTGAAATTTTTAAATATTTCATAGGTATCATTATTTAGTTTAATTCTACTCTTTTCGAGTGCAGCAAATTCTTTTCTTTGTTGCTCTGTTGGAGGTACCTCTGGATGCCATGTTCCGATGACTTTAGGTGTTGTTTTTAGTACACCTTTCTTATTTTTACGATTTTTCTTATTCTTCCTCGATTTTATGCCTTTATTATTTGATGGTTTACCTTTCTTTGTATTTTTTCTGGTTGATGGTGGATGGAAAGTGGTATTAGAACGAGAGAGAGTAGTTTGTTTAGGTGTTGCAGTAATATTGCCAACATTTTTCAAATTTTTCAATTTATTTTCTCCTAGTTTATTGGTGTTGTGATATGAAAGATTATTAACTTCATCAAATTCTTTACTCATATTATTAACCAACTCATCAGTTAACTCTTTTTCAATTTCTAGTATTGCCATTTTAACAGCATTATGATCCATTGTTGTATTAATAGCATCATGACGAACCTTCTCCAAATTGACTCCCATGTTATATAACTTCTCAAGTGCCTTAATTTGACTAACCTCCCTTTGAGTGGTGGCATTCAATGATTTTTTAAGGTGATCAATTATAGAAACACCAGATTCTCTGTCATCAAGTATTTCTTTCAAACTTCTAACATCACTTTTTTTAAGATATTCATAAAGAACCTTCAAAAATTTAACTATCTTCTCCTCAACATTCTCAATTTCAATATTATTATTGACAAGGCTCTCATCAACATGACCTGAAGAAGATAGATTTTTATTCCCATTTACCTCTTCTATTTTATTTTTCTCAACAGATATATTGTTTCCTTGATCTGAACTGTGATCTTTTATAGATAACGTTCTATCATTTTTTTGATTGTTGACCTTTACAATATCTTCTCCAGATCCTTCAATAATATCATTATTTTTAGTTATATCATCTACAGTGGTAAGCTTTGACGTCGTTGGAATAAGATTATCTCCGATAATTCTTTTATCAATCATGCCATCACTCTTCGGTGATTGAACCAATTTCTTATTACCTTCGTCGATTTTTCTTCTATCTATTTTGTCATCTTTCTGAAATAGTAAGATAAGTTGTGTCAAAATAAAATATATTTTTAAAATCAGTAATTTTTTTATTATAGAGTTTTTATATGTATATTACTAGGTTAAATGTTATTATATGTTATATATCATTTAAAATTAATTATCCCCAAAAAATGGAAAACTTTCAAGTAACTTGTTATAAATATTTTCCATTTTGTCAACAAACTGATAATCAACGGAAGAATCATCATTGTAATCTGATGCCAATGAATCAAGAGTTTTAATGACCTTAATAGCTTTGTTTATTATAGAATGTGATTTTTGTGGTATAGTGTTAAGTTTTGGTGAGTCATTTATAGGTTTTAGAGAGCTATCTTGATTATGTCTTAATCTACTGTAAATGTTATATTCATCTGAAGGATCATCACCATGTGAAGGTGATTTATCATCATCCAATCCTAATTTAATTATTTGTTTCATCCCATCAACCATATTACTAATTTCACTTATTATGCTGTTAGTTGTTTTCTACAAAAATGATGGATGGTTAGTCAAAATAATAACAACTAATATTTTTTTGGATAATTTTTATGTGACATTTTTAAATTTTACTTACCACTATAGGTGTTGATGATGCAATATCTTCAGGTTTCCGCGTCATAATATTCTCAAAATCATTTGTCATTCCATCGCCACTTCCTTCATTATCAATTTCTTTGGTAACATTTAAATTTTTAGGATCCTTTGAATCAATAAATGTCAAAAGGACAACATCTTTTTTATTATTCTTATCTTTATCAAATTCCCTACTGTCATATTCACTATCATCACTGTAATAATCATCCTTTTTTCTATCCTTTTCCTTCTTTTTAGAGTCATCATCCACACCATTTCCATCACTAATTCCAAGGAATTGTAAGATTTTATCAAATTTATCCCATAAAGGATTATTTGCTCTTTCCATCTATAAGAAAAAGGTAAATAACATTAAAGAAAAGGATAAAAAACTTACGGCAAGATGGCTTTCTTTACTACGTTCACAAATAAATCTTACAGGTTTATCAGGGAGATTCATTGAAACGTCACATACCATTGGTTGAACAATTTTTTTATTAATTAAATAGTTTGCACATTTTTTGTCATTTTTATATTCTATTGAGCCATCAAATGGCATAAATGAGTAATTTATGTTAGTTTTATCTACCCATATCCAATCACTAGAATTTGATGATGGTAGATATAAACCAATTTGAATGTGTCTTTCACCAACACCAGTAATATCGTTAGCATAATGTTTTAGGATCCATTGTAATTCATTATCACTATTAATTGAAACTAAGTCAGCATCTTGTGATAAACAATACTCACGAGCACTTAACCATGATTGCCATCCAATATGAAATTGGTATTTATTATTATTTGGGCCTGGAATCCATGTTGTTGTTGGTCTAATATTAACACTAGATATTGTTTGGAACTTAAATGAAATAAAAAAATATAAAATGTAAAAAATGATAAATCTTACTTTGGGAATAGCATGCAATTGTGATATTATAAAATAAAGAAGAAAGAGCACTTTGAATATTATCATAATATACGATTGGCAAACTCTAAGATAAGTGGTATTTAATATAAATGACAGTTACAGGATAAATTGCCGTTTTAACTTTTATGATATAAGATCATCCCTAGTAAGGTGGTAATCTTATGACGTAACCTAATTTGAGGAGCGCCATACGACCTGATTACTAGTTCATTAAAAGCCTCTTCTTAATAAAAAGATATAGGAAGAAAACATTTGGTAAATGTTAATATATTATATAGATATTTTAGTATTAAAAATGATTCCTAATAAAAATAAGGATGAGATTGAAAAAAAGTATAGAATAAATCGAATTAACAATAGTGATAGTCATGTTATTAAGGATAATTTTTCATTATAATTGTAAAAATATATATTTTTAATTGGATAATTAAGAGTAAAGTTTTCTCTTTCAGAAGAATTGACCTAAAAGATATAACTTGTATTTTATAATTGAAAGTAATTCATTACTAAGGATTTTTTTATTTCAAAAAAGTTTGTTTTTTTAATGATTTAATATAAAATAATAAGTATGATAATTTATAAATTTATTATAAGGAAGAGAAATCAAAAACTTTTATTTTTTAATGTTATATGATTGTTTTTGCAAAAGAGAGAAAAAAAAAGTAAATTAAATTAACTGAAGGTTGAGAAGATAATTCGACATATAGAAAAGCTAGTTGTTTCTATTCAAATTAATTTATTTATTTATAAATTTCATTACCCTGTACTCTTTTAAATGTATCACGTAATCCGGGTAATCCAATTAAGCATTGCTCCATTTTCATGTAATACCATCTATGTCGATTGAAAAAACTTTTTACCCATAAATTATAGAAGTATATTTGTTTTAAAACATTTCCATTTTCTCCAAATAAACATATTTTATTTGATTGTATAAATATAATACATGTGTATAACATGTATTTTTTTCGGTTCAAACAAAAAAGGACGAAATAAATATCAATAGAATTTTTTTTTGTTACAAAATAATCTTGACCTTAAAGATATAACATAATTTTAAAATTTAATTTACTCCAAATATCTTTAAAATAAAATTTCATATACACCCAATTACAACTACATTTTCTTTTTTAGAGATATTAAATTATTAATCCAACTTTAATATTAAAAAATACTATATAATATATTTATATATCCTTACCATTAAAATTTAATTATTTATAAATAAAATAATAAATATTTCAATAAGGAAGTTATTAAATAAATAATTATTTTTTTTATAATTTTATAGTTTTATAAAAATGGCAAATTTAAAATGTATTTCCGGTGATGGAATAGGATTAGAAATTTAATAGTAAGTTTTAGCTGATATTTTCTTTTTTAAAAATATACCCCCTCAACAAATATTCTTTTTTTCAATAGAAATATTAAACTTTTTAAATATTTTAAAATTCTATATAAAAGAAGAGTAGGTATTATTAATGTGTGTACCTTTGTATATAAATAATAATTTTAAATATGCGATATAATAAATATATGATAAAGTTTCTCTTGCTTTAATTATTATTGGTATTTTTCTACATACTCTTATTAAAGATTATATGTTATAAAGCTACATTTACATTACATTTCATCACTGTTAAATTGAATATTTCATTAGACAGATATAAAAATATAAAACAAAATATAATATACAAATAGAATATTATATGAATAATAAATATGATAAATGTAGTACAGAAAAGCGATACAGTGTTTTTTGTGCCTTCCTACCATTGATTAAAAAAATTGGTAAAGTTTTATAATAGTTTCAAAAAACTTTTACATATATTAAAAAAATGTTTTTTATCCTAAAATTCTGTACATATGCATAGTCTTTATTTTGGTATGTACTAATTTTATTATTTTTTATTTTTAGATGTCTCAAATATCATTAAATGTTGTTTTAAGTGAAAGTCGTGTTTTTGTTAAAGATTCATTAATTGGACATGTTTTAGTGGAGTTAGATGAAAGTGATATAATAGTTCAGGAGTTATATGCTGAATTTCGTGGTGTCACAACAACAGGATGGGTTAATATTCATACAGACAAAATTTTTGAGAATGTCAAAGAACATTTTTGCTACAAAGTATTATTTAATAACAGTCCAATACGTTTAGATAAAGGTTTTTATCAATTTCCCTTCACTTTTCGTGTTCCTGATGATTGCCCTAATAGTTATGAAAGTGAATTTGGTTCTGTTAGGTATTCTATACGCGTGGTTCTTAAACTTGACTATGAAACATCTATTGTTGAAGAGAACTTTCCATTTTATGTATTTAACAAAACATATTTCGATGATTTACCTGTTTCAATGTTAAGGAAGTTAGTTTATAAAGATGAAATAGATTTTACAGTTTGTTCTATACCAACTGGTTCTATATACCTCTTCATTGGTCTCCCAAAAACAGTTTATCATTTAGGAGAGGTAAATTTTTATTTTTTTCTTTCTTTAACATGTACCATATATATT
Organism: Strongyloides papillosus; assembly: GCA_005656395.1. NCBI lineage: Eukaryota > Metazoa > Nematoda > Chromadorea > Rhabditida > Strongyloididae > Strongyloides > Strongyloides papillosus. The sequence continues at coordinate 465,692 of SRSI01000071.1, forward strand.
ATGATTATTATAGAGATATGTACATAATAATATTTTTTTATTTATTTCAGGAAATACAAGTAGATTTAAGCATAAAAAATAGTAGTAGAAAAAATTTAAAGCAATGTTGTTTACAATTAATAATGAAATGTGAATTAGAGGCAATTTCAAGATATGAGCATATTAGCGAAAAAAAGCTTATTGAAGTTGTGATAGACCAGTATGAAATTGGGAAAATAAAAAAAAAATCGGAGGATCAAATAAGGGATTGTAAGCTTATTGTTCCTGAAAATGCTACTCCAAGTCAAATTGATTGTTTTAGAGAGAATATAATTACTCAACAAAATAGAAAATGTGAATTACACTCTGAACAGGGTAATGGTGTGAAAAATAACCCATTAATTATGATAAGTTATTGTTTGAAATTTCTTGCTCTCCCTGGTATTGAAACAGAAATTCCATTAGTTTTTACAACAAGAGGCTTTAAACCTGATAGAAGTTCTTATCCAAAAATGAATAATAATCAATCATCAATGTTAAGTAGTCATTATAGTACATTAACAAAAGACAGTTCCCCTGTACCAGAGGCAGTTGAAAAGATATATCAAAAAAGAAAGACAGAAATAAATGAAAAAAAATTTGTCCATAGAAATAATTATCTTCAAAGAGGTCATTTCTATGATTCAGCCTATACAACACGTCCAATTCTTCGAGGTGAATCTATCTAATCTCTTTGGGAAGTATAATAAAGTTCAACTTAGCATACCAATGATAAATATGGTAAAGTATAATCCCACTTAGAGGGGTGTCCAATCATTTTCCATCCAATTAAATTCAAGATATCATCATTTGATGTAAAAATATTTTCATCACCAAGATATGGTATGTAATGAAGCATTACCTGTTCAGAACAATGATTTTTTTTTCTTTCATTATACTTAGTACACCTAGCTATACATGGTAATATTTGTCCATGATATAATATTAATATACGAACAATTATTGGTTTACCATTAGTAAATGGATTTGGTGCTTTAACAAATATAATATTTGATTCCATTGGCGATCTTACTTTTTGAATTTTTTCTTCCCAATTGTAATATGAATCATCTGTATCAATAACTTTTACCTACAAAAAACGAAAATAAGAATGATTGATGGTATGATTAATTAATTTACTATTAATTTTTCCATATCAAATGGTGACTCATTTATCAATGTAAATTGAACACGAAACCAAACATAATCATCAAGTGGTTTTGAAAATTGCATCATATTCATGATAGTATTATACATTTCCTGCCCATCAGTAACTTTTGAGTGGCAAGAAAAAACAATATATGGAGGCGTTATTCGTAATATTGATGGATGAGCACTTAAATCAACATTTAAATAGCTTCTTGAAATATAACTATGTGTATATGGAATATTCGCTGTTTCCAGATCTTTTCTAATTTTTAATGTTATTTTTGGTTCACAAACATCATAGAATTGTGTAGTTTCATTAATGCAATAACTTTGGCAATACCTTCCATATTGATCTTTAGCTTTAAATGTTACCGTTGTTGAAAGGGATGATGAAATTTTTGGTAATGCCAAATATATAATACCATTATATTCTATATTTTTTGGCTTTTGCTCAACATACGTTGTTACATTAAAATTATAATCATCATCAATGTTAATTATTTGAGCATACGGATGTGTTATTGGCTTATTTTCACTATCTAGTAATAAACTTTTTCCCCACAAAACATTACCTGGAATTAGGTCTAACCTTTCTAAGTTGTTATATTGAATTGTCGATGAAACTTGACATTTACCATTAAGGCATATAGAATTATAACATGAATCTTGACCTTCAAGATTACTGCAATTACCACCTAATTGAATTTTACTTTTACATCTCCATGTATTTTTATCACACCAATAATAAGGACTGTCATAGCAAATTGGATCGGATGGTGAACAATGTTTGACATTTTTATAGGTATAGTAGTAATCAGTGTAATCATTAGACAAACCATCAATATTTGTTAAACTAAATGGTTTCATTTGTGCATTAGGCAAATGTAAATCACCACAAGTATTCTAGAAATGACAAATAATAATTTTTGGTTATAATAATTTTTTTACAAACCTCAGCATATTGAATTTCACGTTCTCTTCTACTCTGTTTTAGTTGCCTAAAACGTTCCCAAATATTATCAATAAAAGCGTGATGTAAATAAAAAGCTGGATCATTGGGACTAACTCTTATAACATACATGAATCCACCAACCCAAACATGTGACAAACCATGCATTGATTCAAATGTTCTATCATGACAAAATGTTAAATTTGAGTAATGATCTCTTCTTAATATCCAATCAACATCATCCGGTGATAGCAGTCTATCGTTTCCTTTACCACCAGTATATCTGTAAAGTTTTTTAATTTTTACATTACTTAAAGGCATAAAAACATTTGTTGTCCAATCTTTAAATGGTCCTGTTTTAACGTAGCCATTACCGTTACCAAAAAATTTATCAGACCATATGATACTATCTGATGGTTCTGGAAGACCATGATCGAGAGTTGAATCCCAGTATGGCAATGTAACTCTAGAATCAATATTTTGAAGAGCATTCTCAAACTGTTTTAAAAATTCTCTATGCCATGGAAGGAAAGCAGCTCCCCAATGAGCACCAGGAGCACTATCAGGATAATGAATTAAAATATGAAGATCCCATAATGTAATGTTATCAATCATTCTTTTTTTTAATTGATTCATAGCATAATGAAGTCTTTCTCTTTCATGATCATTTAACATTCTGTATTCTTTACGTATGAGGCGTTTTTTAAAATTATCATACAAGTCTCTTCTAGACCTCTTTAAATAATAAATTTTAAGTTAAAAAGAAGGTAAAAAAAACGTTAATTTACCGTTTTATTGTAGAATATTTTAGAACTATGCTTTGTTTCTAACCTTGACAAGTATAGCAACTGTTTTTCTATGTAAAAATTGAATACATTAAATGGTGTTGATTTAACCTACTTGTTACTTTGTTTGTAGTGTATTCTTTCGATTTGGATTCCTCAATCCACTTGGCTCGATGATGACAAGCTCTTTTAAGGAAATCCTTGCCTAGGTAATTTGATTCATATTGTCGATAACATGTTAATATAAGACTTGAATGATTATACTTCTCAAAATCAGTTCCATCATGTTTATTGATACTTGGATATAAATTTTGAGACAAGAATAATACAATAGCCATTAATTTTACAATAGCATTATAAAAAAATTGGTTTGTAAACATAATAATACCATACACTAGTATTATTAACAAAACAACAACAGTCTGAAAGTTAAATTAACACAATATTTAAAAATTAAGTTAAAAAAGTAGTATGAAGAGTTTCAACAAGTACATAATTGAATAACTAATAATTGTGTTGACCTTGCTACGTTTAATATTTTATTTTTTTATCCTCCCATGTCTGTGTCATCAAAAAAGTTTTCTTATCTTAATGTAACCTCTCATCATTTATAATAAATAAAATTAATTGTTAATACCATTAAAGTTTATAGTAAAAATTATATAATTATACAAAAATAAGCTTTTAATGAAATTTTGTAAGAATATTAAAATATTTTCATTATATAATATAAATTTTTCTAATTATTTTATACTTGTTTTTATAAATACAATATTTTTTCCCTAAATTTTACTGAATATTGAATTTTTGGTTTTAACCAAAAAGAATTGTTTAAATATCTTATTTGATTTTCGTTTTATTAATCTTGTGATTACAAGAAATAAAATGTAAATTGGCAAAAAATGATAAATAAAAATAGATGTAATATTTTATAGATCATTAAACATTAATAAATAACTTGTACAAAAGAAAGTTCCAAATATTATAAACATAGACAGTAAAAAGATGAAAGAAGATGATATGGAAAACTTGTGGAATTATTAGATATTTAACAATCTTCTTACCAAAAAAATACTGGAATCAAAATTTATTTCTATGAATAATAATAATATAAAAAAATATCATTATATCAATGACTATTTTTATTTATGCAAAAGTAGAATTTTATTATTTACAACATTTGATACATAATATATTTATATAATTTTACTTTATTTTTTCCCTTTTTCCGTTAAAATTTTTCTTTTATTTTAAAAGTTCCAGTATTTTTGTTTGCTTGACCTGAAAATTAATAATGATTTTATCTTTTTTACACTTGTTATTTTTAAAAATGCTGAAGGTTAAAAATGACAGGAAGCTACTAGTGATTTGAATATTTATAATTTTATAAAAAATATCAATCATTGATCAAGTAAATAATTTCCATTTGTCTTCCATAAACATAATCTCAATACATAATTTATTAAAAAATAATTCACGTTGTTTTGAATATAATTATTTTAAAAAAATAACAACAAAGTGCTTAGTATAAAGAAGTTGTATAAAATATATGGAATGAATGAATCATTAGTAACATCAATATAGTATTTTTTTCAACCCATGTAATAGTGATTTTAAAAAAGAAATGGTAAACACTAAAAATATAATTGTTTGGTATCCATTAATTATGAATCATCAATTAAATAATAAAAAATAAATAAAAATTTCTATAACAAAATAATATTTTATTCCTTGTTTTAAAATAACCCACAAAATCACATAAAGATACCTCGATTTATAAGGAATTATTGTAAAAAAAATAATATGAAAATGGATATCGAAATAACTGTTAATATGTTGTATGGTATTATATTTAAAAAAATTGTTAACTTCTTAAATATATTAAACTAAAAAAGTGTTAAATTATTTCATATATATAATTTTTGTCTCTTTAAATAAAATTCGTAAAATAAGAAAAATAATCTTTTTTTTCATTCTTCAAATAAATATTTATACCTTTCTTTTGCCACTCCAAAGTAGATCGTTTATTCACTTCTTAAGTTTTATCTATTATAATTAATGGCTTTTTAATTTTAATCATAATATACATTTAAAACAACAATTTCTCCTGTTGAAAATGTTTGAGTTCCCATGTCACACATTACCGGTTTTGTTTGTGGTATTGATGGTGTTAAATTATTTGTAGATCTATTATTAGAGTTAACATTATTGTTATTTATCATATTTTGGCATTCATTATTAATATCTTTTTGATTATGTACTGATGACTGTGTACTTTTTTTGGATGTTTTTACTGAATTATTACTAAAACCATTTAATTGATTTGCTATAGCATTACTTAATCCATTTCCATTGATAATATTTGGTGTTTTTATCGGTTGAGGGAGGAGAGCTTCACTGCATTTCTCTTCCAATAATTCTTGACATTGTGGAGGAACTTGTTGATTTAAAATTTTATACATTGCTGTTATAAGACAATGACATTCCTCAACAACACTTAACATCATCTCATCATTTATTGGTCTTTGATCCCATTTTGGAGTTTGTGAAAGTTTTCTAGGTGTGATATCCGACATCATTATAGATTGGGGATAATAAACCCGTTGTAAATTTAAAAATGATATGGCTCGTAAATCAGAAAATGATTTACCAAATTTGTCATGTTGTATTACAGAATGAGCAATTTGTGTATCAAAAACTTTTTGCATTTGTATATCATAACATGTTAACAATAAACTAGATACTCTTTTTACATCATGTATAACTTTAAGAACCTTCTCTGATTCTAAAATCTCCTTTAAACCACTCTCCAATAAAAGAACTTTTGAATTAGCCATATCAAAAACTTGTATACGTTTTTGTGAAGCTATAACAATTAATGATAAAAATTCTTCACTATTTATTCCACCGTATGTTACTAATTTAAAGTCTATTGCGACATACTTCTCCTCCTGATTATCTAAATCATTTAATATATCTTTTATGGCTTCCTGAGCTTGAGCTAATGATTTAACAGATGTTATTTTTGAGAGAGAACTTTTATTTAATGGATATAATGTATTGTTGTTATCAGAAGAAAAAGTTGATTCACTACCTTCTGTTGATCTACCACTCTCAGAACCGTTCTCTTCTGGTTTATTTTTAACCAATGATACTTTGTTTGAACGTATGAAAAAAACATTACGATTAAGTTTTAAAAATTGTAGTAATTCTTTTGGATTTGTAGCAACTTCCTGACGGACGGTGTGTGTGAAACGTTCACAAAATCTTTGATAGAATAAATCTAATGGTATTGGTTGTTCATCATTCTAAAAAAATGTACAATAAATAAAATGATACTTCAAAGACAATCTTACTTGTTCAAGAACATTTCTTAGGAAATCTAGTGCAGCTTGCTTAGCTTTAACACCAGCTAATGGATTTCCTTCCTCATCTAACTCAACAGCCCCATGACTAGGTTCAGGCATATTTTTTAATCTGACTCTATCACCTTCAACAACAAAATGTTCAGTTTGTGATTGTAAAAATTCACAAAATTCTTTTAAATGCCTTCCTGAGACTAATCTAACTTCTGGTGCAGCTTGTGATCTATGTCCTAATAAGCTTTTAATTTGTAATTCAGGACCAAATTTTTGAAGTTTAGTAACAAAAAAATCAACAGCTTCTTTTTCATAATCTCTATTTCTGCTACCAGTTCCAGGAATTTTCATTATCTGATTTTTACCATCCATCTCACCAAAACCTTTTAATGTAACAGTATCATTTTCAACAATAAAAAGTGATGGATAATGATTTAAAAACTCTGTTAAACCTTCTTGTGTTGTACCAACAGCCTCTCTCATTTCTTCAGAGAAACCTCTAGCACCAAATTGGCAACTTAAATCATGTATTGTTCTTTTTCCATTCTTTTGCATTAAATGGTCAATGAAAAAAAGCAAGGCCATATTTTTTGCTTCCTCCATTATTACTTTTTTATTTTATAGACAAATTTGAAGGAGATATATTCTTATTATTTAAATAGTGAAAAAATTGCTGACCTAAAAAGAGAAAAAAATTCTTTTAAAAATTATTAATTATAATATTTTTTAGTTGTTAATGATAAGACAGCGATTATAATAAAATATTTTCTTATTACAAGATAATTGATATATATACATATATTTTACAGGTACGCACTTATTTAAAATAAAAATCAACAAACATTGAAGTTACTAATTTAATTATTTAAAAGTTAAGATAAATAGTAGAAATATATAAATTTATGATATAGAGAAGACTAGATAGAAAATAAGAAGTACTTGATTAAGATTTTTCACCTGATCTTAGGCTTCTTAAAAGAAGATATATGGTTGTATGTAAATACAGAATAGGAGATTATATTAATAAAGATACCTCTTTACATTAATTCAATTTTTGTAAAAGACGTGAAAAAATATACCAATGAAAATTATGTGAAAAATTGAAATTTTTAAAATATAACAAATTTTTTTTGATTGTCAATAAAATACATATCAATATTTTAAAAATCTAATGTAAATAAATGTTAAAAAAGTTTTTTATGATGATGAATATGATCTTTAAATATTACAATAACCTTTTACATAAATAGAGTTAACAATAAAAATGTTTTTTTAATAATATAAGAGAAATGGAATTATTAAATCTTTGTGTGTGTTTGAGGCACACAAATAGTATAAATATTTAATAAATAAAAATTTTTTACTTTAAATTATAAATGTTTCTTAAGTAGTTTGTTGGTAGATTAATAACAACATATTTCTTAATCAGATTACAGAGAAAAAAAATTGAAGATAAAGGTGGTATTTTGTATAAAAATATTTATGAAACATCATTACGATTCATAGTAAAATGCATTAAAAAGAAGTCTACTTTTTGTTTTAGTAAAGAAGATTATCATTGTATTATAAAAAAAAAGTAATTGTATGTACAAAAAAAGTTGTAATATCAAATACTACTATCGTTATAAGAATTAATTTATTTTATAATAAAGTTTAAAATGCAATAAAATTTTATTAAGCACAGTAAAAGAAGAGATAAATTAGTAATTAACATAAAAAAATTACAATTTTATAGGTATGATTTTTATTACAAAGATAATAAGTTTGTACTTACATATGATTATTAAAATGATTTATCAATAACTCATTATCTTTAACTTATGGTTGTTAAATAGAAAAGCTCTACCAGACCAAATAAACTATCTTCTTTGATTTATTCATTTAAAGACAATAATAATAAGTAAGCTAACAATTAAGTACATTTAAGACAGTTGGCACATATATAAAATAAAGATAGCGGAAGAAGAGTGTACTTATTATATATATTGTCATTATTCCTCTTTTTCTTAATACAACAGTACTTTCACTTTTGCTGTCTGCTTTTAAGAAAAAAGTGTCAACATAATCTAGATACAAAAGAATAATAATAACATTCATCTGAAGGTACCTTAACTAACATATATACAAATATAATTTATGCACCATTAGCAAATCAAGAAAAATATTTTAGTCATTTGGAAAGGAGATTCTTGTCTCTTATAAATAACTGTTACTAAATCTGCTTATAAAGTTAATTTACTAAATCTTATCAACTAAAATGTCTAATCATCTAAAAATATTTAAACATTTTACAAAACACATACATTTATGAGAGATAAGTTTTTGTTTATTAAAAATATATCTCTTTAAATAGGGAGAGAACCAACAAAAGAATTAGTTTTGTATAAACATTTAAATATTTTAAAATCTTGTAAATATAAAAACATTACATTGACAATTGACATTGATAATGTATAAATTTTATCATTAAAAAGTATAAAATAATATTTTTCCAATATGAAACATTACACAAATCTCCAATTATTCATTTTTATTTCACATTAATATTGATAAAATAAATTTAAAAATCAATGGTAAATATGAAATGAATAGAAATTAGGAAGTTAAAATAAAAACAAATTAATTAATTATACATATATGATTGAGTACGATTTTTTGTTATATATTTATTTCAAAATTATGAAGAAATGATCAGGGAAGTAAGATTTAGTTAAATGACTTTTCTATAAAAAAATCTTTAAAAAGTTAATGTATAATAAAAGTAATTGGAGAAGATGAAAATAATTGATATAATACGCGAGATGAAGGAATATTAAGGATAATATGTCCTAATATACAATACTAAAGACAAACATAAAGAACATCATATAAAACGATATTAATAATTTGTTAAAATACAGCTAGCGTAATAAATATTCTCTATAAATAAATATACTATAACTTTGTTATATTATATATTTACTTTAATAGATGAATCAATGATTTACTAACTGTTTATTATGGAGGACAAAAAAATATTAATTTTTATCATGAAGATTATGGAGAAGGCAAATTTATTGTAGGAGTATTTTTTGATTTTTTTTCATTCTCATATTTTTGTAGATGACAAATAAAATATATATTATTTAAAGATTGTTGAGTCAGGTATGTTGAATAAAAAATATTATATAAAATGATAAGGAAAAAAATTTTAGTATAGTAAATATTTATATATGAAAAATGCAACATTATGTGTATATTAAAAATTAATGTATTGTGTGATAAGATCATAAATAAAAGTATGATTCTAAAAATTGAAGTTGTATCCTTGCCCTATCACCTAATTATTCCTGATTGATCTCCCTTGAAAAAGATGTATTAAAAGATAAGATGTGTCAAAATATATAGAATATTAAATTAACTTTCTTTTATAACATAAAAATTTATTTTATCATTAATGAAATTTTATTATATATCATTAAGAAAAGGTTTCTTGATTGTTACCTCTACTAATATTTTATATTTAAAATCTACATTAAGTTTCATAAAAATGAATTACAATATGGTAATGTTACTATTTCAAGCATATCTATATAGATAAATTATATAATAGTAAATTTTTAATTATCATCAGTAATAAGAGATATTTTTTTATCACAGTATAATGAAATTAAATATGTAAAAACTTTTTGAGATAATAATTATTCTCTTATTATATCACTTATATGATTATTTATATATAAATTTTTTTTTACATTTTTTCTAGATAATATGCATTTTATAGGTTTATTATAAATTGCTAAAAGATTAAGTGTAATAACGTAAATGATGAAGAAAAAAAAACTTAAAACTAATAAATGTAATTAAAACGACCAAAAAAATATGATATTTTGTATATTTAATACTCTTTAATAATAACAATAAATATAGTTTTATCCTATTAATAAGTTTGTTAGAGTCTTATTATGATATAACAAATATATATAAATAGTTATATTAATATATTTTACTAGTAAATATCATTATTCTCAGCAGAATTGAAATTATTTACTTCACCATATCATTGTTTCTCTCTTTTTGAAAGTTAAATGATTTTCCATGTAAGAGGATATTTTGAATTTTATCAAACATTTTTGTTATATCAACCTCAGCAAATATTTTTTATTATAAAATTAGGAGAGGTAAAGCATTTAAATATGTGGTAAAATTTTTATTTATAATTAGTGAAGTAAATATCATTATAAAGTACTTAATCTGTCCTATATTTACATTATTATTTATATAGTCATCCCATTAATAATAATAATAGTAACAAATTAAGTGAATGACTTATATAAGATTTATGATAATAAAAAAAATTATTATAAAAATGATATGGATAGTGGAAATATATAATAAATTAATGTTTAGTTAATAAAAATAAATGAGCATTTAAAAAACACATATTGATAGGACAAAAAAATGTAAAAGTTAGTGACGTATCACATCTCTCCTAACAAATATTTAATGATAATATATCTTATAAAAGTATTTTTATGCTAAAAAAATATAATATTAAAATCAACATGTCATATTGTAATAAAATAAATCTTTTTTAATGTGTCTATGAATAAATGATAGAAAAGATATGTATTTTAAATGAATGTCCTTAATATAGATCATAATGTTAAAAAAGGAAGTAGTTAAGATTATAAATTTTACTAAATTTTTTTTAATATAGTGAAATTGACACATTATTAATATAGATAACGATTTTAAAATGTTTTCCAAAATCAATTGTATGTGTATTTTAATATGAAAATTTTTTCTTTTTTTTCTCCAACAACAATAAAAGTTCCAATTAATAAAAACTTAATAACTTCTATAGTGTGAAAGAGTAGCAAATGGATATACTTATATTTAACGTGATATTTAGAATGAGATTGAAAAAAAATAGAATTTTTTTTTAAATACAGAAAATATTATTTAAAATATATATATATTTATATATAAATAAAAATCTAGATGTTCAAATAAAGTATGGGGGAGATATAATTCATATATGTATGAATATTTTTAAAAGAATCCTCTTAATTTTTGTTTAGTGTAGTACTTTTCAAATTTATTTTATATAGATTCAAATTTTTATGGTAAACAATAGTTGTTATTTATCATTTAATATTACTAATAAAGTTTTTTATTTTAATAATTTATATTTAGGTAAAAAATTTTAAGTTAAAATAATGAGTTATGTGTTTTAAAATAAGAAAATCAAATAAAATGGAGATCCCATAAAGAGTGTTTGTTCTTTCACTGTACTTATAGTAAATATATAAGTAACATCGAAGAGGAATTCCTCAATATTGTTGAATTGAGGGATGATGATAATATAAAGGAATATAATGAGAAAAAGATGTACATTATTAGAGTATATCTGGTAACGTTATAGTTATTATACTTGTACAAATATAACGTATATCATTTGTAAAACAAGTGTTCAGTAATGTACAACAACTAAGTTTATAATAGTAAAATTATATGTATCGTTAGTGTTAAATTTGAAAATTTTTGTTAGTGATGATGGTTGTTAGGAGAAATTGTAGTTAAAAATACTGCTTTATATATTAAAGATCAAAGAAATTTAAGGTAGAAGATTTAAAAAAAAAGAAGATTAAAGTTTTAAAAAAAGATTTAGATAGGAGGGTAGTGAAATTTAAGAATAATAAAAGATTGGATCATTAATTAAAATACGTAATTAATTTTTTTCATTTACTAAATTTTTTTTCCAACCCACTATATACTTTTTTAGGTATTTAAATTATATTACCTTTAAGTATTTAGATAATAAATTTTATCATTACCATTTGAATAAAATAAAATTAATATATTTGGTATTCATAAAATATAAGCGTAGAGGTGATAATTTGATTACTATTAATGTTCAATTGACAAAGGAAAAGAATTTAAATTAAATATATAACCAACAAATATATATATATCAATATAAATATATATATAACTTCTAGTATACATATATCATCACACAAAATGATTAAATTGTTAGATAGCTAAAGAAAATTTTTATTAGAAATGTGTTAAATATTCCTTTTAAGAACCACCTTATTTAAAATGATACTGGAATAATTTAAAAATTTACACTAAAAACGAGAAACACCAACAAAAAAAGATACCTAAGAGTTTTAGAAAACCATAAATTACCGTAAATTCTATTATCAGTAACTTTTTGTTTGATAAAATATTTAAAAAGTTTGACAAAACAGAAGTCTATTTCAAGTTATCACTGTATAATTCTGCTTTACCTATTGTTAACAATCTATATTCTACAATACGCCTATAACAATTGCTGTTAAAATATCACAAAAAATGTATATATATTATAAAAGATGATAGTAAAATGGTGAAATCAAAAAGTAAAAATTGATGTTAAAAAAGAAAAATGTTGAGGCTATCAATAGAAATGTTGTATTTTGAATTTATTTCTATATATGTGCAAGGTAAATTTTAAGCTAGTTTTCTATTGCACAATAATGTAAAAAGCTTTAAATTATTGCTTTGTTAATTAAATATATTATTAAATATTAATATAAAGTTATTAAAACTATGTTAAACTGAAATAAAACATATATTTTTTCCTATTATTACTTCTCTATAAAAACGTTTACAGTTTTATATATCAATTTTAAATATCTTACTACTAAAAATTATAGTTAATTAATGTTATAGAAATCAAAAACAAAATACATATTTTATTTGTTCAATGTATAAAGTGTATTATAACATAAATATGTTCATATATGTATGTAGTGAAATGTTATAATAAGTTTTAATGAAATAAAAGGAGAAAATATACTTTTATAATGTTTCCTGATGATAAAATAGATGAAGAATTACAAATTTAACACATAAAAATTAAATCAGAATTGGTAAATCTTCAATAATTCAGAATATTATACATTTACAAATTAAATATGAACGTATATTTGTTAATCTGAATTATTTGTTATTATATATTTTACAATAATTAATTGCTCTGATATTATATCATAAATGACTACCATTTTTGTTTTATTTTGGTCAATTCAATATAATGTAATTCAAAAGTGTTATAAATTATATTTTTTCTTCAATCATCTTATATTCTTACTAAATGTAGATTGAAACAAAATGGTTATCATTTTTTGTTAATTTATTCATCAAAAAATGGTATATAAACGAAAATTAATAATAAAATTTTTATAGTTACATGTTGTTTTTAGTACAAAGATGGAAACAATAGATTAAACACATAAAATAGTGTATCATTTTCAATATCCTTTGTTTGATAAACATTTTTTATGTAAATGTAAAAGGAAATATTAATTTATTGTTATTCTATATGATTTTTAAAGGATTATATAAGCATGTAATTTTATAGTTTATTAAAAAGAAAATAATATCAAACATTTTGTTATGCCATAGAAAAAAACGAACAAAAAATGGTATTTAAATTAATATAATAAATTTCTTTAAAACATCAATTAAATAAACCTTAAAATATATACACATAAATCAAAATTAAAGGTATATTACGTGAAAGATGTAAACACTATGTTCTTTTGATAAATGAAGTTATAAAAAAATTGATTAATAACTATCAAAAGCAAACATGTCTAATATAAACTAATAAATCATATTATCGGAAATTGTTTATAAATAGTATAACTTTTAATTAAAACAAGAGAAATTGTTCTCTTCTACATAGTACTTCTACGAGTTATACCTTCATCAAGTTTAAAAATAATAACTATTTTGATATGTAAAAATAAGACTAAATTAAGGAGCTGGTGAATTTAGTAATAAAATAGATGATAATTTTTTATAATTGCTAAATTATTAAAGTAAAAAAAAATGCGTAAAATGAGAAAAAATTTTGGTACAATTGTGATAAGTATCTAAATACCGTATAGACCCGTTGTTAAGAGGTCATTTAAATGTCCTTTGACATCTGCTCAAAAGTCAAACACTACTTCTTCCATTTGTGACTTTATCCATTTCAATAACACATTCTAATAATCTTTTCCTCGTTACCTCATCAAGTGGATTGTTTTTTATTAATGCCTTTGAAAATACAGAGTATGCATCAGTTAGCATATAAAGATGATTTCTATAAAGACCTTTTGTACGTGTAGAAATAATTTGATAGATAGTGTCTGCACAAAATTTTAATGTCCTATCATCCATACCTTCATCATCATTGTTTTCCTCATTTGGTGGATCAAAATATTTTCTCATATCACCAATCAAACCTTTAAATATAGCCATAGCTGTATAGATAATTTCATTATCGGATGTACCTTGGTGTCTTGGCCAATTTTCAGCAAGAAGTGATGCAACAAGTTTGGGAAAAAATTTGCAATTATTGTCATCAGATTCGCTTTCATTGCTTTCCTCATCAGACACCTGACTTTCAAAATATTTGCGATAAAGTTCAGCTAACTCATCTGCACATCCTAGTCTAAAATTTGAATGGTAAGTTAATTGTGTTATTATATCTGTCATCAAACTGTATGTTTCATATCCGTGACATCCCCAATAAATACAATTTTCACCAAACTCACGCATTTGATTATCATTATATTTATTAAAATTTTTTGATATTATTTTTTCTAAAAAAAAAGAAGTTCCCCAAAATTATATGGTAGACTTACTAAATTGTGTTGCACTAATATCAGAATGAAAAGAAGCATATTCTTCTAACATATCGTTTAACTTTTCAAAGGACACATCAGGGACTGCTACATCAGTGTTATCTTCACTAATAAATCTACTTCCATTTCTAACAGATCCAAATAATTCTTTATCAGGTTTTTTATATTTTTTTTTATCATTTTTTAAGGTAATACCCTCAACACCTTTAATAATTTCACCTACATTCTCAGAACTTCTATCTTTTTTGTTATAATTTTTTGTTGACATACTTAAAAACGTTAGTTAGTAAATTTGTTATAAAAAAAAGAAATGAAACTATAAATATTCGAAACAAGTTAAAAATAATATAATGAAGATATTAAATATTATAATATTTATAGCAAAATACGCGTGTAATAAATTAATTTACAAATGAAAATTCATACATACACATATGCACTCTAAAAACAAAATATAAATATATATGATATTTCTCTAGAGTAAAATTAAAAAGTTATATTTAAAAAAAGCGTAATAATTTTATAAAGAAATTGGTAAACGATCAAAAAAAAGATGCAAACATATGGAAAATTTGTTATAGATGATACAGCACAGATATTGGTAAAGTATTTACTTATAAAAAAGTAAATTTTAGAATACCTATTAATCTCTTGTTTAAATGACTACAGATTTTTAAACATTTTAATGACTTTTATATGATATAAAGATTTAAAATCTATTCATTTTTACAAAACCAGTTATTAAACTTGAAGAGAAGATTGGCTTTTGGATGTAGCAATATAAAACAATAAAACAATTAATAATATTTAACTATATTTCGAAACAGAGTCTTTTTTAAAAGTAATTTAAAGGTTTTTAGAAAATAAATTTTAAGGAATAGCGATAAAAGTTGTCAAAATAATTACTATTTTTTCATTTTTTAAAATTTTTTTAAAATTACTATTTTAAAAAATAGAGAATGAAAAGTAAAATGACTTGGTGATAGCATTCTGAACTAAACATGTGATACATAAAATTATAAACGACCAAAGTGAAGTTCCCTAAGAAATGGAAAAAATAATATTTTTTATATATAATCTATGTATTAAATTTCATTTGAATGAGTGTATTATTTAGGTATTAAGAAAAATGTAGACAGAATTAGATAATATAACATTTTTAAATATAAATTTTTTATCGTTTTTATAAGTATGATGAAAAAAAATTTAACAATGATGTTTTATATTAATTATTGGTAATATTTCTCATTTAATATCGAGTAAAAAATTGTTACATTTATTTTTTCCAATCAGTAATATTTGTACATGTATAATTTTATCAGAAAAAGTATGAATATAAAGTGGGTGATAATATTTTTGAAGATGTATAATTAATACCAATGATCATTTGATTGGTATTGGAATCAAAACAAATGTTTACAAAATGTTATTTTCCACATTTTCTACTCCATATTTGATTTGTCAATATTTAATTCATTCACACTTTTGCATTATCATTCATAACTCAAATAGTAGTTGAGTGTAATTTTAATGAATGAATATTTTAATTTTGAATTTTTTATTGTTAATCACTATAGGTAATGCTGTTATTGTTGGATCTGAAGAATCAATTTCGTAAGTGTAAATATTAAATTTATGAAATTGTATTTTTGTAAAAAAGAAATACTTTTTGCTTAATGGAAAGTATAAAAATATTTTTATAGTATATGTTATTTGTGATTTATGGTTTATGAAGTGCAAACTTAATTAATTCATTAAATTAAATTTTACTTTGAACATTAATATTGGGGTTTAAGTTAAAACGAAAAATATTTCATGACATAATTTGTATTTTTGAAAGAAGATATTACAACTAGAATATTTAAATATCGGATATGTTGGTTATGAAATTTATATGTTTAATATTGATCAATAAAAGTAGTTGGTCCTATGTGATAGCCATTAGTAACAATCCAGTGTTAAAATTATCATTTTTTTGAAATAACAAGCTCTGTTTGTCATAAAAAAACAATATTTATAGCAAAATATCTTTAAGATACTGAGAAGTAGTTTTTATTCCTATTGATAACGATAAAGAATATTTAAATAAGCAAATGGATTAAATGTACATCCCATACAACTTTGACGATGTAAAATAATTAAAAATTAAAGCATAAGAATATTAAAAGAATTTATATAAAATTATACCGGGTGGCCGGCGAATTTCTCCCATTTTGATGACAATTTGTTTGCCTATTTTCTGTTCGGGAATAATTAATAATTTTAAAAGAAATTTATCTTTTAATAAAATGAAAAAGTTTATCTATTTACCAATATATTCATTTTGTTAATTTATTATTTATAACTAAATTAACAATTACTCTTTAATTACTATAATTAATAGTATAAAAATATTGTCTTTTATAATTTATAATTATGGAATAATATGTACGGATTTTATGTCATCAAAATGGAAGAAATTCGCCGGCCACCCGGTATAATATAAAAGATTAATAAACGTAAAATGAAGTGATAAGAAATTTTATATTAGAATAGTAATGTAATCCATAACGTTTGTAAAAAAATAGATTTCTATAACTAATAATTTATCAAGATAAATATATAAGAAGGTTTGTAATAGAAAAAACAGAACTTTTATCTTATTAAATGACTTTATTAGATAAAGCAATTTTAGAGTAATATAATGAATTCATTTTCTTATATGATGGAAGCAGTAAAAAGGCAAAATGCTTTTAGAAGTTTAATTTTAATAATAAAAAATTTCCGTACATAGTAAGTAAAATTATTTTAATATTAAATGTATTTTAATAATGAATAAATACTAATAGTAAAGTTTTATTATTGCAATCAAATCAAAAGACAATTGTATATTATAAAAAAAGGTACAAATAATAATGTATCATAATTTTTTTTCTAATATAACCTACTTTTAATGCTACAAAATCAAAAAATAGTTTATTTGTTAAACTTTAAATATATATCACAATACTAATCTACAATTATTTCGATTTTAAAGTAATAATTATTAACAGAATTTATATTACATATTTTTATGATTTGTTTCTCGAAATTTTGGGAGTAATTTTACTATAGTAAAAACTTTATTGTACATCTAATGTTTAAAGATAATAATAATAATAATCTTTTTTTATATAGTATTTTAAGCAAATAACATTAAGTCAAGGATAATTTTGATTAAATTTAACTAATTTTTATGAGCAAATAATCAAAAGGTTTTCTTTCTAACGTTTGTAAGAGCACAATTTTTTAGAGCTTAGGAATGATTGATAAAAATATTTTGATATTTTGGTTACTCGATCAATTTTTTTAAAAATAGATAAAATTAGATAGTTAATAATTTAATTCTATCATAAAGATATTGGCAATATTAAAAAATTAAAAATTTTTATTATTATATATACTAATATACAACATAGACTAGACGTGTTTTCTCAGATTCACTTATTAGTAACATTTTTTATCTTTGATGTAAAAATGTGATATTATATTTATTTGTCGCAAAAATATTTATGTTGTATTTTTTATAAATTTAATAAAGAAATTTGGATTTTAGAAAGAGTTGTTAATGTAACATTTTTATATGGAAATATATCACCACGATTGTTACTGATTAAGGAAATTTGACTTTTTTCATGTATTTCCTAAAATGTCAGTGAAATTGATGTCAAATAACATATTAAATTATTTAATATTGGAAAAACCATTAAATATGTTTAAATTTTATAGAAGAAAAATTTAAGTATTTTTACCAATATTTGATGTTACAAATGAGGCTTTGTTTAATAATTCTAAAACAATCAATTGCAATAATTTAAAAGGAAGTTCTGATTAGTTAATGATTATTATGCTTATACTTTGATGATAAATAAAGTGAAATATGTACTTCCTTAACATTTTTGTACTGAATAGCATTATTAATATTATTTAAATATGTCAATTAGCAAAATATAAATTATTTATTCATAAACAATTGAACAAATATAGTATTTTTATCGCTTAGACTTTCTGAAAGGTTATTTTCCGAATATTTTGACATTTTTTATTATTACTTCATGATTTTTTGCATGGAATATATTTAATAGAAACATTTTGATAGTTTTGATTCAATAATATCTTTGAATTCTTACAAACCAATTCAAATGCTTGGTTGACTACAAATACTGATTTTGCACTGTTTTCAATAAAATCTACACTTAAGAAGTTGACCCATTAACAGTTATGACATTTCACCTTTTAGGCATCAATAAAGCACTACTACAAAGTTTATAGGTTCACATGGCTTATAAGATGGTTTTTCACCATTTGGAATGAACTATTACTCTAAGAATCTATAGCATTTATAATACCTACATCTCATTTGCTAACCCTATATGGAGTTTTAGAACTCTATATACAGACTTAATAGTCTTAAAAGACAACTTCTGAGATTTTTAAAACTTGTCTGATTATATAATCCTGCCTTATTGGCATTTAATATTACTAGATCGACAGACTTAATTTTTTTTCAAAGTCGGCTTTTGCACCATCCGGGATAACGTGCTACTGCAGATCTCTGTTCTGTAGACAGTACCTACATCTCACATACTTATATCTTTGTCAGGTCCTATTATTTAATCTACGGATTTAGTTTGCTCCAAAGTCAGCTTTTTTACCGTTTGAAACAGATTCCATTTATAGAAAAATGCTCTATTGAGTGTCCCTACAAACCCACCTACCTAGTCCTTTAAGAGAGGGAAAAGGGATATTCGCTTGTCCACGGATAAGTAAAATGACTTTTTTTTAAAAACATACAGAATATGGGCAAGTGAAAAAGCATTTTTTTTGTTTATTATTAACTTATTTTTGATTATTCTATTGGATTTACTTCGCACATGACTACGCACTTCACAGCGACCCCCCTACCATATTTGAATTAAAAAAGAGACGGTGGAAGTTATTTTCACTGTCGTTACCTATGGACAAACGAATGTCCACCGTCTCCATTTTAAACGTTTCAATAAACGGTGTTAAATTTGGTAATCATCTGGTAAATATGAAAGATGAAGAGAAGTTTAATATCGAAATTTTTCAGTCTTTAAAATGCCACCTTCAAAAATACTATGTCTAGAGCTGTTATTGGACAATATGCAGTTTTGCCGAATAATAATTAAAAAATGATTAATTAAAATTTATAGATTTATTTAATAATTGTCAAAGAAAACTTTTCGAATTTAATAGTTTGACTAGGTGGTAAAAAATTTTAACTTAAGATTTTAGTAAAATCTAATAATAAAAATAGCTAAACTTTCAAGATTTAAATTGCTAATACAAAATTTTTTAAATCACTTGTCTGCGACACTTTAGAAAGTACTTCCATCGCAATGTATTTCCACTATTTTTCTATGTCTTTTATTTACATTCTGACTAATTTTGAGTCCTCTGAAAATTATGATACGTTATTAGTCTTTTAATACCGTTTTTATGATAGGGTTTAATTCTATCAAAACGTTTTTATAAAATTAATTAAAATGCGAAATAGTATTTGATTAATTATCTATAAATTTATACACAACAATGTTTTCACATTGATATATTTATTAAACTTTTAAACAATTAACAGATTGAGTAGAAAAATGGAGTCATAATTTTTTTCCCATTCTAATATTAGAAATAGCTTGTAACATAACATTAACAATTAATGACTTTATTAATTTTTTCGTGTAAAACAGTAAGAATCTTGCTTGAAGGCAGAGTTGAGTCTGATTATTTTCTTTACGAAATGTATATTTTCTACAATAATAATTAAATTGCTCATAGATTTTGGTCATACCAAGATCATTTAAATATCCAATGATTATAGAAGAAACAAAAGTGAATCTAATCCTTCTGATTTACTCTTTATAAAGTAAAACTTGTTTAATTTTTAGTTTAATAAATTTATTTTTAAGTGGAGGGCGAATCCGTTAAAATAGATTCAATGACAAGTTTTTATAAACAAGGCTGAAATCGTAGTTATAAAAAAATGGAACTATTAACAATCAGTTTACCTTGTTATAAAATTAAATTCTAATTTAAACTGCAAATTACTGCTTTAAAATAAAGTAACATTCAACTCATACAAAAAATTGTATTTATTAAGGCACAAACTAGAAATCTGTATTATTTAAAAAAATATTTGATGGAAACTTGAATAATACTTAATAATATAGTATAATCTATGTTATATATCCATCTATATTGTAATTATTTAAGATATTAGACAACTTTTATGTTATACTATAAAATATCCTACACTAATTTATAATGATTATTTAAAAAACATTGACACATATTCAATTATAATAACGAATAATTAAAATAATCTTTCATGATTGTAACACTATGGAATTTTTAAGTGCAAAATCTTAATGTTTAATCAAATGCATTATATAATAAAGAAAAGTGTACGACTATTTTTTGACAAAATGTCCCAAAACAATGCAAAAACAATACACTGATATAACTATTTAAGGTAGTAAAAATAATCGACAAATGAAGAAGGGTCTATGTGATGTACTGCTTATTTTTTTTTAAATATAACAAAAATTAATGTTTTAGAGTATTTCTATGAAGCAATTTACATTAATTTTTTAAAAATATACTTTAACTCTTTATAATATATTACAAATAACAATAAAATTGTATCTTATAAATATATCATTTCATTCTATTTCTAAAACATACATTAACAAATTAAAAGTTTATTGTTAAATTAAAGGATAGGTTTTATCTAAAAACTTGTGATTGCAGTTGCAAATGAATCGAAAGATAAGCAAAAGTAGTAATCTAAAATTTTTCTTATACAAAAACTATGTTAATATCAATGTCAAAAAACATTCTATCAAGCTAAAAATAACATTATAATCTAGCTTTATAATATTAATTATTAGAATAAATTCCTTCAACATCGTTAAAATTCCTTTATTAGTGAAATAATTTTTATTTTTTGTATCTTTTAGAAATAATTAAATAAAAATGAGTATATCAATCCTGTCAAATAATGTAAAATGCATTGATTTAGTTAAACGTTAATTTGTTTGAATTCTCAGCTTCATATCAAAAATTTTACTTGTAAATCATTATACTATATCATTTATTTCATATTCTGTGTTATTCTCATCATCCGTCATACTTACAGTTGAATCGCTAAAACATTCTGATTCCAAACTATCTGTTTCATAATACTCTTGTTCTGATAACATCATTTCATACTTAAAAATATTTTTAATAAAAAAAAAACAAACAAACCTTTGGTACTTTATATTCAAATTCATTCTCTAATGGAATAACTAAAAATACTTCATTATCTCTATGAACCTCAATAAACATTGGATTATTAATTTTTTGTTGTTTAACATAATTGCGAACAGCAGGGTAAAATACTTTCATTGCGTAGAACCACCTCAAATATGATGTAAAATTTGAATTTAATTTACAAACAATGGCTTTTTTCATCTTAGGCATATTGATCATCTCATAACCATTATTGGATAAAGCATTCATTATTGGAGCATCAATTATCTCATTTGTTGAGTCATCAGAGGTTGACACAACAACTCCATAAGCTGATTGTAAACAATCAGAAGATTTTAATGAAATGTCATCATAAAATATGGCTAATGTTGTTGTTGGAATAGAGTTTCCATCACTTAATGTCTCCTGAAGATCTGTTAGTTTATTAATTGTTTTATAGTATGAACCAATACAAAATTTGTAACTTAGAATAATATTTTCATTAAACCCAGGAATATCTTTATCCCTAATTTCAATAAATCTTTGAACATATTTTGGGTAGAGTATTAATATTAATAATGCAAGTATAGCTAAAAATGATATTAAAAATATCATAATATTTACTGAAAAATAATCATTATTTTAGCATAACTTTTTTTGATATCATTAAAGAAATATATTATAAATATTTTTGTAAAATTATAATTTAAATATTTTAAAATAATAATAAAAGACTTATCCAAATCCAGTCACATGTTTTAATGAAACATCAGTAAATTTTCCTTTCAATCAATGTTGAAAGTATATAATAAAAGTTTAGCTAATATTTAGTTATATTAAAAAGAATAAACTTATATTTTTATTATTACATATCTTTGTCTGGATTGTCACCTGATTATTCTTGCAAATTTATTGTTATTATTTATTATTATGTTGGTTTCTATATATATTAATTTATAAACTAAAATATCAGGTTTATTTTTAAAGTCATAACAGTATCTAATTAACATTTTCACTGGCACCTCTCCCTCAGGAATTTATTTTTAAAACAACACTATGTTTTAAAATTAGTTATCAACAACATATAGAAAAATAAAATATAAATTTATCTTTTAAGATTTTTAATTATTAAAAATACTAAATATATAATGAAATATGTTTAATTTATCTTTTTAAGTGTAATTTTATCAATATATCATTTTATATTCCCTTTTAAAAAGGGAAAAAAATGACAACATTTATATGATATTTTAATGTATAAAAATTCCTCATAAAAACGATCGATGTTTGACATTTTACTAGAAACTTGTACATCATCAAAAAGCATATGCCCGTGCACAATAAGAATAATTATAGAAAACTTATATATATATTTGCTATCTTTTTACAGTGAAAACATGTATATTGTATTCTATATAACATATAAGGAAAAATGGCATTATTTGTGTTAGCCAAAGTATCAAATTAATATTAAAAATCTATTATTAAAATAATGTAGGTATATTTATGGGAAGTGTTTTAGTTTACCTAAATTTATAATATATTTTAATATCATAAAGATATTTTATTTAATGTTATCTCATATTATTGGCAAAAATATAGAAGTGGAATAATATGAATTTTATACATATCACAAATATTAAAATAAAAATTGATTATTCATCCCTTCTTTGCCTTTTATTTATTTATTTTTTTCCTGTTTGTTTAAAAATGTT
This sequence comes from Strongyloides papillosus, assembly GCA_005656395.1. Classification (NCBI taxonomy): domain Eukaryota; kingdom Metazoa; phylum Nematoda; class Chromadorea; order Rhabditida; family Strongyloididae; genus Strongyloides; species Strongyloides papillosus. The sequence continues at coordinate 489,605 of SRSI01000071.1, forward strand.
ACATAATATAAATGTAACCTCTTTATCTATTTTATTCTAATACTTTAAAATACATGTGAAAAAAGTAGTATAATATTAGAAAAAGCAATCTTTTATTTCTTTTAATTATTAAATTAACGACAAAAATAAATAATGTTGTAATAAAAAAAAATTATAGGTAATCCAAAAACTAACAGTAAAATGATTGATTGCCGAAGATTATTGAAGATGTAATATAGAAATTTCTAATAAACATAACTCCCAATTCCGACAACACTTGCAAAATGGTATAAAAAATGATAATATTAATGCAGTTAAAAATATCTGCAGATCAATAACACATTGGTTGCAACAAACATGAATTATAATAAGCGAGTTAAACCTTAGTTATGGTAACATTAATTCCCAAATTTCCATTTTCGGAGAATAGTTTTGCTAATTTTGAGTCAAATAAAAGGCAATCTGAACAATTTAAGGATGATGAAATACCTTCGTGAATACTTTTTGGGGCTGCCTCCCAACATAAACGTCTTTTTTGATTCGAAAGTTCTAATCGATATATAAATTGTTCTGCTTCTTTTTTAGATCCTATTAATTGAACTATTGCATAAAATTGTTCCGTATTTCCATATTTTTCTTGTTTCTCCAGGACAAGCATAAAATGACATCCATAACATGATTGTAGCATAACCCAATCAACTGCACCAGGGAGACTTATATCCGTAGCAAGAAAAACAATATCTTCACCTTGAAGTGTTGTAATGGAACGGTGAGCTTTCATGAGGTGAGGCATGACATGTTCAACAGCACCCTGCCATCGACATGATGCACCTGGACATGGACAACAATATGGTCTATATTCACACCCTTCCTCATGAGAAAGTTTTTCAGATGCTGCAAAGGCATCCAAACATCCATTTCCATTATACTTACATGGGAAATATATTGTTGCTGCGATTTTTTCCATAGCTAAATTTCTAACATTAGGGACAGGTCCACGACATGATGGGCAGCAATTAAGTTTTGGGCGACATGATCCACAAACTAAATGTCCAGATCCACATTGATATAGTGGTGGAACCATATATTCCATACATACAGGGCACTCAAAAGCACTTAAAACATCATTAGAAGCTGGTACTGGTTTATTAAGTGTTTCGATTAATAATTTATTGGTTAATGTAATATCTTGTTTACTTCTTAAATCATCTATTGTGTTGGAGAAATTTAATTTATCATTTTTAAATACATTTTTTACATTATTTCTAATTTCTGGAACATCGTTTGTTCTACTAACTGGAAATGATTCATTTAACACATCCATTCTCTCTTCATCAATTGATGAATCATCCATGGTAGTATTCATTGCCTCACCTTGACCATCCATACTTTCATTAGTTTGATAATTATTTCTGTTATTGCTTCTCTCTCCACCTGATCTGAAATCCATCCTATCATCACTTCTATTATTATTTTTTCTTTCTATTTTGGGTTCTGGTTCTTCATTGTTTCTTAGTATTGTTCTTGTTTCTATTCTACTTTCAGATGGTGTATGATTTGTATTATTAATATTGCTACTAGATTCATGGGATACATTTGAATTCTCAGTAGTACCAACAATTCTGGCTGTGGCACGATTTCTATTATGGTTATTACTTAAACCAATAGATCTTCCATGTTGATTTTGGCGTTGAAATAACCTATTACTTGATGATCGAGTGTATACTATCTGTGGTGGCGGTGTATTACTTTGCATTGAATTTGAACTCCCTGAACTTGAATTTATTTCTAAAGTTTGGTTATTTGATGAAACATTTATAAGTTCCTCAGAATTTGCACGATTTGAATTTCGATAAATAACTCTCCTTGTTGTTCTTTCATTTTTATTATCCCTATCACTACGATGCCTATTGCTCATCCTAAAAAACAACAAAGTTAGAAGTTAATAATGTCTTTGAAAATATTTAAATGATTTATGTGTGAGTTAAACGATATTATAAACGAATAATTAGTTTGAAAATGAATTATATTATTTAGAATATTTAATAAATATTTCGCAAAATTTGTACCTTAGAAAAATATAACAATTTACTAGTGAAAAATCCGAAATTGAATATATGCAAATGAGAGTGTTAAATTCATGAAATCCACAATAATAACCTGCTTATTATCAAAAAAGACATTTATACATAGGATGTTTGCAAACATTTCACTTATAATATAACTTGATTGTTATGCTTATTTTCTCATAAAGGGACAAGAATGCTATTAAATTATCAAATTTTTAAATGTTTATCAAATACTCTCTAATATAATATAACTGAACACAAGAAAAGAAAATTTTTTCGTTAAATATTTTACTATTATATAATCGATTACAAAAACATTCATGTAAATAATGATTAATGACCAAATAATATAGTGACACACTGAATTAATGTACCGTAAAATTGTTTAGTACAAATATTAAAAATGTGAAGAAAAAAACGGCATCTTTCACAACAGTTAAATGAATTAAATTACAATTTAAGGGATAATTAACAAAAAATGGGGACACAAAATTGAAATAATATACTATAGATGTATATATCAACACGTGACTAACGTAATGTTATTATTTTTAATTACATAAAATTAATTATTTAACAAAAACAATAATAGGATAAAAAATATATATACATATATAAATAATAGAATATTTACTTTTTTTTTGATAAAAATAAAGTGGTAAATTTTTTATTTTTTAAAACAAATGCAACCTTTTGTATTATTATTATCGTTTCGAGACACACGTATAAGTGGATCTTTAAAAGAATAGTAGAACATATGTCATTTTAATACAAAAAAATAAGAAGATAGTGAAGGCATTTTACAAATGTAAGAAATATATTGATTGTTATTATTAATATAGTGTTTATATAAAAAAAATTATATTTTTGCGAAACGTTTATCTTATATATTCAATGTAAATATTTAAAATATAAAATATATACATAAAAGAACATTTTATAGCTTAATTAAAATGACTACTGTTCATATGAACGACATTTTAAGATTAATACTACCGTTATATTACAATTTTGTATTTAATAACTAACTTGTATACCCATTAAATATAATTTCATATATGTTATTACTTTTCAAAAGAATGTTCTTATAAATAATGACTAATGAATTAAATTTTATTCAATATCTTTTATATATAAATATAAATGCAAGGCAAACACAATGTAACTATAAATATAGCACAACTTTTCAAATGATTATCTTGTAAATAAAGAAAAGTTTTACATAAAGGAAAAATGATATTTGAAATGATGAATAATAGGTTATATTATCCAAAAACTACATTATTAGTAAGTTGGTATATTATGTTAATCTTATATCCTTAGTATACAAACTATCATTTTGAGAGGTAAAATTTGTTATAATTCTTTTAATAAAACTTGATAATAAAGGAAGATAAAACTATTATTCTTTTAAGTAAATAATATATTTTGATAGCAATGAACAAAAAAGACAAAAAATAATCTAAATGTTAACGTTCCTTTGTTTGATTTAAAAATTTGAAGTAATATGATAATATTGATTTGATTAAAAAAATATAAATGTATATCTATACAATACCATGGATTTGTGATTTTGACGTTTTTAATACTTTCATTTATCATATTATATATCTATTATTTATTTATATTACAGATATATCTATATATACATTTCTATAAAAATAATTTCTATCTCAATTAAATTTTTATATTACTAAAAAAGAATAAATTATTTATTTGATAAACAATATTTTATGGCAAAGAGAGTGTAACATTTTAAATTGATTTACCTGATAATCAAATTTAGTAGAAATGACGTTATTTTTAGGAGAGAAACATTTAAATGTTTGAATATTATAAAAAAAAATTTTTCTTTCACATTAAGACAATTTCTTGTAATGTTACTAAATATAAAAATTCATCTATTTAATGCTATTCTTTGATTTTGTTGTAAGAAATATAAAAATGACAATGAATTAAAGTAAATAGAGACAATTTGTCGAATTTGATAAAATTTTCATTACATGTTTCATGAAAGTCAAGGTTACTAGAAAAAACAGGTGGTTAAAAGATATAAGGTATTTTAATATTCACCAAAATTACTATATAAAGTAAATAATAATTTGATTCGAATAATAAAAATATATTTTATTAAAAATGAATTATATAATTTTTATTTTATCTACTGTCCTGATAGTAGTTAATATTGTTAACTCTGTTCCGTATGTCCATTAAAAGTTGTTTAAAAAATTATTAATGTTTGAAAAACTTTTAGGCAATTTTATGGTCCTCCAAGATTTGGCTATGGAGGATACGGAGGTTATGGACCACGATGGGGACATCATTACCACCATATGCCTCCACCACCACCTCCAATGATGGGGCCTCCTCCAATTGTTCGAACAACAGTCGTCAAAACTATTACAACTTTTGGATAATTGGGAACAAACAAATGATAAAATTTTATTTTCATTTTTTTTTAAATAATTTTTTTCTTAAGTAATAAAAGATATTTTCCTTTTATTTTTCTTTTCAAAAAATAGTAATTTTTTTTGTTATTATACGGAAAATAAATATTTATACTATTAATTAGTAACAAGTTCAGGAAGAAAAAAAAAGATATATAACTGACAAGTTTTAATATTTACTATAAAAACTTGACATTTAAGTAATTGGATGATATTTTAAATTTACTATTTTTTCACTAAAACTGTTAGAATAACATTTATGAGAATATTATGTATCAAATTGCAATTGAAAATTGTGTTCAATTTTAATTAAAACCCATATCTTTTCTTACAATTCCCATGCTAACATCATTACCGTTTTTTTTAAATATTTTTTCAAAGAAATGTTTAAAATTTCCAACTTAGCTATTTCATTTGATTCACCATAATTATACACAATTAGTGAGGCATATTAGGCGTTCCATTAAAAATAATATATTTAAGGAAATTACACATTTGTGCTTTTATATTCCCTTTTAGTACAAATATTTATCATTTGACTTTCTTTTTGATAATTTTTAAAATATAAATGATATCAAATTTTTTTATTGCATATAAAGTTATAACGATTTATTAAGTGGGATATTTTTTTTAAATATTTTGTCATTGCTTAATTTTTTATAACTATTAGATGTAATAATAATTTTGTAAGTTCGTACTTTTTAAGTGTAGATAAAATTTAATTTTTGATATAAAAAGGAATTTTCACTTAAAAATTTTCCATGGAATGCTACTTTCTTTAGTGTTATTTCTTTTTTGTTATTTTAAAAATACTTTGATAGTTTAAATGGAATTTTTGGTAAGGGTATTATTTATAAATATGTAACTACCTCTATAATATTTTTTTTATTTAAAGTCTTTGTAAGTATGCTTAGGTATATAATAAGTTCCTTAAAATCATTTATAACAACACCATTCAATTTTTATATCATATCAAATTACAAGTATTTTTTATATTTATAAATACCATGAAAATATCTTATTTTTTATTTTAAATAAAACGTTTTGTTTTTGATACTTTAACAATGACAAAATAAAAATACATTTATCATTATTAGTCGTTTTAAATATTTTTTTCTTTAAAAATATATGTTATTGCAAATTCTTGCACGATATAGAATTGACAAAATACTTATATACTTTTTTTAAACTTTTAAATGGCAAATTTATTTATTAAAATTAGCAATATCATAATATGCATGATAAAAATTAAATCACATAACATCTAATTATTTTTTATAAATATGATTTTTTTTAGCACTTAAAAAAATAATGTTCTAAAATGCTTTTGATTGATAACATAAGAGGAGGAGTGAAAAATTATTTTATGATAATAGATAGCTATAAATAGAAATCTTTTTTGTATTTTTATTAAATAAACTATAATAAGAAAGTTGCTTAATATTTTTATCTTTAAACTCTTTAAATTAAATTGGAATATTACAAATATTTATATATATCTTTTTTTGATTTTTGAATTTCAAATAAGAAGCACGTAATAATAAAAATACAATTAACTTTATTACATTAAAATTTCTTTTAACAATTATTACAAGTATATATTTTTTTTATTTCATAAATAAAAATATTTTACTTTTTGATGTCAAAACATTTGCACTTATTTTAGAGGACTTAAATAGAATTTAACATATTTCTAAAGGAGTTACCAAGAATTATTCACATAAAACTTTTTGGAGAATGCTTTTATATTTTATAAGAGCATATGATAAAAGTACTAGTAATTGAAAATAAGCGGGTGGAGGTTGGTTAAATATAAAAAAATAAACTTTATAAAATGTTATACTCTATTCAGGTATGATTAATATTGTAAATTGTACAATTTTTAATATCAACCTATTCTTTATTTATAGTCATTGTTAATTGAAATATTATTATCAACTGCATTCGAAGTAACTAGAAGTGGATATATAAATGATAAAAATACTATTGATAATCAGTTTGAGGATATAAATAGTAATATTGAGAAATCTTTGTATAAAAATTCAAACAATTTATTGCCTACATCATGCGCAAGCGATGAAACAAAATCTCAAGATTTAGCTACATATTTAATGTTAAATTACTCACGGTAAAATTCTTTTCCACTTTTTTATTTAATATATTTCGTATTTTAGCAATGCACTTCCAGAACCATCACCAGTTGTGGTGACAGTTGAAATTACAATTCAAGATATTTCTGATATCTCTGTTATTACAGGGACTTTTGTTATTGATTTTTGGATTAGTGCTATATGGACCGATTCAAGATTACAATTTAGTCACCTAGATCCATGTCGTAAAAATTTAAGTTTGGATCATGATATGGAACCAAGACTTTGGTATCTTTTTTATCATCACTTTTTATTTTTACATCATAATTTTAGGTCTCCAAATGTATGTATTGTCAATTCAAAATCAACAAAAGTTCATGACTCCCCCAAACCAAACATTTTATTAATGGTATGTTATAAACATGCTTTAAATTTTAAAATATTTAATTCCAAATTTTAAGATATTTCCTAATGGAACAACATGGTTAAATTATAGAATAAGATCTGAAGTACCCTGCCAAATGGATCTTCGGACATTTCCATTAGACAAAATGAGATGTGATTTACAATTAGAAAGTTACTCATACAATATGGCTGAAGTACAACTAAATTGGTTATATTGGTCCCCAGTGACAACAATAAAAGATGATTATAACTTACCTGATTTCCGTTTAACAAATATTACATGGGATAAAAATACGGAAATGTATACAGCAGGAATATGGCAAAGACTCTCTGTTAACATATACTTTGAAAGATTATTTGGATTTTATATTTTACAGGTAAATAATAATATAAAAAATCTTTGAACATTTCTTTTATCGTTATTATTTTTCTATTTCCATACTTTTGTAGATGTATATGCCAACATATATAAGTGTTTTCATTTCCTGGATAGCTTTTTGGTTAGATACACGAGCATTACCAGCTAGAATAACATTAAGTGTTAGTTCATTAATGGCACTAACATTTCAATTTGGTAATATTGTAAGATCATTACCAAAAGCTAGTTATGTTAAAGCAATAGATGTATGGATGTTTAGTTGTGTTGGTTTTATATTTGGTTCATTAGTTGAATTGGCTATTGTTGCATACAATGATAAGATGGAGGATCAAAGACAAAGAAAACATAAGATTAGTAATATTAAAAAAATGTTATCAGTTAATAATACAAATACAATGATACCATTAACAGATTTTAAAAGGGACCATAAAACATTTATATATCATGATGGGAGGAAAGATGATATATCATTAAATTTACCAGTTAGCGAAATTAATAATGATAAATTGTCAGAGAAATGTAGTGATTCAGGAATAGGTAAATATTGTTACTCCTCAAGTAATAATGAAAATAAAAGTATTTCAAGGAGAAATGATTCACTTGGTAGTACATTAAATAGTAAAAAAAATAATTTACGAGATAGTAGAAGAGATACAAGTTATGATAAAAGTTATTCCAACCAAAGATTACAAAATGATAGTATGGCTCTTATTCGTAAAGTTGAATTTGGTGGTGTGGTAGATAGAATAGCAAGTATATTATTTCCTGTTGTATGTTTTATAAAACAATTTTTTTTTACGACTTAAAACTCTTTTTTTTATAGGCATTTGGAATATTTAATGTATTTTATTGGGCATATTATTTATCTTCTAGAACAAGTAACTCAAAATAATTTAATATCTGAAGATAATTTTATTTGCAAGCAATTATATTATTATTTTTTTAACGAAAATTAATGGAGAGAAATTATTATTAAAATAAACTTTTTTTCTTAACTTATCATGCTTCAATATCCATATCATATGAATGTTGTGCTATAACACCTATTGCCATCATCCCAAATGTTACTATAATAACGCAACTTCCAAAACTAATTAATAGTATACGATCTAGAATTGATGCAAGAAATTCCCATTCTAATGCTATTTGCCTACTTGATCCATGGCATAATTTTTTAAAAATGTTATTTATTTTGTCATTCTCTAAATTGTTTGTATCATAATTTGTGCACTTTTTGCTTTTCCCAATAATATATCGTTTCTTAACTTTATTATGTTGTTTTTCGGTGTGATGATTCCTAGAATATTCATCCTCATTATCATACTTCAAAATTTTCATCTCAACATCTTGTGATTTATTTGTCAATGATGATTTAATTAATTTAGAAGTTATAAAATCTTGTTTATGATCATTTTTTTCATAGGAATTAACATTTGTTGGATATATAAATCTATCTTGCGACTTTGATAAATTAATTTTCCTTTTTTTATATATGTCTTCTGGATGGTTATCACAATCAATCCACATTTGTTTTAATTGTGATGGTATTGTTAAGAGAGTAAATTTATAAACAATAACAAAAAAGAAATATCTTACCCAATCTGAGGGTAATTTACCATATTGCCTTTGACTATGAATTGATAAAACAATACTTGTTAAAAATGTACCAATTGATATTATTATAATAATAGATAGATAAAACCATGCAATTAGTGGGACAAATTCTGATGTTGTTGGCATTTGGTCACATACCATTAACATTAAAATTGACATTGCTAGTAAAGTTGTTATACCAAGATTTATTTTTTCTGTTCTATCATTACTTGTACTACCAGGGGTAAAAAATCCAGTAATTGCTACAAGAGTTATAATTGATGTTGGAATAATTAGATTAACTAAATAGTATAAGGGTTTCCTTCTCATTACTAATGATGCTTGAAGTATTACCCATGGCTGTTCACAACAGGCATATTTATATTCATGTCGAAAGACCTTAAATGAAATTACATCCCACTCTTCATTTCTAATAAAATTTTCTAAATTAACATGTGCATCAGCATAATAATCTAATGCTGATTTATCATTAGTCCAACTACTTATTGTAAGAGTACAATTTTCTTGTTCATATGGAAAAAATCGAACATTTAGACGGCATGTTGTTGTGTAGATTGCCGGATAAAGAAAACTTATATTAGCACCGAGTTTACCATCTTTACGTGTGGAATCGATGCGAACATTCATATGTCTTTCAGTATCATCTTTATTCATAACAACGCTAAAAAATTAATTATAATTTTTTTAAATAATTATTTACCTATTATAAATATATGTATCAGGTTTCCATATAGATGTTGAGGGTAAGATTAAAGTTTCAATATTGTTATACTCTTTAGGATTCCAATCAAGCATTTCATCGTGCCATCGTTGTATCATCCACATATTAAGTTTAATATTTTGTTCAGGTTCATTCTTAAAATTATTACATAAATAAATTACTTTGTTATTATCAATTAATTTTTAATAAAAATTAACATACCACGTCAATAATTTGATAAAGCGTCATACTTAAATAAATTTTTAAAGCTCTTGAATGATTGGATACCGGTCTAACTCTAGTATCATATTTTTTAGGATCTAGTAAATCTTTAGTTAACTTTATATGTGGTATCTTTTCATATTCACTCAATGATATCCGTCCATCATCAATTTTTCTTGACAAATTTGTTAATGTAGCATTAACAATTAATGCTTGAAAAAGAAAAAATTTAGTTAATGTATGACAATTTTCCCCAAAAACTTACTTGACCCGTATTTGAATTGTATAAATATAAGATATAATATTAAAAAATTATATCCAATAGCCATCCTAAAAATTTTGTTTTAAATAATGAACATATTAATGAATATAAAGATATATGTTAGCGTTCTAACTACGCATGTTGTTTTTTAAAAAAAATCTTTTATGTAAAAATAATTAGGTAGAAATTTTAAAGAACATTCATTTATGAAGTTTCAGACATCATTTAACATAATATGTATTATTGGAAATGCATAAAATACCATGAAATTGATATTTATAAATTTTTAATATTTTAATATACATTTTAAATTGGCAAATTAAAAATTATGAAATATATTACTTTGTCATTGTACATAGAACAGAATTTTAAAAAATGGAAATAATTGACAAAAAAAATTATTTAGTTTCAAAACTTAATATCATAAATTTTGAATGTGCAAATAAATTTAAATGTAAAAATTTTAATTTATTTAAGAGAGATTTATATTATAAGAGTTGAAGAAAAGAGCTGCGTATATTTTAAATGATTTTTAACTTGTTATAGATGAACGTCAGCGAAAAAATCACCAGGTAAGAAGATAAAAGTATACAATATATTCATTTAAAAGTAAAAATATTTTTAATGGTTCCTTAGAGAAATTAATAAAATATGAAATTGTTATTAACGTCAATAGTCAAAATTAGTTTTTTTCTCTAATTCATACTTACACAATAGAAAATTAATTTTTTGTTTAAAATAATTCAAGCTTAACATTTTTAAAATGTTGTTTTGTAATTATATATTGTTATTAGCAATAAACAACCATAAAAAGAAGAATTATACTTACAATTTGCAAATTTTTTACTAATATTCTTAATAGAACGTAATTTAATAAAAAATACTATAATAAAGAATTATGATGTCAATGTTAAAAATTTTAAAAAAAATTTAAGAATATTGCATTAGAAACAAAAATATAAAAGTTGCGTTAAAGTAAAAATAATTATTTAAATTAAGCTAGGAAACAATTTGGACACAGGCCAGAAATAATATCCTTTAAGGATGTTATTTTTAAATAGTCAAATATTGCTTATATTTTCAATTTTTACTTTAAAAATGTATTATATATAGTTTCTATTACAAAAATGTTTTTGCATTATTTCATTTTAAGTTAAAGGTAAAAGAAAACTATATTTTTTGTGTATAATTACCACCATTTAAAATATCGTGATATTCTTTGTTCCAGAAATAATACCCTACGGCATTGAGACCAATAGTTATTATAAAGAAAAATGAGACAAATATAATAAAACAAAGCCTTTCTAATACTGTTGCGAACCATTCATATTCTTTTATTGCCAGACGACGACTTATTCTAAGATTTTCTGAAAAATAAAAAAAATTTTATTAATCATGTGGTTTATTTTAAGTTTAAACAAACTATTAAATGTTTCTAAATTTTCAGCATCTAGTGTAGTAATATTATCTCTTTTTTCTCTATTTAAATTTGGAGTATTTAAAGTATTTGAATCACTCCTTTCTGTTGTAATCTCACTTTCTGCAAATGGGACATAGGAATTAACAAAACTATGTGATATATTTCTGTCTATTATTGGCATTGTTGTTGACTTTGATACACCTAAAAGAAAAGGATTAAAAGAATAGACATAAGATTTTATTTTTGCTTTTTCAAATAAAATTAATAATAAACTCACTTTCATAATTATTCATGTGAAGATCAAAATTTTTATTAAATTTATCAATATTTTTTTCATCTGATAATTTATCAAGATTTATTTTCTCAATACTATCATCATTAATATCACAACTTTGACTTTTGTTATACAATGAATTTTCTTCAAATAACTTATTTAAACTTGAAAGATCTCTTTGAAGTTTTGCCGATGTTCTATAAGCTAATTTTAATGGGGGAGCTTCATCATATTCCTTGAAAATAGATAATTAATTCGTATAAAATAAATATTTTTACATACCGGTGTACCTTCCTGTAAATGTAATGGAATATATGTGAATGAAATTTTTGCTAATATTGTTAAAACATTTACAACCCCTTTTGAAAGTCTCTCTCCAATATGTCCTTTCTTTTGAACAGTTATAATAACGCTTGAGGCTAATGTTCCCATAGATATTATTATTATCATTCCAAGTATAAACCATCCAATTAATGGTATAAAAGTACTTGTCGTTGGCATTTGATCACTAACCATTAACATTAAAATTGACATCGATAGGAGTGTTGTAATACCAAGAGATACTTTTTCTTCTCTCTCCCCACTAGCTGATGACGTCCTAAAATAAGAAAAAGAAAAAAATTATATTATTAAAAGATAAATATATAATAAATGAAAGCTTACGTAAAAAATCCAACTAAAGCAATTAGTGTAATGATACTAGTTGGTATAATTAAATTTACTAGATAAAATAATGGTTTTCTTCTTAAAAAAAATGTCAAATGAAGTATGGCATATTTATTAGGGCAACATTTGTATTTTTTTTCAATTCTTTTGGAAGTTGCTTTTATTAAATACCATCCCTCATTTTCAAGGTAATTTGTTGTTCCAATATTTTCACTTTTTGGATAGTAATCAATTCCTTCTTTGTCGTATGTCCAACTTGAAAACACCATAGTACATACTTGTGTATCAAATGGGAAATATTTTAAGTTTAATAAACACGAAAATTTGTAAATTGTTGGATAAAGTAATTGGATGTGGACAGCTTTTTTCTCTGGAATTGTTGTTAATTTTGCATTCAGTAACCTCCTTGTATCGTCATCCTTCATGACTAATCTGAATTTTATAAATTTTTTTGTTGTTTATTAAATGATATGGATGGATTTTACTTACGAATTATATAATGTTGTGTCCGGCAACCATATATTTTCATGAGGTAACCTAATTTCACTAATATTATCGTATGCCAAAGGATTCCAAAATAAAAATTCATCATACCAACTCTAAAAGTGTTTAGAATAAAAAGTGACAGTAAATGTGACATTTATTAATTACCTCGATTATCCATGCATTTAAAAGGATATATTGTTGAGGTTCATTCTATAATATATCGAACATAATAAAAATTGCTAAAACAAAAACATACAAGTTCTAATATTTGATATAAATCCATACTGAAGGTAACATTAACTGGATCATTATTGTTCCATGTTGGTTTTGATTTTTTATCATATGTCTCAAGTAAATCTTCAACAAGTCTTAATTGTGTTGGTATTTGTTTCCATTTTTCCTTACTACTATCAGCTAAAGATACATCAACTGTACCTAGGATTGTAAAAAATTTAAAATATAATATTACTGTAGTAATGAAGGTCATTAAACTGAAACAAAATAAAACTATTTTATACTATTGTTTCAAAGATACAAAAAATTATCTGGTATTTATATTTTTTAATAACAAATTCATAGTATAACAATAAAATACCAAAAGGTAGACATAAATTTTTATGGATACAATTTCGAAAAAGGCAAACAATTTTTTTATTAATAAATAAAGATATAAATAGAAGTTTCAATTGGAAAAAAGAAGAATAATCAACTTAATATGTATAATTTATTGAAGTGATAAATATTTAATGAAAAAAGTTTTTGTAGATGAAGAATAAAGAGTTAATTTTAAAAATATTGAAAAAGGTTATCAAATTTAATAGAATTTTTAAAAAATTTTCCTTAATAATAGTACTAATCTTTGTATTTTGTGCTTTACAGAGGATTGGAAAAAAATTAAAGCATTGTTGGGGGGTGGTAAATTTGTATGCTTAACCATTATGTATCTATATTTAAGTTATTTATTAATTTTAATAAGTGTCAACAATTTTGAAGGCAATTAACTTTTATATTTTTATTTATAAAAATGAGTAAGTTGTTAACAAAAATATAATGTTTAATAAAGTAGAAAATTATAAAATAAGTTTACAATTTTAAATACCCATTGAATTCATAAACTTTTTCTATTGTTATTTGTAACAACATTAATATAGCAATGCATGAAATTTAAAAATGTCACAAAAAATGTTTGATATAAAATGAAAGAGGAAGGATTAATAAAAAGTAATATACTTTGAACTAATATATATTCTTTGGTACCATTAAATGATAAAAATAAAACAAATTGATGATTTAGAATATTTTAGATTTTAAAAAAATAACACTTCAATTTAATGTAAACTAATAAAGATTTTGTATTTTATAAATAAAAGGAGAGACCATTTATTTAAGTGATTAGTTATTTTATATTTAATTTTTTTGTTGTATTCCTTTGACTGTCGGGAATAGGATGAAACATAATTTTGTTTAAGTGAATACTTATTTATTCTTTAGAAGAAAAAGAGGTATTATAAATAAAGTTCAATATTGGGGTATTTTTTCCTTACCTCAGGGATATAGTTATACAATTTTTTAAAACATAACCAATTGGTTTGTGAATGTACAATGTGGGAGTTAAAAATAATTAGGTTTTATTTTTATTACATAAATATGTTTAAATTTAAAAATATTCATTTCAAAAATTGTTTCATTTTTTTGTCTAAATAACAAATTAAGTTTCTTTTTTGTTGGAAAATATCATAGTTTTAATAATAAATTTTGAGTGATAAAATTTTTATAAATTAAATAACGATGAAATATTATATCTTAGAACATGTTATTTGTAAATAAAAGTTTTAGTAATGCAATTAATAAATGCTATTAGTTTGAGGGGGAATAATGTTGAATTTTGAAAAATAATTTATATATAAAAAGTAATACCTGAATGATCATTCTATGAATATTAGATGCAAATGATTTATTATGAGTTTGATATTATAAATGAAAACGTTATTATTTCAAAGTTCTAAGATCACCTATAAACTTTTGTTTTGATTTCATCAAATTTATTAAAAGCAGTTGATATATATATATACTTTTGATAATAATAATAACATAAATTATTAAAACAAAAAAGTTGTATTATAAATTAATTTTTTATCCTTCAAAATACAAGATTTATATGATTTGTTGTCTTTTTTTGGTAAATAAGTTCTGTATTAAAATAAGGTAATAGAAATGGAGTTTTTTTGTATAAATTGGATATGATGTTTATTAATTTTTTGTAAAGTGATTATTTAAAAAAGTCTTTTAAAAATGCAAAGATTTTATTCTTCCAATATAATTCATTTAACTTTAATGGTCTCTTTTGAAAAGTTATATTTTTTTTGTCAAAATATTATAAAAAATAATGTATAAAATAATCCTTTTAAACTATTTATTCTTTTTATTTATCAATTACTTTGACAAGATTGTAAAAAAACTTTTCATTGTTTTATAAGAACATTTATTTTAAAGATATTTTAAATTTATTTATTATAACTAAAAACAATAGATCATAGAAATGGCACAAATACATCATCATAATCATCTAACCAACCTAATAATTTTTCCATTTCCATTTTATGAAAAATTGTGCCATTATATTATATTTAGAAATAAAAAAATATAGCAAACTTATAAATACTTATTGTTTATTGTCTAATAACTCAACATAAAATAAATTTTAAAACCATTTTTTTGATTATAATTTTTTTTACATAATCTAAAATTAAGTATCCAAATATATACGTCCTTTTTTTACAGAATATAATATTATAGTAACTAATGTAACAGCATATTTAACAGAAAGTATAACTAAAATTACCTACTTAATTTGTTTCTTTAAATTTTTTATATTATAAAAAAGAGAATAATTGTTCCCTAGTAAGAATTTTTTAATTCCTTCAATAAAATTAATTAAATAATTGATGAAGTACAAATAAATGTGTAAAATTATAATATCAGATACCTATGGGTGTGCATATATATTTTTTACATATCTTGTAATAAAACATTAGTTTTTATAAAAAAGTTTCCTCAAAAACACTAATATACATATTTTCTGGTTGATAATATTATATATATTTTTAAATAGACTTTTCTGACAAAATTTATTACTTGTTACTTTATTGAATTTTTCTCTATTTAATTAACCTCATGAAAACATTCTATAGTTCTATAAAACTGTATTATGTCAAACAACTTCCTTAATTTAATTATTCCTTTTTTCTTTAAATTAATTAGGTAAAATGTTTTAAGAACATTGATGATATGACAATAAAAAAAATTTTAGAGTTAAAAATATTCTTCCCACCTTTTTTATTTACAATATATCGCTTTTGATTTATACATTCACTAGTCATTATATTAATCTTTAATGAGTGTTTATCTTTAATGATTAGCAATATCAAAATAAAATTTGGAAACTCAGTTGTTTTTTACGTCACAGCAATCTATTATGATCCATTGGTTTTAAGGATAGAAATGTAGGCTAACATTTCCTTTTTAAAGCGATAAGTTGGCTTTTAGTTTAAAATAATCTCCTTTTCTTGTTTTTTTCTATCATGTTACGTAATAAAAAAAATGCAATATGCTTTAAAATTTAAAGAAATTTAAGCTTCTATTAGTACGACGAACTTTAGAAGTGCTATAGAAGAACGGTTGAATTACAAAAAAAAATATTCATTACATCATTATAATTCCATGATCATAAGATATTTCTATTGTTCCTCATTATCATAACAAAATTTTGTTTAATTTTTATTTTTTACTTTTCATTTTCTTAATTCTTATACAATGGTTCAAAAATTTAATTTTATCTAGTCGATAATTTCATTATAAAAGTACTTTTGCTTTTAAATATTTATTTTGATAAGCATTCTATTTACATATATTCTTTGAGATTCAGTTTTAAGAGTTGCACTTTTTATACTAACATTGATAAATTGTTTAAATTAAAAGTCATAGATAGATAAATAAAAAGTTATTGCATAATATTATCTTTATACAACTTCATTTATTTCTATTTTCTTTAAAAATACAGTTTTGCAATCTTTTGCCAACATAATTAATATAATTAAGCTTTTTAAGTATAAAATAAAGTAATTGGAAATGAAGCTTATTTTTTTTCAAAACATTTTTTTGACGATAAAGCTTTTTTAAGAGAATTTTAAAAATTATAGTTGGTTGCCTTTATTTATCCAATCATTAAAAATCGTGATGTCAAGGAAAAGGGAAAAAAATTCTGTATCATAAAAAATTTTATATATTTTTAATACTCAAAGAATGAACTTTTCATGACATATCTTAATATTTGAAGAAAAAAGGATAATATAGCTATAATTTTTCTTTTGTTCCTTTTTCCTTCAAAAGTTTAGTTTTTTTTTGTTGTTAAGTACTATTAAAAATAATGATCCTTGCATGAAGAGATAGAATATAAAGCTATTATTTAATTGTTGAATCTTTAATTTTGACAGTTTATTTTGAATAAATTTTTATTTTAAACTTTTTTACTGTATATTTTAAAATATTAATTTTATTAAGCATATAAACGTTTAATGTAAATATCAATATTATTTTTTTCTATCCGTTACAGCAATTTCTTAGTAATTGATACATTATTAACCTTTAATATTTTAGAATTTATTAGTATATATGGAATTATATTTTTTAACAAACTTATTATCTATAACAATTTTTGATATCACATTAATAATTTCCTTTTTTTAAATTGTCTTTTTAATTAATAAACACCTACTTCCTTTTCTTTGATATATTTCTAATAACACTTGAATATATAAAATAAAAGATTAACGTTATATTTTAAATAAATACATTAATATAACATGTAAAAAAGCTGTTTTCATTATTTTTTCTTATTAATTTAAATTATTATACAATATTTTTATCATCTCAGTAACACATAGCTTAAAAATAAAATATATTTAGTCAAAATGATTATAAATAATTCTTGGGACAAAAATATAAATTCTTGCAAAAATGAAATATTTCAATTTCAAA
This sequence comes from Strongyloides papillosus, assembly GCA_005656395.1. Taxonomy (NCBI): domain Eukaryota; kingdom Metazoa; phylum Nematoda; class Chromadorea; order Rhabditida; family Strongyloididae; genus Strongyloides; species Strongyloides papillosus. The sequence goes on from SRSI01000071.1 coordinate 507,655, forward strand.
ATAAATGTGCACGATGGCATTTAAATGTTAAATGTCGATCAAAAAAAGAGACAGAATTTATTTTTCTAATTATTAAGTCACCTACCTTATTAATTATTTGAAATATTTTTGTAAGTTGTATCATTTATGATAAAAAAAGAATAAAACATTAAATGAGTAAATTCATATTAAATATAGATATTTCTTATATAATGTAATTCATTAATCATAAAACGAAACAACGATGGTATTAGATTATTAAGCTTTTGTATTTAACTCTGTTTCTTTATTTTTTTAATATAAATAAATGTCTTTTGCACGATTTTTTTTATATATAACAAAACAAACAAATACTATTTTATTTTTTTAGTAATAATTTATGTCATCTATAAAGAAGCTCAATTTCCTTTTTTTAAGAATGGATCATTTCTGTGTGAAATTTAAAAAACATTATATTATCTTTTTAATAAAATACTAGAGTTTATATTTATTTTATACTAATACAAACTTTCTGGAATATGTTTAATTCATTCATAATTTTTTATATATATAATTTATATTTAATAAACTTTTATATCCCTCAAATCACTTACATTTTTTTTTACGCTTAATATTATTTTCCTTCCTAAATTAATTTTGTGATAATTTTTCAATATATTAAAATTTAATTTTTAGACTCTCAAAATAACAATCTTATTAAAATTTTGTATGTTTATATGAAATATTTCTAGATGACTTACATTTTATATTATAAAGATTAATGTTAAAAGTTAATAATAAAAATTCGTTGTGATAAATTAATTTTTCTGGTAAAAAAAAATCTTACATTCATTTTAATTAAAAATCTATTGATGTTGAGATGAAAAAAATTGTAGAAATAAATATAATTATCATCCTTTGTTTTATTATAATTTTCAAAAATATTTTAAAAATTAGTTTGTTAAAATGTTATGTAAAAGATAAATTTTGCAAATACCCTTTTTGTGATTTTCACATATTTATATTACATTCTCAATTACAATCTCTAATCTTACTTTTATTATTTAAACTCTTTATATTACAGGACTGTTAAGAATTATACTAATAAAAAGATTACAGTAAAATATAAAAAACGGCGTTAGAATTTGTCATTTATGTTATCAATAAATATCATCAAACTTTTAATTATAACGAGAATTGTTCATTTATAGTTTAAAAGAATGAATTATTACATTTTGTGATTTTAATTATCTTTATATTTTTTATCCATTCCAGGAAAGAAAGTAAAACACTCTCTTACATTTCTCTCTTTTAGTTATATTATAGATATATGTATCCTTCATTCTAATATATCTAAATTTTTTAATAGCCAAAAAAGAAGGAAAAAGCATAAGTTACTTAAAAATATTACTTAGTTTCATAACAGTTAATAACAACAAAAGGAGCCAAAAATATTTCTCCTCGATACAAAGAAATATTTTTCCTAATTTACAATTACTTAATATTAATTTTACTATTTGTTTTTAAATTTTAATGTAGGTTATAATTAAATGATTATTTATTCAATTTTTTGTCTTAATAAAATTCATTTTTATAGATTATAATATTAAATTATTTAACTAATCATTTGAAAGGAAATATAAAACGACGAGAATGTTATCTATGGAGATGAGAAGAGAAATTTATGAATTAACAATTCAGGTAAATTTTGATAAATTTTAAAAATTATCTTTTTTTAATATATAATTCAATAAAAAATTTTTTATGCATATTTATAATTTCTTAATATTTATTGTAGAATTATCGTATTGTTGTGCCAATTTTCCTTACAATGTGCATTATGGGAGTTTTGGCAAATGCTATAGTTATAATAGCATTAATAAAAACGAAAGTTAGAACACCAACAGTTACAATTATCTCCTCATTGTCATTCTCTGATATGTGGACATCAAGTGTTGTTGCAGCATCATTACTATACAATAGTTATATTCCAATATTATATCCAAAATTTGAAACAAATCCATGTATCTCATTAACATTAGAGCTATTTAGAACCGGTGGTCTAATTACAGGAACATTACATTTACTTATCATTTCAATTCACCATTATATTGGAATTACAAAACCATACTATAAAAGAAACTACACAACAAAAAGTAAAATAATAATTATTTTTTTATTAATTGTATAATTAATATATTTTTAGCTTTTATTGTTTGTACCCTCATATGGATTCTACCACCATTATTTTTGATAATACTAGCCTCCTCCTTCCAAAATCAAGGTTTTCGTGATTGCTGGGAATTTGATAATTTCTACCATACTCGTGTTTTTAGAGTCTCTGTCTCCAGTATTATTGTTATTATTTTCTTTATTATTATTTTTTGTTATGCAAGAATGGTAAGATATATAATTATTTTGGCTATTTTTCAAAATAAAAAGACAAAAAAGAAGCAAAATAATAATAATTGTCACTTTTAAGTAACTGTTAATTACTAATTTTTTTAATTTTAGATATATCTTCTTCGTTTGAAAAGAAAAAAATGGCAATCAAGATCTGCAAGTAATAAAACAAAAAATGATAATAAAACTGTTAACACAACTGTCTGGATATGCTTGTCATTTTTTATTGGATGGGCTCCAGCAACTTTACAATTTTCTATAACTTGTAGTACATGTGATTTAATGAGATATGAAACAATTCAAGGTTATAAATTAATATTTTATTTTAGTTGCCTACAGTTAACATTCCTCCTTGGTAAAACTCTCATGAATCCATTAATTTACTCACTGAGGATACCTGAAGTTGATAAGGAGTTAAGGAAAATGAATAATGGCGTAAAAAATTTTTTTGCAAATTTAAAAAGGTAAATCATTAATTGTGATTATTTTTTTTCCATCTTTTAAAATTGTTTTCTAGAAGTGAAATTACAAACCAGCCTAAGTATAATATAAAAATAAATGAACATAACGATGGGCCAGCTTCAAAAACATTGATTAAGGAAAATGCAACGAGTATGTGATTTTATAAAGAAATTGAAACTAACTTCTTTTCTTTAATAAAGAAAAAACATAATAACAAAAAAAATCAGTTACACATTTTATTTACCAACTGTTAAATAAATTGAACAATATGAATTAGTCTTCAATAATTTTTTAATATTTTATTCTACTTCAAAAAAGACTTGCAAACAATCGTCACTAAAAATCTCAAAATTATTTTTATATCATATTTTATTCTGTGGAAATATAGCTACGTTTTTTAACTTTTACTATATATCTTATAATTGTACCCCAGAAAATCTCTTTTACTATTTTTCTTAATTATCTAATTAAATTTAATTAAACTTTTTTTATTATTATATAAATATTAAAGATTCATTAAATTTTCTACGAAAAAGTCAAAGATACATAACTTATATAATAATTCTTGTTTGATAAAAATTAGAAGTCAAAGGATGATTATTACATCATATCTATTGATTTTCTTATTAAATCAAAGATTAAAAAATTTAAAAAGTAGTTTTATAAGCAATAATCAACTTTTGATCTTTTACTTTATGCACTTTATTATTAAAAATAATAAAAAATAAAATATTTTTTTATTAAGAGGAGAAAAAATTACTACTAACAAAATATGCATGTCACCAACATCATTTGATTATTTATTTATTTATTTTTCAATGTTATCAAACGTTATTTAGTGGAATAACGTATTCTTTCATTTAAAAAAATTTATTTTTCAACAATTCACGTCGATACTTCAAGATAGGGTCAATTAAAAAGACAAAAATATGACTGTATAGCTAAAATAGAGTATTACAAATATATATAAGTAAAATATAATATGTATGCGTGACACTTTACCAGCTGAGGTTGTGTCGTCAAAAGCCCATTTATAGAGAGCATATGAAATTTTGTAAAAATTGATTTCATTATCTTAGCATGTTGTGAGGTTAATTTACAATATATGTTATATCTCATTACCCTTATTGCAAATTGACATACAATTGTTGTTGCCTTCTTCTATTTTATAAATTATGTACTGTTATATTAATAAAAAATTTTAAACATTCTCATTATTTATATTTTGTCAAAAAATTTCAACATCCCTCTTATATTATTTTTCTTATTTTAAAATATGTATATATTGCGTATGAAGAGAAGAGGGAGACGTTAAAAAATATATAATTGATCTTTTAAATATTTATTATTTTAATTTAAAAGCATCATGAGAATTTTAAACATACTCTATTCATGCTTATTTCTTTAAAAAGTTATGAAGAAAAAGTTGAATACTATTACTTCCTTGTTAATTTTAATCAAATAAATATATTTGTAAATAAAATTTATTACTTAACATTTTTATTTTAATTTATAGGGTACTTAATGAAATCTTGTAGAATTGCATTTAGAATGTTTAATCATTTTTTAGAATGTTTAGTAATTAATCTATTTAAATCAAAGAATAAAAAAGACATATATATAAGAATACAAAGTATTATTGAATACATATTTGTCATTTTATTTGTTGATAAGTTTAGTAAAATTAAAACAGGTAAAAGATTAAAAATATACCTCTTTTTGTTTAGAGTAGTAAGATCAGTAGTGGGTATCATAGAAACAATATGATATTTAATGTATATTCCCTAATCTTTTTAATTTTTGATCTCTTCTATACTTAAGACAAATTAAAAATTATATAGGAATTCTTTATTATTTTGGAATTATCTTGTTTTAAGTAAGTTAAAGAAGGAAGTAAAAATGTTATGTAGTGACATCCATGAAGACAATATAAAAATATGTCATTTCATCACATTTCTTTACTACACATTTTTGATAATTGCAAAATTAGAAATCTATTCATTATGCAACTGTTTTGTTTTTAAACACCTCTTTTAAAAAGTTTTTTTACATAATTTTTATGAGATTTTTTTTATTTATTCTTTTATTTAAAAATTAAAAAGAGCGAAGTAAAAAATCAATGAATTTTTTGTTGACTTTATTTAAAATGGTGGCAAAAAGACAAATAGTAAGTATACATATTATTATATTGTCCTTCTATATTTCAAAAATTCGGAAAAATTTTTATTTGATATTTTGAATCTATATTTCAGGAACAAATAAATGTCACATTTTATCTAGAATTCATAACAAAAAATTATCTGTCATAATAATATTTAACATAGTTTAATTTTACAAAATGTTTATGAAACAAATTAACTCTATTTATATATATAAACGTGTTTGATATAGTAAAATTTTGAAATATACCAATTCTATACCCATTTTTTGCATGAGACAATGTTAAAAAGTTTCTTTATTACATTTCTCATTCATATAATACAGTTTTATGTATATTTAAACTTATTTATATAAATAAAATGCATTTATTTGTATAAAAAAATTTCAACAATTTTTGTTCTCATTATTTATTCTTAAAAATGTTTGATTTATCAATGAGAAGTTAAAGATGAGCATATTTAGTGAATTTACTTATCCTTTATTTAGTTTATGTATGATTACTTTTTAAAAAATCACCGAAATTTTTTTATGTAAGTAAATTTTACACGTTTTTCGTTTTTGAATAGATTAAAAATTTTATAGTAATTTATGATGCTCAAAGTGAATGAATTGCTTTGTTTTATTAACCATTTTGCATGAATATATAATATTGTTTCTACATTCCCTATAATTTCATTCTGATATCTCATATTATAAAACATATTTTGCTAATTTATAACAACTCAAAAATAAAATATTATTTCTATTAATAAAAAATATGTGTCATTATTTATACAAATGTTAGTTGTTGTAAAAAATTTTTCTTCACACTTCTTAAAAAATTTAAGAATATCATTGACATTTAAATTTGACTTGAATTGTTGATCAAATTATTTTTATCTTGATATATTTAAGATTTTTTATCTCAAATTACGGTATTTAAAAAGCCAATCTATTGATGACATACTAGAAAAAACTAAAAAATACCTATACTTTAGTTCTTTTTATCATCATGTATGAACAGGCTTCTGGGAGAAAAAAAATGACATTATTAATACATAAAAAACACACATATATGTATAGTTATATCGAAAAAAATATTATTTTGTATTTTGACCAAACGAATTTTTATCTGTTACTATCAATTACATATCATTATATACTTTATGCATTTTTTTTACATAAATAATACTAGAATTTTGTGTTGGAAAAAAGTTTGCTTGGAGATTTTTTAACTAGAAACTATCATCAAATAACATGTAGATAGTCACAATAGATTACTTAGCTATTCTAGTGTTTCGCATTTTTAACTTTCTGTTTGTTAGTAATATTTTAAAACAAACAGACCCGTCAAATCGAAGAGATAATACTTTTTTTCCTAACTTACTATGAGGTAAAATTTTAGATGAAGAGCATTCCAATTCTTTCAATCAAATGACATTAAAGATATTCTATATCATTTGTAATTATTTAAAATTTTTCTTTTTGCCATTATTTTTGAGAATACATAATAAAAATGGAGAAATTATTTAAAACGAAATTGTCAATCATTAAAGTATCAAGACAATGCCTATAACTTTTAAAATTATTAAAAAATATTTAAATAGTCTAATATATATTACACTTAAATAATCAATGAAGTTATATATTTGAATATTTTTTTTAATTATTATTATTTCTCAGTACAATATCGTCTTTTTGTCTTTAAAAGTTGCAAACTTTACTTTGAACTACTGCTCTTTTAATTTGTAGGTATATCAGTTATTTATTAACATAAAAGTTATCAGTATTAATGTATATATATTTATAGTACCTACAATCCTTAAAATTTGTCTAATAGATTATATTTTATTAATATATCACTTGATTAAAATGTTACAATATAAAAATTTTAAGACAACCTTATTATCAATTATATTTCAAGAATTTAAAATTATACTTTATGTTGAAGTATTTTAATATATGTGTGTATTAAATGTGATTTTTTGTTTGAGATATTATAATGAATGGAAAGATTTTTATGATAGTATTTTAAGAGTACATACTTTCTCTTATTTTTTCTTCATATAAATTTTTAGTACTAATAATTTAAACTTTTTGGTTGGATGAAATTGATCTTTTATTAATATTAAGATGATATGTATATATGTTCTTTATATTTTATTACTTCTTTTAACTTCCGTTTCACCAAAAACCTTAAATACAATTACAGGTGAAAAGTTTTAGTTAAAATATATAACGATGTTGAATATTTTGGGGCTTTACTTTAAGTGACGACACTATATAGTTAGTAGTTTCCACTTATTACTTTAAATAACTTTTAAGCATTTCACTTTCTAATAATGCTTTTTCACGATTTTTATTTTACTCTCCTCTTGATAAGTTTTATCATTACGGCAAATCATTATTTTTAAAACATTTGCATATTATACTTTATAATAAAATAATAAATAATAATAACATAAAAATTTTTAAATCATTAGAAATGATGACGTTATACTTTGTAGTCCAAATATATATATATATATCCTTATCAAAATTTACATAAAAAAATGGAAAATCTTTTAACAATTCATTATTTTTCCCTTTATTTATATATTTTTAATTTACTAATATATTTATAATCTTTGGATTTAATATATAGATACAGGAATAGTAATAACTATTTATCAATCAAAATTATAAGAAATTAATTTTTAGTCTTCAGTTTTTTTTTGTTGATCTTGTTAATAACATTGGTTTGACTTGACTCTCCTACCAACAAACTTTTTATTGATAATTGAAATTATTTTACTATATACTATAAATTAATGAATGAAAATATTATTACTACATTTTTACTTACCAACTCTTATTTATTGTCTATTATGCTTTTTTGTTATTGTAAAAAAAGAAAAAGGGAGAGAGTGAGGGAATGGTTGAATGACAACATTTAATTATGAGATAAATAAAAATATTTATGATAGGTTAATTAAAAAGTGGCATAACGATAATAAAAAAATATTTAACTGTACTTTAACTTACACTTTAAATTTTTATTTTATATATTATTATAAACATTTGCTCTTTAACAAGTCATTTATAAAGAATAAAAAAATAATATTATTTTTAATAAAGATACTTGTACTGGTAGATAATATTTCTTTGTATATTATTTTTGAATATAATATTTTTATATGTGACGTGGTTACCGACCATGATGACCGTTAACATTTAATGAGAGAGACTATCTTTTTTAATTATCATTCGTTATTATTATTAAAAACTACTTATAAAATTTAATTTTTTCCTCTGTATTAATTAAATTTTACACACTTTGGAATATATTTAAAGTATACAATTGTTTGCAAAAATTTTTCTCGTGGTATAGTGTAATATTAAGTATATTTTTATAATATTTTTAGTTATTTCAAAATATCATATCACCTGGAGGTTGTATAAATATTTAAGGTAATTAAAAAATTTTTTAACTGAAATATTATTTAGATATTATTTTGAAATTTTATTGTTTATAATTAATAGGGGTAGATCAATAAACATATATTAAATTTAATAGTTATATCAAGGACAATACTCATTCTTAAGAGTCAATAAACTAGACCATAATATATGGTCACAACAATTACTTATTCTAACATTTTAAAGATAGATCTTTCTCGTATTCTTAGAGGAAAGGAGATATTAAAAGATATATCTAAGAGATGTTGTTTATTAAGCGCGCAGTTTGTTTTATTCAACAGATAATGCATATTGGAACGTATACCTAGAATAGTTAAAGCTTTTTTTAGGAAGTTTGATATATACTATGTTTGCTTACATATTAAGATGTTATTTCAAACAAATAATCATTTTTATAACAACTTTTAGATGCTATACGTTTACTAACCACCATAAGTGGCTATTTATAAAAAATTTTAACACTCATATCTTAATATATATACCTAATAACGTTTATAATAACTACTTTTTTTTATTTTTAGGAGTTAATATTTTGTTTAGAATATATAATTATGTTTGCCAATTATCCACGCCAATCTCCAAATCCATCAAACTATTTTAGAGGATATCCATCTATGGGGTTTAACATTAATGCTGCATCATTTATTCCACAAGGAACGATTTCTAACTCCCAATATTCTAATCAACCTGTTACATATTTGCAAAGTGAAGGTCCAGCTCAAATGCGTAAATTATTTATTGGTGGCCTTAATCACGAAACAACTGATGAACAGGTATGTGAAGTTATTTTTTTTATAACCAGCAAAAAAAAGAATAATATTTGTTTATACTAAACATATGTGTATATTTTATTAATAATATATTTTTAATTTCTTATTTTTTTTAGTTAAGAGAATATTATTCTCAATGGGGTAATGTGGTTGATTGTATTGTTATTCGAGACCCAGCAACAAAACATTCTCGTGGATTTGGTTTTGTTACATATCAAACAATACAGATGGCAGAGATTGCAATGAATGAAAGACCTCATACAATAAATGGAAAAGTTGTGGATCCTAAACGTGCTATTCCAAGGGAACAAATGTTACCATTAACATCAACTAATCCACCACACTTTTTAGAGTGTGCACCTTCTACGGGATGTAAAATAACAATTTCGGGTATGTAATATTTTGATGAATATATGTATATTAATAATCGTAATATATTTAGGTATTCATTGGGATTTCCATACCGTTGATGGTATACGTACATATTTTGATAGATTCGGTGCTGTTGAACAAGTTGAGATACTTGGTAATCCTCGTGGTATGGGATTTGTTGTATTTGAAGAGAAAGAAAGTGCAGATAAAGCATTAGAATATGAGGATGAACATATAATAAATGGTAAACGTGTCGAAATCAAGGTAGGTGTAAGCTCTCTTTCCAAGTCTTATCTTATTAATCTTTATGACAACAATTTTTAAGAGAGATGAGGATGATCCTGAGGCTACGCCTAAAACAAGTCCAACAAAACATGCGGTTAAACCAATTTTCCCAAATAATAAAAATTCGAAGAACATGACACATTCTAATAATAATAATGATATAAAAGATAGCAGTGATTATTCTGATGATTGTTCATCAGACAATACAATCTCAACATCTCATTCACAATCGACTCAGTAAAAAAAGACAAACTAGGAGCATTTCACTAATAACTAAAAAAACTATTGAGCATTTTTTCACAAATCTTGTGCCTACAAAATTTCAATTCATTTCTCTCTATCTCTATAATAATTCAAATGAACAAGTTATTATTACTATTTTTTATTTCAAAGTCAAATCCAATTTTTTTTAATGAATCATCTGTGCATTTTTGGATCATAAAATTCTGAAACTTTCTTTAACCATGTGTACATGTATACTACTATCTAGACTATGCGGAAAAAACATTTCAACATATAAGGCAAGATAAAGGAAAAAAATTTGAAAATATTACTAAACTCAAAAAACTCTTAGGCTATCTAGATTTTTTTAATTTTTATTGTTTACTCTATCATCAGGACAAATGCTAGAATATTATCACTGTTAATTTTTCTTTATTAAAATTATTATCTACTATTATTATAAAAAAAGTAATATGTTTGACTGTCAAAATTTAAAATAATTATAATTGTATGGACAATTATAGGAGTTTTTAATCAGGCATCTGTTGTCCTAATCATAAACATTAAAATGTAATCTTTTTTTTGTAAATGGCGGTGTCGCATGTTTATCATTTTTAATAAAATTTTTTTTAATATATAAATATTACTGATAAAGGAAAACAGATACCTTTTTTATTTTTTCAATGAAATTTTTTTACATCTAAATTTCTTCTATAAATATGTGTATTGTAATTAATAAGCATTTTAGTAGTCACACTATCATATTGTTATCATTAACATGTTTCCTTTACAGTTTTAATCTAATAAAATCTTTATATGATTAATCATTTTCTTAATCAAAAATGTCAAATGTATTATGAGTGTGTAAATAGTTATTTGGATAATAAAGATAAAAAACATGATGTAAATTAATGATATTGTTTTCATACGTTATAAGATACTATTTAAAAGGACACATTTGCACATATCTTATATAAAATATGACATTGATAAAATTAATAAAATTATTTTATCAAAAAAAAAATAAAAAGTCGATTGTGTTAGACACTTAAATAATAGCAATCATTTTTGTTTATAGCACTTCACTTTTTTTGTCTTTTTCTCTTTTATTTTATCATATTTGAATAAATATTTTTATTATTTTTATAAGATGAAATCGACTTATGAATTGAATGAGTATGATCGTGATCCTGAATTTAACCACTGCTATGAAAAGAATGGTTTTGCTGTTATTCAAAATTTTGCAACTGACAAAGAGTGTGATGAATTGAGGGAAGAAATGAGAAGAATTGTAAATGATATGAAGATTGATGAGCATCCCAAGTCAATCTTTACTACGACCGATAACGAGAAGGTAATATATTATTTATTATTATTTTATTAAAAAAATATATATAATTTTATTTTGTTCTAGCATTTGTCGGATAAATATTTTATTGATAGTGTTGATAAAATAAGTTTTTTTCTTTGAGGAGGGTGCTTTTAATGAGAAGGGAGAGATGGTAGTTGATAAATTTACATCCCTTAATAAAGTTGGTCATGCTCTTCATGAAAAAAATGAGAAATTTAAGAAGTTTACCTTTTCTGAGAAGATTAAAAAAATTTGTAAAGTGATGAAGATGGTAAATCCAAGGATTATTCAGTCAATGTATATTTTTAAGAATCCAAAAGTCGGTGGTGTTGTTACTGAACACATTGATAGATCATATCTTCACACCAATGATGGTGAACAACTTCTTGGATTTTGGATTGCTTTGGAGGATGTAACCTTTGAGAATGGTTGCCTTGATTTTTATCCATCCTCAAATAATGAAGTTAAAGTTACGTATCGTTTTAGTAGAGATTTATCAGATCCGGAGCAAAAATTAATACATGTTGGAAAAAAACCTGAATTTGATAAGGAATGTTTTACATATGCACCAGTCAAGAAAGGTTCATTGATTCTTATTCATGGTGATGTTGTTCATAAAAGTAAACCAAATAAAAGTGAGATTAGTCGCAATGTATATGCATTCCATGTTGTTGATAGAAATAGAGATTTGGAATGGCCAAAAACTAATTGGATACAGGAAACTGATGACTATAAATTTTCTAGTATTTATGAAAATTAGAAAACATTTTTTTACCTTGTTTTTTAAATTTTTTTTTGTGAAGAGATAAATTTTTTTATTTTTAATTTTTATAAATTATCGTAATTTTAGTATCATTATGTATAATTTCCTATTATTTATCTTATGAAAAGTAAATTTAAAATTCAAATTCTTTAGTTACTTTCAATTAAAATTGATCTCCTTAAATAATTATTTTTATTATCTCTCATTACTAACAATCACTTCTAAAATTATCGTATATCTATCACGTTTAAATTATTTTTATTCCTTTTTAAAAATATTAGGTCATAGGATATATATTATAAAATTTATACAATATACAGTTAGGGATATAAAATTTTTTATATTTGTACATTGATATTTATTGTAATATAAATCAAAGAAATATAATTTCAGCCCCTGGAGCAATTACATAATAATAATTTAATAGTAAAAATGGTATATGATAAATTCAACCTCGATTTTTAATTTAAGAGAGAGAAAGAGAAGTGAAACAATCTTTAATTTTAAAATTTCTTTTTAAATAATAAGTCAAATTTTTGGAAGACAATTATTGATAAAACCACACAAATAAGATTTTTAATTGGAGATTGTTTAATTTTATATATTTAAAAAGTATTTATTTTTGTTATACTATATATAAAGAATAATAATGACTTCTTATGGTATGCCAATATTTTTTGGTATCCTTATTATGTTACTTATAAATAACATTGTAATTAATGGTCAAGATACTGGAAGAATAATTGATATTAGAAAAATTGTAAAAGTAAGTTTACATTTTTTATTACTTTACAAAAATCTTAATTTATTCAAGGATACATTAGATTATGTTCGTACAGTTCCAGCACCAGAACCATTTAAAAGTATGATTTACAATCCAGTTATACAACAACAAAATCCACAGGTTTTACCTATTGTTAATGGCCAAAATCTTCCGATAGGAGCGTCACAAGTCTTTGCCCCACCATCTAGAAATGATGTTGATAAACTTTTCCACCTACCAGCAGATATTCTTGAGAAACTTGCAAGTGATGCAGGATATATACCGGAGAAGAAACCTACTTACTCTAATTATAAAGAAACTTCACAAGTTTTAACAAATCCCAGTCCATCATTGGGAGGTTTTAATTTTAATGTAGCTAATGAAAACGGTAAACAACAAACAATGGAGGAGATCATTCAACAACTTCAAGCTCAAGTATCAAAAGCTCAAACTCCTCCAATGAAAGTTGTTACTGAGAATGTTCAAATTGAACCTGTAATGACAACAACAACTGTACCATCAAATGTAAATAATGGAAAAATGATTGATAATATAAATAGTACAGATAGCTCTCAAATTAATACTAATAACAACTTTAATATTTTATCACAAATCTCTGATATATTAGCAGGAAAACAAACAAATGAGACATTAATGATTCAAAGCATTTTAGCTAGTACTACAGAAACTCCTTCATTAATTCAACAAACAGAAAAAACTACCTCTCCACCAATTCTCCTCCATCATCAGCAGATGGTTTTAATCTTCATGGACAAGAGATAATTCTTAATGGTCAGAAGTATATTTTAACAAAACCAACATCTGAAGAAGATAGTGAAAACGTAAAGAATAATTTTGTATTAAAAGGAAAGAATGAGGAAGAAGGGGAGAATAAGTTAGATAGTAATGAAGCACAAAGAAGTTCTGAATATACTAGCAATGAGAAAGAAATTGAAGATCAAAGTAATGTAACTGAAGAGGAGAAAGACACTACTCAAGAGATGGAAGATCCAAAGGTTACTACAACGATTCCTGATGAAATAAAAGGTGTAACATTGGCAATTAATCCAGCTACAAAAACAGTAACCTCTGAATCTGGAAGTTTTGTACAAGCCGAGTTTATCAGTGAAAACACTAATCCACAAACAACAAAGAATTTACCAAAAAGCCTTGAATTATTATTAATGGAACAATTAGAGAAAGAGCAAATTAAAGGTGCTGAAGAACAAAGGAAATTTTTACTTCGTCAAAGGACACCTGTAGATGATAATTCATTACCAAGTATCTTTTTTAATAATGAAGATGAATTAAAGAAAGGAAAACAATTAACACCAATTAGTATTCATAAATTAAGTAACACCCCATTGAAAGAGATATCTATTAACATCGATAAGGTAACTGGGGCACAACAACAACCGATTGAAGATAGAGTAGAACGTTTGAGGAAAAGCTTTAATGAACAAAGGAGAATCTTAGCATTTAAGAGTCGCAGTTATTTTCAAGAAATAAATTAACTGTAAGTTCTATGATGCATAATTCATCAATTACCACATTCTTGTGATAAATTTATATTTTTTGTAGAAAAGTTCACAACCATTTTTGGCAGTAACATTTTGTCAAAAACTAAGTGATATGTCAAAGGAGATTGGAAGTAATGATATTGTTGAGATGGCAGAGGAGAATTGCAAGTTAATAACGAATTATTATCCAGATTTAACATGTAATGAAGTTTTACAATATGCAGAACATTGTTTATTATTAATGAAGTTGGAAAAGAAAAACTAAGAATAAAAGATATATTTTATATATAAATCACATAATAAAATGTTTATGTAAGAAAAAGCTCTCATTTAATAAAATATATTATATCATATATATGTATATCTTACATATACATATTTTAACCCCTGTTTTATTACATAACAATCAAATAAAGGTTTTGCAATACTAAGTTAAACTTTTAAAATGGATTTATTGCTAGATTTTTCTTCTTCTTTCTTAATTACATAACACTTCAACTCAATTTATGAAATTATTTAATTTAATTTTTATCGTATTATTAAACTTTGATAGCTAGATAAATTATCATTATTTATTGTACCTCTTTTTTACAATTAATCGCACTATGATATAATAAAGTTCAGATTGGAACAATTTTTATCCAATCTGATGATATTGGTAATCTAATTAATTAACTAATCCGATTATATTTTCTTTCCTTGTCTCTCTTTTCCCTTCTGTTTTGGAGACAAAAACAATAATTCCAATAATAATTTATATTTATTTATTCCGTTCCTTAAAGTTATAGATAAATAAATATATATATTTTTAACTTCATCATTTTACATATTTATATATAACATCCCATTTGAGAAGTGTTTTGATGATTAATTGTAATTTTTGTCATCGTTTACCAAAAACTGTCATTGTTATATGTTTATACTTATAGAATAGCTAAAAAGTATATTTTATTCATTTTGATATGACAAGTATAAAAGTATGGCATATTATTTATTTTTAATTTTTATGGTTATATGAAGGAAAAGTTTTTTTAGTGATTCTTAAATGTCAATGTCATCTAATTATGATTTATGTTTGAGGCATATATTGAGTCTCTATTGATATTTAATTTAATCACTAATAAGTATTTAATATAACGTCAAAATGAAAATTATTTTTGTGTCTCTTTTTTGTTCTTATTTAATCGATGTTATGATAGTGATACCTTTTTTGTAATTTAAATTTTATTTTTTTTAATAATATAGAATTTTATTAATTAATAAGTATAACTGTTCTCCCTCTTAATATTATTGAAAAGTTTTATTAAAATCAATTGCCACAGTATTTTTGAGGCCTCGTTCTTCGGGTATAATAGATAAATTGTTAAAAAAAAGAGGATTAGACGATATTAAAATACAAATAGTCTTCTTTAGATTTTTGCTCAATTTATTTAATAATTATTCATTACATTTTATGTTTTCTTATATCATTATAAAAGTAGAAAAAAATTCATTATAATTTTACCTATCATTTTGCAAATAATGTTAAAGCAAGGAACAAAATTGATACACATTTTTTTTTGTTGTGCCTTGAACATTCTTAATATATATATTTTTTTAAAGAAAGACTGTAAGTAAATTTTTTTATAACTTTATTGATGTATGTATTTTATATTTTAAAATTTATGTGATATAAAAATTATGAAAATCGTTTCGTAAAATTGATAAGTAGTAAAATATCAATTGTTTAAGTTAGCAATATAATATTAAAACATCCCAAGAGATCCAATTTATATATATTTGCATGTTGCTTCTTATAAACTTTTTACTGAGACCAAAAATCTGATGGCAAATGATTCTTCTAAGTATAGTTGTTAATAATAGTAAAAATTTTATATCAAGGCTCTTCTTTTATTTTGTATAGCTATATAGCAAGTGATATCTAATTCTTAAAAATTTGTATGTTTTTCCTCTTAATTTTTAAAAACTTTTAAAATTTGAACAGTCACTTAAAGAAACATACTTTTATAGGATATATTTTATTATTATATCAAAAAATTTTTTTTCCTTCCTCTAATTAACATCTTAAATGTTTTGTCTATATTAAGGCGATAAAAAGGAGAAAGAAGGTACCCTAGGACATACAAATTTTTATATTTGGTGACTTTTTGATAATATATAAAATAAAAAATATTGGACATTAATGTAGTTTTACTAAACTTTTATTTTATTATCATTTATAGTTATATTAGAACTAAAAATATTAATTATTTTTTCATTATACTTATGTTATAAATCATTTCCTTTGTATAAAATTTTTTAACTTATCAGTGTATTATTATAAACAGGGAGAAATATTGAGTAATATTAAATAAGTATTTAATTTTTATATTGTAATAAAAATAAAGAAAAAACTTCTATCTTTCTTTATCCTCAATATTATGGTGTTTTAAAGTACTTTATTACTAATTATTCTTACACCAATTTTAAACATTTCCAAGTAGTATCATTTTAAAATCGCATCATATCAATATCATAAAATCAGCGTTCATATGTCTTTTTTATTTTTATATAAGAAAATTGGATATATTATTGCTTTACATAAGTCTCAACCTTAAAATTGTTCTTACTTATTGTGTTTTCACTTGTAAATTTTAATATATTAATAATTTGATATGTTAAAATTCTTTCATTTATGATTTATTATTGTTATAAGATATTTGAAGTTCAGGAATATATTTAAAGTTGTAATAATATGGCACTAATATACATTATAGATTTTGGCATCTTTGATGTTTATAATAGTACATATTTGAGTAAGAATTTTATTTATTTTGATATACGTTCTTTTATAAAAATATTGTTATTAGGAAGTTTTATATAAATATAAACATTGAAAATACTACTAAAGGGAACCGATTATGTATCACCTTCTTAATAATTTTAAACTTTTAAAATGCATTATCAAAACAATTATTGTTAATCCCCAATTACCATAACCTTCCATAGGAGTATATTTTTGTTCAAATATCATTTAAACGCCGTCTATCCTTTTAAAAATCTTTTTTACATAAAACTTTTTAATATGTGTATGTGCTAATATTATACATTTGTTAGGGGGGATAAAATTGTAACCTCTTAAAATATACCCAAACGGTCTTTTATAAAATCGACATATTGTTTTACAATGGTATAGTGTCAAATATCCCAACAATCACCAGTAATTAAAATGAATGATTAAGAGTTAAAAGGGTAGTAAAAATTTTACAGTAAATGGTAATTAAATAGAAATTATGTTTTATTTTTATGGTTTATTTACATTCCGCAAAGTTATTTTGTACCTCATTATCTCTTAAAATACCAATTCTTTATATAATTATGATAATTTATTTTATTTACCTTTTTATTGTTTTAAAGAATATATATTATATTTTATCAAATCTTTTTACTATTTTTAAATTGATCACATAAATTATACGTATATTCCAATTATCCTATTAAAAATAAGAAGAACTTATCACTTCTAACTTTTTAAAATATATATTAGTATGATATGCCAATATTATACTACCTTGCCATTATAATATAATATATAGGTAAATAAATATACATTAATATAGTATAATTTAACTAACGGCATCTCACTAACCCTTTATATTACTATGACCTTCCCTCATTTCGAAACTTTTCTACCTTTTTATTTCATTATTATAAACGACTTTGTGATTTACGGCACATTCATTTGACTCACAGATATATAAATATCTATGTTTTCATTTGTTTCATCTGACCAGAAGTTCATAGAAGTCTCTTCTCCGTCATTATAGTATTGATGATCACAATTTAAAAGGTGGGTTAACCTTTGACAGTTTAATAAAAAGACTGGCCAAATCAAAATTGGCAACTGTTGTGGAATGTTTTAATTGTTAACATAATCCTTAAATTTTCCGTTTTACTTTTTTCTCCCTCTCACTAATCTATTCATTTATCGCAACTCCTTTGTTAAATCTTTCACTACAATTGTTTATTAATAACTTATACATTATATTTTTTATGTTATTAAGTAATAATATAAAAAGTATTGTTATATTAAAAAATATTTTAAGTTTGCAACATGTAAAGTGTTAAGAATTGAATAAATTTTTACTCTTTTTATAATATGTAATATTGCTCATTTATATTTTAAAATTTTGTTATTTCTATATATCATTATGTAAAGCTCTCTATATAGTTTAGCTATCAATTCATTTGAAAGAAAGATAAAAGATTCTTTTTTGTGTATTTTTGTTTTAAGTAAAATTTTTTATAAATTTATGTATATTTATCATTAAGAAGAAGTATAATGTCTTTATAATTGTGATAAACTTTAACACCAGAAATGTTGTACTATTTGCCTTCGACATTTTCTCCTGTCTAAATAAATATTATAAGTTATCCATTTTATTTTTAAAATACACCATTTTTGGAATTTTTAGCAATTTACATGGAAGTATATTGAAAAGGACTACAATAATTAAGATATGTAATAAAAATAAGAAAAGTTGTTGGTACTTAATAATAGACTATACTTCTTTATCTTTAAATCCTTATTCTCTTTAACTTTTAAGTACTCTTGTTATAAAATGGATCCTAAAAATAAACCTTGGTGTGATTATATAAATATAAAATATATATATGAAACCTTGTTTTTAGAGATATAAGGACTTATCTTATAATTTCAATTTTGTTAATTGTAATGGCAGCTTGTTTCTATGTTGATATATCACTTCATGGTAAAATGAATTTACTGAAACTTCATTAAATGTTAAATCTATTTTTCCATCCTAATTATTCTAATTTTACCATTTAACCAAAAATTTATCACCTAATCATTAATCATAATACTATCTTTTCATCATATATGACTTACCACTCTTTATCCTTAATGTTTAATGTGTCTATAAATTTATATGCATCAATTTAAACTTTTAAGTTATGCTACCAAATCCATTTCATCAATTACTTAATTCTTTTTAATCATATTAGATTTTTGTTAACCCTACCACAACCATTTTCATTATTAATCTTTTATCTTATAACAACCCATCTATTACTTATCAAATTTTTTTATATTAAAAAGATTTTAAGTTTGGTTTATAAAAATAACAAAAAAAATTGGTTAATAATATATATTGTGTTTTTATTTGTCTAAACATACAGCTAGATACAATAATTTTTGATTAATTTCTTCATTAATGACTATGAGGTAAATACATTTATTATACTTTTCACAAAGAGAAAAATAATGATAATAAAATTGCTTGGAGGAAAATTATACAGTTTGTTTTGGATTAAATAATATACATATATATTATATATACAAATCTCAGCATGAATTATCCTCACATTGATTTTCTCATACTTCCTTAAATTACCATTTTAAAATAATATTTTCATCTTTAATTAGTATTCATTTCATCTTAATAAGCATAACTTTTCTCTTTTTTTTTAAATATATTTAGTTTAAATTTTAATTTAAAATGCTACTTCTTAAAAACCTAAAATAAATAACTATACAATTTTTTTTCTTTTGGGATTTTTATTTAAATTAATTTATGAAAATGCTTTACTCTATTATTATTAATTGTATCATTATTTATTTTTGGCATTAACAATTAATCATCTGAACATCTTTTTTATTATTACTTAATTTAACGTGTTTGTTATAATAATTCATGGCGTTAAAACAAGTCATTATTTCATCTTAATATATGTTATCTTTATTCTTTTTAATAAAAGGGAAATAGACAATCTATTACCAATTATGATTAGATTTAATTTATAAGAACAAATAAAGTCAGATTATCTACTTTAATCAAGTGGATCTGGTGCCAGCAGCAGTTGATGCGCTAACAGATTTCGTGGAAAATCATAGACAAATTAGTTTATGTCATTTATTAAGTAGTATACTTATTAGTTACAAATAACTCATTTCTAACATTTGATTACTCAATCACTTCTATTATTTTTCCTACTCATCCTCTTTCTATCTGTCTCTTTTCTCAAGTACACAATGTAGCTTTTTTAATATCTCATATATCTATATATATCATGTATGATAGTAGTTAATTTATTATTTATTTGTTTAGATTACTATTTTGGGTATGATATGAAGCTTATTAGAATGCCGCTAATATTATATAAGTCGGTTTTTTTACTAATATTTTACTTATCAAATATAATATGTCAAATAAATATTATTCATGACTTCCCTCAAAATGTATCAACTTTAATTGGTTCAGATGTTACATTAAAATGTTCAGCAATCCCTGATTCAAGGGCACAATTTACACAAATCCAATGGAAGGATAGCTCAAATTTTTTGCTTGGTACACAAACTCCTGGTACTCTACCAGGTCATGATGGCCGTTACTCATATATTCGTAACTCAAAGGATGAACTTAATTTAAATATAAGGAGAGTTAAGTTAACTGATGATGGTATATTTGAATGTCAATTAGTACGTCCTGGTCGTAAACCCCAAAAGGCCCCAGCATATTTAGAAGTTTTAGGTATGTTATTATTTATAGAACCATGCAATTATATAACTTTTTAATCATTATAAATTTAGTTCCACCAACTAATGTTTACTTTGTAAATTATGCTTCTGGAACAACATTAGATATCCGAGAGGGTACTAATTTAAATATTACTTGTGCATCATCTTTATCAAAACCTAAAACTGATATTAAATGGTACATTAATGGACAATCATTTGAGGGTGAAGATATTGAAGAATGGGGAGAGATGTATGGAAATAAAACAATATCATCATTTTCCTCTATTGTTTGGAGACCATCAAGAGGCGATGCTTATAAACTTGTTACTTGTGAAGGTAAACATGATAAAACAAATACCAAGAAACGCTCAAATGTAACAATAAATGTATTATATCCACCAGAGAAGCCGAATATTATATTTAGAAGTAATAGCGGTAGTAAAGATTCTATTCGTGCTGGAGATAAAGTTAGTTTATTATGTATTGTTAAAGGTGGTAACCCAAAACCAATTGTATCATGGTATTCGAATGGTATTAAAATTGAAAGTGACTATGAGTATAATGAAAGTAATAAAGAAACACAATCAGTCTACTCTTTTACTGCAGAGGCAGTTGATAATGATGCTATTTATGAGTGTCGTGCTAGTAATGGTATTGGTTATGAGTATTCTTCACAAAAAATAGAGTTATCAGTTATGTATAAACCATTGAAAGTTGAATTGTTAGGGAAACCAGCAATAAAACCAGGAGAAAATTTGCCACTTCAATGTATCTCGCGTAAATCTAATCCACCTGCTGTTATAACATGGCAAGTTAATGGTCAAGAGGTTCAATCAGATAATTCAAGGAGTGGCAATTTAATTGGTAGTACTCAAGAGACGATATCAAATATATCATTAAACTATAATGATATTTTTAATACCAATGGTGAAGTTATTGTTAAATGTTTTGCTAGGAATGTTATGGGAATTGCTGAGGAACAACAATTAATTAGAATTTTATCACCACCAAGTAAACCTGAAATTTTTGGTGTTAATGAAAATCATTATAACGAGGGAGATTATCTTAATCTTACATGTGAGTCAAGAGGCGGTAATCCTCTAGCTTCATTGTCATGGCATCGGGGAATTGAAAAGGTAAGTGTTATAGAGAAATTTAAAGTTTTATTATTTTTTTATATAAATTTAGAAATTAATTAAACATCATAATCATAAATCTAAAATTCGTTGGAAAAAGGTTAGATTATATATAGATAGTTATTTTTGTTTATTATTTGTGATGTGTTTTTTCATTGTTTTCATATATACTATTTATTTTGTATATTTATTTTAATGTAATTATTTAATTATAGTTAAATAGTTCACAAACATTAATAGCTGGAGACATATCACAAAGTATTATTTCATTGAAAATTGATCGATCAATGAATAGGAGACCAATAAGATGTGAGGCAGAGAATGAAGCATTGGCAACACCCTATGAGGTATCGAAAACGATACATGTTGTCTATCCACCTCGCCATCTTAATATTAGAGTAGCTGATCCATCAAGAAATTATGTAAGAGCAAGTGAAGCATCATATTTAATATGTACGTCAATCCTATCAAACCCTGCGCCTCATATAACGTGGGAAATCAATTTACCAAAGGATGTTCAACCAAAAGTTATGCATGGTGAGTATTTGAAACGCAATGAATCTGAATATGGTGATTGGTTTATTGAGAATCGTTTAACATTTACACCAACAGAAGAGATGAATGGGCTATCTGTACAATGTATAGCAAGTCATTCAAATTGGAAAGAACCAGTGGTTGCTAAGTATACACTAAATGTTTATTATTCACCAAAAATTAATTATTATCAAGATAAGATAAGTCTTCAGGTAATAGAAGGTGAAGATTTTCGTGAAAATTTAACAATTAATGCTAATCCACCTGTCTCATCATGGCTATGGAAGAAGGGTGGTGTACCATTTGCTGGTAGAGTTGGGGGAATATATGCTCATGGTAATACAATATCAGGACAAAGAATATCTAAAAAAGATTCTGGTGTATATACACTTGTCGCATCAAATATTGTAGGAAATGCTAATACTACTGTTGTTCTAACAGTACAATATCCAGCCCGTATTGTTCATATAACATCTCCGATCTATGCAAATGAAGGCGAAAATGTTGTATTTGAATGTGAGGGTGAAGGAGAACCAAGAACTGATGAGATGCTAAAATGGTTTCGTAATGGTAAAGTTGTTGGTTCAATGATGCGTGAACAAAAAAGAGCAGTATTGAGGGTAAATGCAACACAAAGTAATGATGGAAAGTATACATGCATTGCTGATAATGGTATTGGGAAACCTCATAAACAAGATGCATACTTATTAGTTAAACGTGCTCCGATTGCTATAAAAGATAATATAGCAAGGAGAGCTGCAGGAGATATTGGTAGTACAGCTTCAATAAAATGCAAAGCAACAGCAGTACCTTTTGCATATTTTAAATGGATAATTGAGGGTGATAAAAGACCTGTAAATGATAATTCAACAAAATATGCATTTTATGATCGTCAACTTGACTACACAACATTTGAATCAAACTTGTACATACAAAATGTTGATGAAAGTGATTACAAGAAGAAAATTACGTGTATTGTAGCTAATCAGATGGGTGAAGATAAAGTAGAAATATCATTAGGGCCCCTCACATTTCCTGATACACCAAGTGATGTTAATTTAATTGATGTGACAAATAATACCTTAAGTATTGGTTGGTTACCAGGATTTGACGGTGGTTCACCACAACATTTTGAAGTTAGATATCAAAGTATAGCAACAAAGGAATCATATACACTTAATACATCCTCAACTAGCATAAATTTGACAAACCTTTATCCATTACAAAGTTATCAATTTCAAGTACGATCTCATAATAGACATGGTGGTGTTTCAGATTATACAATACCTAAAATATTTCATACAATATCAATTGATGGATCAATAAATGAAATAAAGCCATATACATTTTCTATAGCTGAGGTACCAAAATGGATAATAATAACAATTATTCTTGCTGTAATCTTTTGTCTTTTTATTAATCTTATCTTAATATGTCGTCATAAACGAAACGATGCTAAAAAGAAAATTGAAGAGAAAACAAAGATGATGCGTAATTTACAGAGTTGTGATGGAGGAATAATAAATGGGATACAAAAGTATGGGACAATGACACCATGTACAATAAGGAAACCACTTACTGATTTACGACATCCTAGTTCACAAGAAATGTTACAGGATATGGGTAGTGAAGATGAGACATCCGTTAGGACAATGATTGAAAATCCCCAACATAGTGGTAATTTTGTTCATGTTAGCCAACCAAATTATATAGACGATCATGTTATGGTACAATATGACATAGATTCAACGATGTATGCTGATATGATGAGAAGAAATTCACCAGCAATACTGTCACATATACCACAATCACAATATGACGTTGATTTTGATGCTTCAATTCCGAGGTTGATGACACCATCATATGTTCCGTTATCAATATACAATAATAATGGGGAAGTAACAAATTTGGCAAATAATAAAATGGCAACAGAAAGTTATCGCGATATTAAGAAAGCTTTTGAATCACCAGGTCAGGTTAAGAGGGTTTGCCATCAGCATTCAACATTACCTCATGATGTAAATACGTTACGTTCCCAAGGAAGTATACCACCACCATCAGATGAATACCAATCATATCAGTATAATAGCGAAACGTTAAACAATAATAGACGCTATGTACCTCGATCTCCACAAGTTTTAAGTACCTTTGGTCAACCATCAACAACAACAACATTTGTTATGGGAAATGATTATTTAGTATCGGATGGAGATCTTGTCTAAAAATGATGGTTATTGAATTATCAATTACCAATAAATAAGTGATTTCTCTATTTTAATTTTAATTAAATAGTTTCAATTTTCATGCATTCCCGTTTCCGGTATATTTCACGCAATAACTTTTTCCCCCTTTTGACGGGTGTTTTTTTCGAAATAATATTAAAGAATTATAATGAAAAAAAATTCAAAAAAGAAATGAAAAAAAAGGAATATAATTTTTATTTCTGCGATCTTAAGCATAATTTTAATATTTATTAATACGATTTTTTTTGTTTTCTATTGAATATTTATATATTATTTTAATTGGCAATAATGAAAGAAAATAATAACAAATATATTACATAATATAAATTTCAAGTGTTCAAGTTGATCCTTTATTTGGAAAGATTAATATTTCTTAATCAGATAATGTATATTAATAAGTGTTATTGTTATATGAAACTTTACACATCTATTATATACTAATAAGCTAATTCCTTAATCTCTTTATTAACAGATAAAAAGTCAATCACAGTTGAAAACTTTACATATTAAGAAAAAATGTGATGAAACTTACACTGGTAAATAAAAAGTTTCTATTTACTTAAGAGATATTGCGTGTAAGCTTGCATATATTTCCTCAATATAAATATTAGCTTAGACCGCCCTCTAACAAAAGTAATAGATATATATAATATATTTATATACAATATAAAATTATAAAAAGGTATCATTATTTCATTGGTTATCTTTTTAAAATAAAAGGCGTGGTAAAATTATTATAAAGTTTAAGATTTTAAATAACTTTAATAAAATATTTCTTTTTAAAAACTTAACATTTAGACGTATCCTTTTTGTTTCTTTTTTAATTATTTAAAATGTTTGAGAGTTTCGGTTTCATGGCAACTCCAATTAATAGTGTGAATCATTTTGATTTTAATCAAAAACAAAGTTTATTAAAAAATCATTACGGAGTAGCAAGGGGTGAAATTTTGGAGAAAGAAAGAAAACCTAAGTGTGCTCGTTGTCGAAATCATGGTATGGTTTCATGGTTAAAAGGACATAAAAGACACTGTAAATATAAGTATGCATTAGTATAATTATCATTAAAATTAATAATTTTATTTTTTTTCTTTATTTTTAGGAATTGTATTTGTGAAAAGTGTAATTTGATTGCTGAAAGGCAAAAGGTAATGGCAGCACAGGTAGCTTTGAAAAGGAAACAGGCAGCAGAAGATGCTATAGCATTGGGTCTACGTGTTGTATCAGGACAAAGTATAAATCGTCTCCCTCAAGGACCTGTATGGAATTTTAAGAATGATGAAACATTTATAACAAGTCCAAAGTTTGATACCTCTAAGGAAGATAATAAAAAAGAATTAAATTGTAATATGAAGGATATTAAAGAGTGTAATAAAAATGAAATAATTATAAGTCAACAGAAAGCTCTTTTTGATGTTCAAAGGAGAATTCCACCTCTTCAATTATTATCCAAATTGTTTGAAGATCAGGATAAACAAGTACTCGAATTGATATTAGAAAGTTTTAATGGTGATGTTTTGTCAGCTATAGAACATTTTGTATGTTTTTTACAAAAAAAATCTTTAAAATGATTATATTTTTATCTTATTATAGGTATCAATACGTCAATACAAAGAAAATAGGAACAATGAATCAGTCCAGGATATGAAGAATCAAATTATGGATGAGAAAACAAAAAATTTTATGATTGAGGAGAGAAAGTATTGTTCAAAAGATAATTCACAAAATTTTTCAATGTCTCGTTTATTGAATACTTCCTCCTCACCATCATCAACAAATTTTTCCAATTTAACAATTGAAAATAATTTAAAAAATCCTCATATAATGTTTTCAGTTATCCCTCCAAATTGGCATTTTTCAATGGAACATCATCAAAATAAATTAAACCTGGAGCATAGTTGTTCCTCTGATGAAAGTGTTATCAAATCTCCCTCACCAACAAATAGTATTGTAGAGTAAATGATTTGATCTTTTTATTGAAAATTATTTTTTTTGTTTATCATTTTTATTTTTTTATTCCTTCTTATTTTCCTTATAAATTTCATTGGAAATGAAAATTCCTCGCAAAAATAAATATAAAATGATGATAATATAACAATAATATTTATTGTAATTTTTTAACTATGATAAATGATACTTTTGAGGTATCATAATAATTTTAATATATTAAATTATATATTTAATATGGAATAAATATTACATTATTTCCTTAAAATAGTTCGACTTTTCTTTAAATGGAAGTGTACTATATAAGAATAATTTAGGGAGGGAAATAGATGATCAAATAACTAATTTCCTGAGCCCATATTATTTAATATTTTGATTCTTTGAATGCTAAACTATATTTAGTAAAGTCAAAAGAAATTTTATATACATATTTTTGTAGCTAAAATATAAGCAATACCAGTTTAATATGAAATTAAAAATGTATATCAATTTTAAATACATAAGAGAGAGCTTAATATATTTCTAATACACCACAAATAAATGATACTGTAATATATAAATATCTCTCTTATATTATAAATTCATATTATCATTTTCACACATTTTTGTGCGCTAATTGCGCCATATCAAAAGTTTTGAAAGTACTGTTTCACAGTAAAAAGATAATATTGAGTAAAATTCGATAATGTTAAAATGTCAATAATGTAATGATATTGAAAAAGTATATAGTTAAAATGGAATATTATTACAACAACCATAATAATATTTGTTTATTTAAATGATTTTAATAATTTAATAAGTATCTCTATTTTTTCTTCTCTATCTATAGTATGATAATAAAATATATACCATTTTTGTTATATATCTTTTAAATATCAAAACCTTTAACTATTAATAGACAAAAATATAAAATATTTACTTTATGATAATCACTAAATTGTTAAAACAAACATATCATGAGATGTGTTATTTATTAAAAACTTAATTTGATCCAATATTGTTAAAGAACCATTAGTGTCCTTTCTAATAACTTTGATTTTACTATCATTATTATATTAATAATAGCCATATGGATGATCTTATTTAATGTGGAGTTAATTTATTTATTTACTTTACATGTTATAACAGATTTCTAATTTATTTTAAACAAAATTCATGCTTCAATGATAAAATTAGATGATTATAACAAACACATTTATATTATATACCATATATGTATCAAAGTAAAATATTCTTATTTAAAAGATGTGGGTTTTTTGAAGAAAAAAATATTATGAAAACACTATATTTATTCTTCAATCTATCATATAGCACGATATAATCTTTAAAGTTAAACACTTATTTTTTACTTTACAATACTGCAAAAAAAATTATTGAACCAGTCTTAAATCAAACACTAGTTTTGAAATTCACCTGTATCAATCATACTCGTAACTGTTAAACACATACAAAATACTGAAATTATAATTATTGACTATAACAGGAGGAAAAAAATTAAATACCATCTAAGGTAGATAATAATTTTTTAAAGCATATGGTTTTTTTATTATTATATATAAATAAATCTAAATATTTTTTTTAATACATACATATAATATTTATAAAATCAGAATGAGTAAATAGAATTTTTTATTCAACAATTAAACAACACGTAGATATAGTTTTTAAATTTTACTACTATAAATAAAAAAATTAAAACACATTTTTAAAAGTTTTTTTGATTTCAGATATGAGTTGTATTTAGACAATTTATTGTATTTGTATATGATATTTATGCAATGAAAGCTATAAATATACTTAGAAGAATGTTTCTGATAATTAAAATATTTTATGTAGATGTAGAGTATTACCAATTGTAAATTAAGTTTAAATATCTTTTATAACAAACTAATTAATTGTTATTATAATATTATCAACTATAAAAAGACATTTTTAAAAGAAAAAGCCAGTTTTTAAAGTTTTACATGATAGATTGATTTATCCATAGGTCTTCTTATATTTTCGTAAAAGTAAGATTAAGTGAAGTATGTTTTAAAAACTTGACATTGGTGTACTAGAAATTTTATATGTATATGGATTACTTATTCATTTTATAAATAGTCTTTATTTAGTAGATAAACCAATTTTATGCCCACCTACGTCATCATTGACTTTAAAAATTTTATCTATTAAAACTATTTGAAAAGTTACTTTAAAATCAATTCGATTTCATGGTTGTAATTCTCTTTGATCAATGTCACAATACACACTACCTTATAATTGGATTGAATTTTCAGTCAGATTTTTATTTAATTCATTTAAATGAAATAATTTTATAAATAGTTTGAGACACTGGATTACAATTTCTATTGTTACTTGAGATAAGTTTTCTTTAGGTACATATAAGGTAACTTACATTTTATTACTGTTTAAAAATTTTATGTTACCCATTTTAAATGATAATCATTAATTCCACGTTATTATACGCTAAAATTTTTTTTTATATTTTTTATATAAAAATATAATTAAATATGTCAAGTAAAATACAATTAGTTTTCAACTTTATTTTAAAAATAGGCGTTCATTATAAGTGATTTTGATTGGTACATCTACTTACTACATTTAGTTAGTAAAATTTTTTTAAGTAACCTTGTTTAGCTAGTATAAAATTATGCTCACATTCATCATCTTTACATTATAATACATCATTAAAGTATTTAATGAAAAAATTTTCCTTCAATAAACTTATTTTTTTGTCTATAAAAAAAACTACTTTTAAAACGTCTAATAAAAATTGGGTGATTTATCTTTCTAACAACTTTTTTTAGAATAAAAAAATGATATTTCTGGGAAAAGATAATTTTGGGAAGTATATTTTTGTGATTTTTTTTACTATTACATTTTTAAGAGAATTTGGTAATTGTAGATCAAAATCATGTAATCATCAAGATATTTGGCTTATACCAGGAAAAGCTGATTCCTATTGTAGTACGTTTTTTTTAAATAATTATTTAAATTGATATATAACAAAAAATTTTTTTTATTTAGCTAGACCTGGAGCTAAGCGTTTAATTGAAATTGATACAAGACAAGTTCATATCTCACCACCTGTTGTACGATTTCCTGGTTGTTTTACTGTTGAAATAAAGAATATTAAAGTATTAGATAATGAACGTTATCTTGGTCATTCATTTTTTGCCAAAACCGAATATCAATGGTTGAATGTAAGAGAGTTTGGTAATTTAAAATGTCAAAATGCTTCAAGTAATGGTTGTGATGGGTATGGTAATAATTGTTATTATTGTGATGTATGTCAAAGTCTCCAGGAACTTGACAAAGATGGAAATACAAAAAAATCACAATTATCAGAACAATTTAAGGGTTTAAATTGCCCACGTACACCAGGTTACTATACATTTAGAAAAGAATTTTGTTTCAATGATTGGTCTGCATTTGATGCAGATGGTGATTGTCAGATGGATTTTATGCAAAATGATAAATCAGATTATAAATCTGTATTGTCATCACTTCAACAAGTTGGTTATGTAAGTAGTTTTAAAAATAATTTATTATCGCTATTATTACTTTATAGGGAACTGTTGTCGCAAAAATTAAACTTGCTCTTAATGCTACTGCTGATATTGCTGAGAAAAAGGCTATCAAGGAGGCGCAAATTGAAAGGACAGTATTGAGGGAACTTGAGGAACGTAAAAGAAATTGGGATGTAAATAAGGGACAATTTGAAAAGTTCCAAGAATGGTATATTAATTATAGGAAGAACGTCTGGCATAAGGATGAATATTTACCATGGTTATTGTATGAAAACGAAATGTCATGCTTAAGATTAACATTTGATGTTTGTGAACGTGTTCCGAAAAGACGACCCTTTGGTAACGGATATTTGTGCGAGTAATTTAACAAGGATCTCTTTTTTTATTATTTAAAACAAATGTTAGCAATTTTTATGAATCTTTTTTTGTAATTGTGTAATATGTTGCACTATATATTTTTTTTATTAGAAAGAGCATGAATAATAAAATGATACAGAAAATTTTGACATTTAGCCTTTTCTTTCCTTTTTAATTAATGTAGGTCAAAAAATTAAAAATCAAGTTTATATGCTGTATGAGTATCTTTAAAAAATTAGTCGAGTGATATTTCAGGAAATATCATTTTGACTTTTTTAATAACAATATATGTTTATGCTTACTTTTTGCATGAAACTAGCAGTATTTCAATAAAAAATTCAGTTCTATATCTTTTTTCACTTTGAGTAATTTTTATTGTCTTTTATAATTAATTAGACTTTGTGGTGATATTGTTGGAAATAAGTCTACATTTATAAGATATATAAACAAAATTTTTTGATTACATTGTCACTTCTTTTCGTTAAATAAATTTTTTAACCAATTGTAACAGATATTTTTATGAATAGTGCAAAAATTAAAAACTCATAAATTTTTTACTATATATTAACATGATGCCAAAATTTAATAAATTAAAAGAATTTTAGGTTTTGCACTGTTTTAAGACCAAACATAGTTTGGGAGAATTTTAAAAATCATTCATTTTAAGCGTTATCAAAATATTAATTCTCTTTCTTATGGTCGGCTGACTATCTTTATCTATTATTTGTTATCATAAAAGAATGCGTAGGATTTGTCAAAAAAACTTATTTAAAGTATGCCTAAAAAGAATGTCAAAAATTCAAATACTAGACAAATCGTTTTTAACATATTCCTTTCTTAACCCTACAGTGCGCAATGTATCAAATTTGATTATAATGCTTACTTTGATTTTTTTGGATTGAAAATAACTCTTTTTTTTGATCATTTTAATTGAAAATAATGCCTATGTTGATCTTTTGCATTGAAATTAACATTTATTAAAAGTTATATTTGAAATATACTTGTATTTATTAATAAAATAATCAAATGTATCAAATTTGATACATTGAGCACTGTAGGGTTAATAATAATGAAAATTTCATCACCAAGTTTTTGTAACAAATTTTAGCTGCAACGAAAGGCATAATTAAGACTTTTTTAAATTTGTGAACTCATATCTAAATAATCTATGAAGTAAACAATTAAAAGACTTGCACTAATATTTACTATTAGAATTATTTCGATGAACTTATTAGTATTAAATTAGTATAGTTTTTTATAGGATGTGGATGAGAATATTTTAATTTTCTACAAATATGTAATATTAAAAACTTACCTGTTATTGTAGTGATAGAATTCATAACTTATAAACATTATTTTGTTAGCGAGATTATCTACTAATGAAATTGATATTAAAATTTGTCATGATTAAACTTTTTGATAAGAATTAATATTAAAAAAAGTTCATTTAATTAATTGTTATTCTGTTCACTAAAGACTTAGTTTCGATTTAACTATTTTTTGACTTTTTTTGTGCACCAATGAGTATAAATATTGCTGTTTGATCCGGAATGTAGACATTCCAATGTAAAGTATATAAATCAAATTACGAATTTTTTAGTTAACGTAATTCATTAAGTAATAATTACATCTTCAAATACTTTGTAAATAAGAAAATTTATACTATATATAGAAAAATTTATTATACTGATACTTACAAAAGTTTTATTAATTTTGTAAAAGGTTCAATAATTATGAAGATATTTGAAACATAAAGCAAACAGTATTTGATTTGAAAGAAAAAAATCTGATTTAATTGACATGAATGGGTCTTTAAGTATAAAATAAAATTTTAGAAACAATTAGAAAACAAGAAATATCATTAACTAATAACAAAAAAATAGGGAATTTTATAACAAAACAAACATTTAGTGCTGTTACACTTAAAATTATGTTTTGTAATTTTAAAGATTGGAAAATAGCAACTACAATTACAGCAAATTAAACACTATCTTATACCTACTTCACCCAATTTTTAGTATATTATTTCTTCCCTCTAATGTTTCTTATTTTTTACTAGGATTGCAAATAATATATCTCAAAAGAGAGAGCTATAAATCTTTTAAATTACACCTATTTTACAATGTTTCAGAATTTCACACAAAATATGCAAAATTAGAAGATATTTTTGATAAAAATTTAGTAGTGAAATTTCTAAAACTAATAAGATATTAACCAATGTAACATTCTTTTTTATAAATTTAATCTATTTCTCGGTATTCTAACGCCAAAAAATCCTAAAATGATTGGAATAACTGATATCGGTATTCCAAAATTTAAACATGTTGATAAAGGATTTGTTGAAATACTGAAAAAAATACAAAGATTTCCTGATATTACATTTATTTGAAAATATAAAACGCCTGAAGATGGTCATGGTTTTGGTAATAAAAATTTAGTGATAAGTAAATGGGTTCCACAAAATAATTTATTAAACAATAACCGCTTGACACTTTTTATTACACATGGAGGAATAGGAATTACAACAGAAGTTGTTTTTAGCAAAATTCCAGCATTAGCAGTTCCCGTCTTTGGTGTGATAATATTTAATTGACATAGTTAATGATATTCTAGGTGATCCAATGAGGATTGCCAAGCTCCTTGAGAGACTAGAAATAGGATTAACTGCTGAAAAAGAGATTCTTAGAGATTCTAAAAGATTAAGTGAAAAGATTTTTGAAGTTTTAAATAACAAGCAATATAAAATTAATTCAATCATTTCAGCGGAAATGTTACAAAACAGACCTATATTATCGGAAGAATTATTAGTAAAACATGTTGAATTTGCTTGCGAATTTGGACAACTTCCAAGATTAGATTTAGTTTCAAAGGATATGGGAATGATAGTATTGTTCCTTTTCAACACTTTACATCTCTTACATTTTACTGAATTTTTAAAACAATTCTCGAAATACTTTCGAAATTTATACTAGAAAAGGAGAAAAAAAACCAATAGATTTCTTTTATATTAATAAATGAGCAATTAAATTATAATTTTCTGAATGAGTGTCAAAATTTCTTTAACGTGATGAAAGATAGTAAATGATATTTATAGTTTGTATGTAGTTACTTTTTCTTAAATATATTTTAAGAATCTTATGTTGCATTTATAAATTAATAATGCAAGCTTTCTAGTCTTTTGAACAAGATTTACATGATAATCATGATAAGATAAAGAGTATCAGTAATAACAAATTTTAAAATTGTCAATTGCCAGAATAATAAGTAGAAAGTTGTGTAATTTCTATATGTATTTATTATTTAAATTTTTCTAAAATTAAAGCATTTCTAATTAATTATATTTTTTTATAAAAACAATTATTGACGAACAAATTATACTTATAGGACTTTAAAAAGAAACTATCTAGTGATTTGTATATATTTTGTGATTTTTAATGATAAAGTAAAGCATTTAAGCGATAAATTGTGTTATTTCAATTATCTTTTGAAGTTAATAATATTTTTTATTTGAAAATATTATGTTAACTGATAAAATGAATAAGTTTATTGATAAGAAATAATATAAAAGTAATTTCGCATCGTTATATATTATTTAAGCTATAAATGATTTATTTTCAATATAGTATTTTCTTTCTTCTCCTTTTACTATCCAATGGATATAAAATATTATTGTATAATCCTAAATTTGGACATTCTCATATCAACTTTATGAGTCAAATTACAAAGCTTTTAGTAAATTCAGGTCATGAAGTAACAGTTTTGTCATCGAATATTGATGATTCTTTGAAAGATCCATACTATCAACTTGGTAAAATCTATAACACTGAACCTCATCCAAGTATGATTAAAATGGCAAAAGATCCGAATATGGTAAAAAATATTTGGAAATCAGGAAGGCATGCAACTGGTCAAAAAGATGTAAGTAAATTTGTATTAACGTACCAATGCTTTTAGTTATTAAATAAATTTATTCAAGCAATAAGAGGTCAGGGCATAAATACTATAAATGACAATAAATTAGAAACATTAATGAAAAAGCAAAAATTTGATGTTGCTATTGCTGAAGGATTTTACTTCTACATGTTTGGACTTTTTAAACATTGGAAGATAGAAACCACTATCGTAGCAACATCTACAGTTTTGTATGATACATTTTATCCAATGTTTGGCATACCATTTTCAGCTTCCTATGTTCCATGTGGTGTAGTTGGATTAAGTGATAAAATGTCATACAAAGAGAGAATTATCAATCTTGTAACTTATCTGTACATGACACATTTTTCTGGATTTTACTCAAAATATGCATTGTTAGAAGATGTTTTTGAAGAAAAATTTGGTTCCGGATTTTACGAAGTAAACAAAATAGTAACGAATGCATCTTTTGTTATAATAAATTCAAATCCTTTATTAGATATTCCAACACCTAAGACTCCAAAAATGATTGAAATATCAGGTATAGGTATTCCAAAACCTAAACCTCTTTGTAAAGAATTTAATGAAATATTAAATAGAAGAAATAAAACCATTTTGATATCTTTTGGTTCAGTAGCTAAAAGTACATATATGGATCAAGAAATGAAAGATGAAATATTGAGGACAATACAAAGTTTTCCTGATATTACATTTATTTGGAAATATGAAACGCCTGAAGATGGTCACGGTTCTGGCATTGAAAATTTAGTGCTAAGTAAATGGGTTCCACAAAATGACTTATTAAACGATTAACGATTGACACTTTTTATTACACATGGAGGAATGGGAAGTACAACAGAAGTCGCATTTAGTAAAGTTCCTGCATTAGCAATTCCAGTAGCTGGTAAGATAATGATTAATTCGCATAATAATCAATCTTCTAGGTGATCAAATGAGGAATGCTAAGCTCCTCGAGAGACTAGAAATTGGATTAACTGCTGAAAAAGAGATTCTTAGAGATTCTAAAAAATTTAGTAAAAAGATTTTTGAAGTTTTAAATAACAAGAAATATAAAATTAATTCAATTCTAACATCAGAAATGCTGCGAAATAGACCAGTATCTTCAGAAGAGTTATTAGTAAAACATGTTGAATTTGCTTGCAAATTTGGACAACTTCCAAGATTAGATTTAGCTTCAAAGGATATGGGAGTGATAGAATATTACAATTTTGATATTATTGTTCCATTTTTAACCATCTGCACTTTTATTATTTATGTAAACATCAAAATAATTTGCAAAGCATTTTTTAAATTATTTGTAACTAAGGAGAAAACAGATTAAAATAATATTTAACATGTGATTTCAAGATTTTATTATGAATTTTTAAACTATTCTATAAATAAATTTCAAAGTGATAGAAAAATTCCTTTCTAAGTCTTCTTTTTATGTACTTTTATATTGACTCATCATGGGTGCAACGAAATATGCAACGTTAGCATTTTTGACCCCTTTAATTTCAGAATTAGACTCTGAAATTTTGCATGGAGGAAGATTTCAACATGGACTACCATAATTTAAAAAGAAAATTTCAAAAAAGTTTCTCAAAAGTGGAGAAAATTAAGGCCAAAGTGCCAAAAATGGTGATTTTTTTGAATTAATAGCCGGACCGTAAATTAATAATAAATTTAATACACATACATACAAATTTAATATGTATGTGTGTCATTACTTTGTGTTAAATAATTATGTTATAATAAAGATAAAAAAATCGTAGATTTTTGGCATCTCCAGAAGGTTTTTCGTGACAATAATATTAAGAACAAGTTAGACTTTAGAAAAAATAAAAACCTTTTGGATTTAAAATCTTCAGAGTTTAACTTTAAACGTTGTTAATGTATATTTTTAAAAATTTTAACCAGTTTAAAAAAACATTTTTGTAAATAATATTCACTTTATTATTATAAATTTACAATTTTTAAATTTTACTGTTTATTTAAATATTAAACATTGATTTAAGTGATTTAAAAATTATCAAATGTTACGTTTGAAAAAATGTACCTGTAAACTGTTAATTTGGTCATTTACAATGGAAACACTTTTTATCGTAAAGTTTGTAGATAATTAATTTACTGCCACGAAAAATTATGGAAATAAATAACAGTACCAAAAATCTTAGTTTTTAATAAAAATATACTTTTATATTGATATTCATTTTGCGCACTCAAAAGTATGAAAATAAATTTTGCGCACTCAAAAAGATGAAACTAAATTTTGGTTTTTATATTATCACTTTACCTGGCAATATAAAAGTATCGCCGTCCCGGGCATTAAAATATTTATCGAAGACTACAAAAAAATATCGCTACATAATAAATAATAAGAGCTTTTCTCATTAAAATAATAAAAAATAAGGATATATTAAATATTATATTTACAAACAAACATCTGCAAAAGGAAATGTTTTAATTTCTAACAGATGAAGAACATAATGTAATTAATTTAAAAGAAATATTTGCTACAACTATTGTTTAATTACAAGCGATAAAGCATTCAAATGCCTGGAACGGCGATACTTTTATATTGCCAGGTAAAGTGATGATATAAAAATCAAAATTTATTTTCATCCCTTTTAGTGCGCAAAATGAATCTCAATATAAAAGTATATTTTTATCAAAAACTAATATTTTTGGTACTGTTATTTTGCATATAAATTATAAATAATTTAATACAACTATACGGGAATACTCATAATTTTTATCGAATTTGAACCAGAAGATTGGAAAGAGCATATTTCGAGATAAAGTTTAATTAATCCAAAATTGCTATAAGCTTTTTATAATTTATTTGTTTTATCAGATAGTTACTTTTGAAATCTTATAGTTAATAATGTATTAAACTAATCTAACAACTTTAGCGTCGACCTTATCTTTCTTTTCAGAGCATCTAAAGAACTTTCTCATTCCATGTTTAGTTCGTTACTAAAAATTCAGTTTTAGTGCATAAAAAGGAAACAACAAATAATTTTTTCTTACCTTGTAAATATAAGAAAATAAAAATCTCCAATAGATGTTAAATCAAATGCCAAATTATAGAGAAAAATACACAGATAAAAAAGTAATTTACTTTGATAATGTGCATCTATAAGTCTGCATACAAAAAAAGCTTCAGCAAATATTAAACTTATGAAAATAAAAATTGAATTTGCAATATAAATTGAATCTTTTTTGTATTTATTACCGGTCTCTCTACGTTCCATTAATTTAAATATCGCCAATATATTGAAAATACATATTGCAATAGAAATAATTCCAAATAAAAATATTGAATAAAAGATTTGATAATATATTACTTTTTCATTTTTATAGTACGGAACAAATAAACCAACTAAATCAAATTTTTTGTAAGATGGCTGGAAAGGAATATTTCCAATTCCAATTAGGAATGATAATAAAATAAAAAGTATGAGCATTTTATAAATGTGTGAAATTGGAAAAAAACACTTATTTGTTGTAGGGTACTTAAAAACTATATATCAATTTATACTTATTAAAAGAGTTACCAAAAGCATAAAAGTAGCATGTTGAGCTGCTAAAATATGATAAAGTGTTGCCATCCAATCATTTTTTTCGAAAAATTTGGTAAAATATCCTTCTCTAGGTAATTTATATAATATCATGTCTGTTATAATATAGTTAATATCATTAATCAAGTTAAAAACAGTTACCAAATAAAATTGTTTGTTGAAATAAACATTTCTCTTCACAAGCTCTCTAAATATAACATATATTGATATGATCATCAAAATAGTGGTTGGTATTTTATAAATAATTTGAATAATTTCAAAAACAAAAAGTACACACAATCATTCTTAAGTATTGCTTCAACGTTTAACTCTAGTAAAATATTCCTTAAGGAATCTTAAAAATTACATGTATCAAGATTATTGTTTTTAATTACTTAACAAAATTACTATTATAACTTGTATACTACTACAATAGTATAAGAATATTCTACAATTTAAAAGTATTTGAACGTTGATTACATTTGTAAATTCTATTTATTTAAATAAATAGTTATTCATTTAACCGTTTTCTGTTTAAAAAACTTTAACTTTCATTAAAACGTATTAATTTATAACAATTTTTATATAATTATTAATACTTTATTTTTAGTTTGACAGAAATTAGTTGACTTTTACAATGTTATTTTTGGAAACAAATGTCACAAAATACGACTTTAAAAATACTAATAAATTAATTAGTAACTCAAAAATTGGAAAAAGAAATTCTTTCGAAATAAATACGTTGATGATATGTACCTGACAAATTGATATGGTTATTTTTTCTTAAAAGATAGAGTACATTAAAACTTAGATGATAAATGTTGTTGAATAAAAATAGAGATTTATAATGGATAAATAATATGTTTGTTATGCTTTCAAAGTAATTATCTTTAATTTATTAATAATACATTTTAATTTTTTTACTCGGTAAGAAAATATTAGAAATGTAATAAATTTTTAAATGTTTTTCTTGAACTTTAAGTAGATGTGTTTGTACTTTGAAAACAGTTGTACTAAATATTAAATTTGTAATAATATATTCGCGTATGTTATATTATAAGCAAGTTTATTAAAAAGAAAATAAAGTTATTGTAGATAATCATAAAACAATAATTACTCGTCTTATATTAAATCATTATCAACGAGTATAAATATAATGATAACATTGTGAGAAATAAAGATTCTGACAACTATGAAAATCTTATTTTTAATAATCAATTACGTGCCGAAATTTTGGTGGCAAATACGAATGATAGAAACAGAAAAAAAACCAAAAGGCACTCATACAAAGGAGGATTTCGTTAGTTAATGAGTGAAATTTCCTTAGCTGGAAAACTTTAGAAGTAAATCGAAAATAAAAAAGTATAATATAAATTCATGGGATTCTGTGACTTATTTTGTGGAATATAACCTCGTTTTCAAAAAATATTAAAATTAGACAAAACTTTTTTTAATTTTCCTAGTTTTTCTGTCATGTTTAAAAACATTTATTACGTGTAAAATAGTTACTTTATGGCATATTGGTATATAAAGAAAAGTATTTGACTGAACGGTTAGTAATAATAAACCTAATACCAAGGTAAGTTATTAAGCTATTAATTATTATTGTATGTTTTATAGGACTCGGTTAATCAAATAAATTATTTTTTTGGATACTAATTTAACAAGTTCTCACGATTTTAATATTATATTTATTGAACTGATAATGAATTCTGATATAAAACTCATTTTCTTTTGATTTGAATGAATTTAAAAAAATCTGAGTAAACCTTTTGAAGATGCAATAGAATTATATGATTCATCCATTCGTGTTGACCTATATTGGTAAAAAATCTAGAATGACAAATTACTATTTATTTATTAACATAAATGAATCTGCTTAATCCTTTTTCTCTTTTTTAAAAAAGTACTTAGAACCAACTTTAGATATTATTTTGATAAGAATATAAATAAGAAGAAAGCAAGCAGATATGAATGGAATAGTAATATCAAGATTATAATATTCTATCACTCCCATATTTTTTGAGCCTAAATCTAGTCTTGGCAATTGTCCATATTTGCAAGCGAATTCAACATGTTTTAATAATAATTCTTCCGATGATATAGGTCTGTTTTGTAACATTTCCGCTGTAATGATTGAATTAATTTTATATTTCTTGTTATTTAAAACTTCAAAAATCTTTTTACTAAGTTTTTTAGAATCTCTAAGAATCTCTTTCTCAATGGCTAGCCCTATTTCCAATCTTTCAAGGAGCTTGCCATTCCTCCTTTGATCACCTAAAAATGTAATATTATAAAAAAATTAACAATGTTACCAAACAATGGAATTGCTAGTGCAGGAACTTTACTAAATGCGGCTTCTGTTGTACTTCCCATTCCTCCATGTGTAATAAAAAGTGTCAATCGTTCATCGTTTAATAAGTCATTTTGTGGAACCCATTTACTTAGCACTAAATTTTCAATGCCAGAACCGTGACCATCTTCAGGCGTTTCATATTTCCAAATAAATGTAATATCAGGAAAACTTTGTATTGTCCTCAATATTTCATCTTTCATTTCTTGATCTATATATGTACTTTTAGCTACTGAACCAAAAGATATCAAAATGGTTTTATTTCTTCTATTTAATATTTCATTAAATTCTTTACAAAGAGGTTTAGGTTTTGGAATACCTATACCTGATATTTCAATCATTTTTGGAGTCTTAGGTGTTGGAATATCTAATAAAGGATTTGTATTTATCAAAAAAAAAAGATGCATTTGTCATTATTTTGTAAGAATTATAAAATCCAGCACCAAATTTTTCTTCAAAAACATCTTCTAACATTGCATATCTTGAAAACCAGCCTGAAAAATAAGTCATATACAAGTAGGTCTTAAGATTTATTGCCCTCTCTTTGTACGACATTTTATCAGTAAATCCTAAAACTGCAGAGGGGACATAAGAAGTAGGAAATGGTATACCAAACATTGGATAAAATGGATCAAAGATAGTTGAAGATGTTGTGACAATGGTAGCTTCTATTTCCCAATGTTTAAAAAGACCGAACATGTAATGGTGCATAGTTTCAGCAATAGCAACATCAAATTTTTGTTTTTTTAGGAAATGTTCTAATTTTTTGTCATTTATTATTGATATTGCTTGATTTCTAACTGCTTCAACGAATGCCATTAAGAACTAAAACTACTTATATATTAGGATAACTAAATATTACATACTTTCCTTGGCCCAAATATATTTTTTTGCGTATTCCAGACGTATTTTACAATTGTCGGGTTATTTGCCATTTTAATCATATTCGGATGAGGATCAGTATAGTAAATTTTATCATGTACATAGTATGGATCTTTTAATGTATCATCGATGTTTGATGATATAACTGTTACTTCATGGCCTGCACTTCTAGAATCTTTGTAATTTGGCTCATAAAAGTTACATGAGAATGTCCAAATTTCGGATTAAATAATAATATTTTATATCCATTGGAACATAAGAAAGAGAAAGAAAACACAATCAATTGAAAGCAATGCATTTTTTATTTTAATAATATAAAATCAACCATCCTTTTATAATGATTCTTATCAAAGATATATTAATCATAATACAAAAATAAATAATTTCAATGATAGGAAATTTGAATTCTATAAAAAACTAAACAGATTTCAAAATATTTCATCTCAGCTGTTGATGTTTTTCAAATATCATATAATATATCAAAAAATAACAACTAATATTTTTATTATTAATAAACTGAACGTTCATTTTGTTTAGCTCAGTTTTCTTCATGAACGTTAATATACATTTATTATTATAATAATCATTACAATATGTTCGATAATCGATAACAATTATAAAAATAAATATTTAAATTTCATTAATATGCTTTAAAAAAATTATTCTTTTTTCAAATCATAATTTAATTAACCAGACGGACGTCTTCGTCTTCCAGAAGGGGTAATTAAGCAGCAAGCAATTCTAGCTCCAGAATTACCTACAGTAAGAGAGCCTTGATTATTAAATCTTCCTAAGTCATCAACATTTTGGTGGACAATTATTGTTCTTCTAAGCAAATTTGTAGTACCACGAAAACGCAATCCTCTTGCTATTTTATTAATTACTGTCACTCCATTTTGACGAGTTATGATATTTCCAAGATCACCTTCATGGCGAATAGGAGTTCTTAAACCACCATGATTCATATTTCTAAGATTTAAATGAGCTCCAGCAGCTATGCAACCATTAGCTAAACTAAAATTTTCATGAATATGGAAACCATGTGGGCCAGGAGGTAATCCTCCAAGTCTCCCCCTAATTCTCATTCTTCCACGTCTAAGTCTGATAAGTGTTAATGTTCCAATATTTTGTGTAGGGACTGCTCCAGCCACAGTTACCAGTCTCATTGTACATCGTGCTCGTCTAATACCTAGCGATAAAGCTGGTAGAATCAAAATCAAAAATTTTAAAAATAACATTGTTGTAAAATACAAGGTCAATGTGAAATACTGCTTTAAGTTCAACCTTTAAATAGTCATTTTATAGTGAAAGTAATGTAAACATTTTAATTCCTATTTTTATCTAACCGGAGCCAATTTAATAAGAATGAATAATGCCTATATTCATTACTACTTTTTTCACGGTATTCAAAAAATTTAAAATTTATTGGAAAACATTAATGTGTCGTCTTTTACAGTTATTTCTTATTTTAATTGTAATTAAATTAAACACAGTCGTTAATTAGTTTATGAAATTATTTAAAATTTATAAAATAAAAAGAAACTGCACTTTATATCCTTTAGTTAGTGTTGCAATAAGCTTTTATTCTCCATAATTATAAAAAAATTGATGAGGAACAGATAGTGAAATCGTTTGCAATTGATACGAATTATTTTAAAAGACAATTTATTTCTAATAATTTAATCTTAATATTAAATCCTAAAAAATGACCAATAATTAAATATTAAAAATCCTCCACATATTAAGAAGTTCCCAAAGTAATGTTTTACACGTTTCAAGGAAAAAATAAAAAAATTTTTCTTAACTCGATTATATTCTAACATTGATATTCATGACATAATTTATTTAATCTTAGTTTGCTGTTATTTATATTTTTAGTACAATAATCAAAGAAAAATATCAAAACTGGTGAAAAATTGACACTCGGAATTTAACCTAAATAATAACTATTTTTTGTTAGATTGTTGATTTATAAACTATTTTACAACTTAATATGACACATTCCTAATTTTATTTATTAAAGGAATTATTTTTTTTCATGTAATATGATCTTGTACATCATATTATCTCTATAAAAGTAATTCGGCAAAGTAATTAAGTAGTGTTTTTGATAAACAAAAAAAATACTGACAATAATTTATACCTTTTCAAAAATTTGATAAATACACCTTTATAAATTACAATTAAATACTATTGAATAATATTAGATTAGTAACACACAAAAGATTTTTTCCTCATTTTAAGGACAATTTTTATCAAAAAAAAGACCATTTCTATCAAATTAAGGACCATTTTAAAATTATATTTAAATTTTATGGTAATTTTATTTTTTTTAGTTTTAATAAAGTTTTTTTAATATTTTATAATTTATTACACATAAACAGTTCTTCCATTAAAACTGCACTATTTTATTCATCCCTTGACCACTTTGTCATTTATTATGCCATTAAAATGAAAAAGAAATTATCACAAATATTAATTAAATAATCTAGTAAAGCAAACAATATAGAAAAATAAATAAATTCGTCAAAGCAAAAACTTAATTTGGAAAAAAAATTGTAAAGCATCACTTAACTACTAGTAAAATATGGTAAAAATAAATTACCAAGCATGTCAGAAAAAATTTTTTATTTTCTACTAAGCATTAAATAACGTGAAAATGATATTAAATGTTTAAATAATTTCTATAATCTTCAAAAAGTTTTATAATAGACTAAAAGATCATTTTTTACAATTAAAAAAATTTTAGACGTTTGTAAAAAACACTAGAATAAATTAGTTCGAAACATATTCAATTTTTAATTTAAGATAGTTTTGACACAATAAAATATAAATTTTTAGTTTAATGTTATCAAGATTAATGCTTTATAATTCAACACGGATATTACATAATTATCATTATTAAGTTGATATTTCAATATTTTGTACCTTTTTATATAATAAAATATTATTATAATATGTTTTTTTTAGTTCGAATCAAAATAATTAGATAAAAAAACTTTATTAAATAATATTTAATGCAAAAAAATAATTAAATGGTAAAAAATTTAATAGTATTATTCAAATTTAATAAATTAGTCCGAAAAATGATGGAGTGGTCTTTCTTCTGATAGAGTGGTCCTTATTTTGATAATTGGTCCTCGTATTGAAGAAAAAATCATTTGTGTGAAAAGAATACTGAATAAAATTAACAAAAATTTATC
The DNA here is from genome assembly GCA_005656395.1 of Strongyloides papillosus. NCBI lineage: Eukaryota > Metazoa > Nematoda > Chromadorea > Rhabditida > Strongyloididae > Strongyloides > Strongyloides papillosus. Next base: position 552,296 of record SRSI01000071.1, read on the forward strand.
ATTTATTTTATAAATGAACTTCATTAGTAAAAACATAATACATCTGAAGTAGACACGTATGTCAATGATGCACAAATTTATCAATGTCTAAAAATAGAATTCAAATACTCAAAGAATCATCAAATTTTTTGAAAAATTTTTCAAAAGATTTTTCAAATGATTTTTGACCTGGAAAACCTACTTTTCTTCACAAATATGTTGAATACAAATCTGACGTTTGTGGAGAATGAATCGAAATTACGCATCTTTACTTCGTTCAACCCATGAACAAAATTCATTTATCTCATACTTTTTATATATTTCAATTGATCTTTCGTCTATTTTGACAAAGCTCCTACCCTTGCATCAAAAATTACATATTTATTTTATTTATTTCATTGTTTAACAAGGTTGTTTTTTAAAAAACAAAAACAACACCCAAAAATATTTTGAAGTATCATAATTGAAAGCATTATACTGTAATCATGGTAATCATTACTTACTAATATTTACTTTTTTTAAAAAAAACATAATAATCATTGAGAAGATGATAAAAGTGTTTACAAATTATATAATAATATAAAAAATGAAGTTATGAATAAAATATACATGTAAATGTTGCCAGATGCTAAATTTTGTGTATGGTAAGTAAAAATTATTGAATAATGGAAGAAAAATTGTACTACCCGCTGTACTATTTTGGAACATATTTCCATTTAAAAGAATTTCCTTATCCTTAATATCTTTTGATTACAGAGTTAATATTAATTGTTATTTTGTAATTATAAAATAACAATATTTCTTTATCAATAGGTTTTTTATATTCTCTACAAAGCTGTGACTTCTTCCTCATCATTATACAATGAGTCATCCTCATCAACCATTATTGTTTTTATTAGTAGTTTATCTTTCTTCGTTGATGTTTTATTGGGACATTTATGACATGAACTACTTGCACTAATACTTGATGATGGTGAATGCATAACAGATGATGATCCTAATGATGTTCTAGTTGTAGAACTTTCATCAACACCAGAGCTACCAGAAGGTGAACCATCGTATAAATCATTTGAATTAGTTGCTAACATACTATTTGTCTTAAGATGCACATCCTCACTACTATTACTGCAAACATCTGACAAATTATCATTTTCCTTTCTATTATCATCCATACCATCAGCTGATTTGATATCATTTAATATAGCCTCTAATAATTCTTGGTGTGTCAATGATTCCACAGCAGCCATATCCATTTTTGTTTTGAAGGGACACGTTGGTTCCGCTTCCATATTTTTATTAAATTCACTCAAAAATTCATGTTCAATTGCTTGGAAAACATTAAATCTCTCATCCTGATCATAATTAAGCAAATTTTGTATCAAATCAAGTGCATTCTCATTATATCTATCACCCATTGTAATAATATCACTCCAATTCCACGGTTCTACATCTCCAAAACTTTCAATAAGTCTTTTTGTTCTTTCACATTTTATATCACTAACAACATTCAATGATGGTGACCCAAGTCTTGTTATAAGGACCTTAATTTGATTACTAACACTCCTTCCAGGAAATAATTCTCTTCTCAGTATCATTTCACCCAAAATACACCCTACAGCCCACATATCAACGGCAACAGAATGTTCTTGACATACAAATAGTAATTCAGGAGCACGATATGGTAAAGTAGCAACATGTTGTGTCATATAAAAACAATACTCATCAGCATCATCATAATACTCTGATAATGACAATTTCGCCATCCCAAAATCAGCTATTCTAAGATGGCAATCTGAATTAACTAAAAGATTCGATGGTTTTAAATCACGATGTGATATTCCTGCGGCATGTAAAAATCTTAAACCTTTAAGTAATTGAAATAAGAAGTATGAAATCAACTCCCAATCTAATGGTTCTATTGAACCATGAATAACATGATGAAGACTTCCTTCCATTAAATCCATCACCAAAAATACATTAACACCCAAAGAACCCTTTGTTCTGAAGATATCCTTCAAAAGAACAATATTATCATGTTCAATGTATCTTAAACACCTTATTTCTCTTAATGTACGCCTAGCTAATGTAGGGGTTGCTGAAGCATGTCCAATTTTCTTTATTGCAATCTTAACAAAAATAATATTAAGAAAATAACAAAAAAATTACCTTATCATTATTTCGACTATCTGATGCTTCACAAACAATTCCAAAAGCTCCCTGGCCAATGTTTCTTTCAGGGGTATAAAAATTATTATAGTCACCAAAATCAAAGTCAAATTTAAGTTGACGACGTGATAAATTATCCAATATTCTATTAAAAGCTGGTTGATTAGTGGTAGTTGTAGTGGTTGTCATGATAATTCATTTAATATAACTAAATATTTTTACTTTTTATAGTTAAATAATTATATATATTTTGACGTCAACACTTTTATAGTTGAAAAATGAAAATGTAACTATTTAAATGTGTTTTCTTCCTCCAAATAAATATATATGTAAGTAGAAAGACCTTTTACGATAACCTGGAACAAGGAAATTATTAATTAAAATTTCTAATGTTAATAAATAGTACAAAAATATATTCATAATAATGTAGTTCATTTATAAAAATATATAATAAATATAGGTACAGAAACATGATAACATATATAAGTTTCTAAGAAAAGTGTATAAAATGAATTTGTGTAAAGTGATGATGATATATGAAAGCGATTAGAACTAGTTTAACTGATATATATTTATAGCATTTTTTATATCTTGTAATCAACTAACTTAAGGTAACTATAAGCTTTAGGTGTTTTTAATTGGAAATGTATCTTTATGAATGCTATTTAATTATATGCTTATTATTTTACCATGACTTTTAAAATAACATAAAAATTCTAGAATTCATTGAGATACTTTAAAAATAAAAACATAAATTGTTATGTAAAATTGATAATTGATTGTAAAAAAAATTCAATAAATATTTGCAAAAATTAGTTGACTCTAATTACTATATATGTATTAACTAATAAAATTATAGAAGAGAAATGAAATTAAAAAAGAAATCTAAAGTTAAAAAAGAAAATGAAATAGATAGAAAGTGAAAGTGCGTCAGTGAGGACATATTTGTGTTTTGGAAAGTGTTTAAATGCAATTTAATAATTTCAAAAAAATTTTTATTCTATTAATTTCGTTAAAAGAACTCTTTTTATTTTTTATCTTTAATATGAACAGATTTGCCCTTAATGTTAAGCTTCATCAATTGTAGTCCAAGGTTATCAACAAATAATTTATCACTTTAAAAAAACATTAATACAAATAATTCTTTTCAAATTTAAAATATAAAAAAATAGATATACAATTGTTGGTTAATAAATGATCTTAACTATGATTTAACGAAAGGCTTATGTGTATTATTATATAAACAATTTTTTTTGTCACGGATCAAGTTATAATATATTTATTAAATTCATTTTTTTGCCTACCTCCTATATATATGGATAAATTATATATATAGCATCATTAAAATAGTTTTGTAGAAAATTATATATTTTATTTTAAAAATTGATACATTTTTATTTGTGTAAAAATAAAATTGAAAGGTGATTAGATAGAGCTTTATATGGAGAGAAAGAGAGAAAAATATACTTCGTATAACAATTTTTTCTTTAATTTCACTCTAATATTAAGGTGCAAAAAATTTAATATAAATTTTTAATAATCACTTCAATATAATATAGGAGGAAAATTGAAATTTATTTTTGATTTTTTAATGGGTTGTATATTATGCTTACATTTCATTCCAAGGGCAACATCCTCATATTAAGTATTATAATGTTTATACATAAGATAAAATATGATTAAAAAAATTTGTATAATAAAAATTTTAAAAAAATATTTATATATTTATACAATAAAAGGAAATTTAAAAATGAAGTGTCATAAAAAAAAGAAGGAAGCTAAAGAATTTCTAGAAAGATTTATCTAAGTGTCCCTTTATTTTTATATTACCTCCAACAAATCTTGAATCTCCTTTTTTAACCATTTTTATTGTTATATTAAAGGAAAAAGCAAGAGTCATGAAAATGAAAGAATACAATAATGTGTATTTTTCACATAGTTAAAAAAAAGAAATCATTTCAAATCAAAAGAAATAAATATGGTGAAGCTTTTAAGAAGGAATGAAAAGGACTAATTGTTCAGAGGAGAGAGAGAGAAAATAATAAATGAACAAATATTTATTTTTTGGAAGACAAAAAAGCGTTTAAATTAACGAAATCAAAAAGTCTATGTGTTTATACTTATATAAAAGAAATGTAATTATGAGAAACTTCTTTTTTTGTGACCTATAAGCTGTTATCTAAATACAATTAAGCTACCTTCCGACAGCAAAATTTTAGTTTCAAGTTAAAAAAAAGATATGTGGGTGTGATAGAATTATTTATATTTAACTATATTTCAGTCTGTGTAATTAGTCATTATTAATTTCATTAAAATATAATTTTGATTTATTTCTGATATACTTGAAAAAATCAAAGTAGAACATCTATTTAAAAATGATATAATTTTAATATCAAGGAAAAAAAACTAAATTATATAGTCATTTTAAAAGAATTTTTGTTAATTTATAGTAGAGAAAATATCAAAATAGTGATTTATTATTTTTCTCGTAAAAAATTAAAGCTGTTATTAAAGATTACTAAAATTATCTTTTAAATTGAATACCCTAAAAAAATGTACTAGTTTTTAAAGGTGTGTTATGTATTTAAACTTACCAAGTCATCAAGTTTATGATTATAAAGAGACATAAAAACTTGCCAATAGTACATAATAACAATTGTACTATTATCTTATTTGGTAGTTCTTACTTATTCATAATTTATCTTTTCTGTTTTTTCCTTTGAGTACTTTTGATCTTTATAAATGATCAATTTTTTAATGATTAACTAAACAAACAAAATAAAAAGGTAACTTAATTGAATTCTTTAATTTATCTATGATTAAGTTTACTTTAAAAAAATAGAAATAATTCTTTGTGCTTAGATGTATTTAAAAATTATGTCATAGAATGATTATCAAAACCGTTCTTTATTTTTTCTATAAAAATACAAACAATAGTTATGAATGACTAAAATAGTAATAAAGTAGTACACACCTAAATATTTTAATAAAACAAAAAAATTACTTTTATGATCTTAATAATTAATACCACCAAGGTCAATGTTTTTTTCAAAGTATTATAATTTCAATACGTAGCACTCAAAAATAATTATATAATAATTATTTAAGTCGTAATATTTTTATATGATCTAGTTAATTAACAAAAGAAAAATACAAATAATTAATATTTTTAAACACATCAAACAACAATTTTTATCATATCTATTTAGTTATTGAACAACTAAAAATTTGTTGCATTATTCTCTTTAATATATCACTATTTGAATAAAGCAAGATTTATTGTAGAAATATCCTTGTCTGATTAATGACCAAACTTTAATTTCTTTTAACAAAAAAGGAGAAAAACCTTGAGAAGAGGATGATTACATGAATATTGTTACATATATCAATTGATAAATACTTTTTTACAAAAGTTATTGTACATATGTATAAAATCTAATGTAAAGAAAGCAATGACAATTTTAAATATATAAGTAAAAAAAATTTATGAATGAGTAGTTACAAAATTTTTGATATGATTAAACTAAATGGATTTTTATGTTGTTTAGATATGCATACATCTACACATAGATATATTTGTATATTTATGTGTTTTTATGAATATTCAAACAAACACTATCTGAACTAGTCAAAAAATAAAAAAAATTACGACGTTGTTATTAAAAAAATGAAAAAAAAATACTAGAAAGCTTCGGTATAATGATGAGGGATAAATAAGTTATTATTGTATATTTATTTGTAAGTTTTAAATAAAACATACCAACAATATATTTAAACGGTAAATAATAATATCCTAACTTTAATACTGAGATCATTATTAAACAATGGTAAATAATCAACACTGATCAAGGAATGATTAACTGAGTAGTAAATATATAATTAAAAAAACTATATATTATAAAATTATAATTACTATGAGGTTTACAGAAAAAGAAGAAAATAAACAATCGTTCATTTTTTGTTAAAAAAAGTATCATGAAAAGTGTAATATTGTTGGTAATAGTAGTAGTTAGAAGATAAAAACATTTTTATAAAATATTTAGTAGTTAGTAGTTCCAGAGTGAACAAAATAAAATTAAAGTATATAACTGACCATCTAAAAACTTTAAATATTCTTATCAATAAAGCAATTCCTGCTATTATATATAATAAAATATTGCTAATCACTACTGATCAGTGAATATATTTTTGCATAAATGTATATATAACTACAGATTTTAACATGGTTGACGATTATATTATAAATATTGAAGTATTATTAACGGAAATCTTATTGGGTACTTTCTAAAGCTTCCTTTTTATAGCATTTTAAGATTAATATACAAATATATGTATATAGATATTTTATGAAAGATTTTTACTACTAGTACGTATAATAAAATAAGTATAAAAAAGGTATACAATTGATAAGAATAATATAAAGATATACATGAATATTATATATTATATTTGCACTAAATTTTTGTCAAATATATATATAAATATATCACTTGATTAAGAGTATGAATATTTCTACAACTTTACATGACATATCAATGTAACAATATTATAGGTAAAAAAGTAAATTTTAAACTTTTATTTATTGTATAAAACAATATAAAAGTGTATATCTTGTACCTCTTTTACATTCAAGTTAAAAAATTATTTGACGAAATTTTTATGAAAATGCGATTACACAAAAACCTGCTTTCAATTATATCACCTCAACTTAAATTTTTAAGGTTTATTACTTAATAATTATATATGCGAACTGTCTAGAATGATTTGTTTTTCCTACTAAATTATAATCATAATACTATTATTGAGATTAAATATCTTATAGTTTAAAAATTAAGGAAATATTAATCTCCTACTTGTGATATATTCAAGAACAGAAGAATTGTTCATTCAAAACCAAATCACAAACTAGAACAAGTTTAAGTGACTTTTTTAAAAAATAAAAAAATATTATGATACTCTTAACAGTATAAGGTGATTAAAAATATAGCATAGAAAGAGAATTTAATAAAATATATTTGATATTTTAAAGTACATTCTTAAAAATTTAATCTTTCACATTTATATATTTATATAATAAAAATAAGATTATTTTCTCAAAAATAGTTAAGAAAATTTTATTATTAATGTAAACAATGTAGTAAAAGTACAAAATTTTTGAAATTACACATATATTATCGTGATATTAATTTTTCTTTTTAATAAAAGTGTAAACATATGATCAAGAACTTTTATTTAATAATAAATTACTCATTTTATTAAAATATCAAGACAATCCTCATTTTAAACAGATATAATCTTACCTTATATAAAAAAGATAATGAAAAAAATGGTGAAGTACAAATAAATATTGGAAAAATTATGTCGATTGAGAGATTATGAGCTATTTTACATCACTTTTTATTATCAATATAAAAAATATAAAATTACTTTAAAAGAAAATTTAAAATTTAAAAAATAGAGATGCTGGAAAGAATAATTAAAACAAAAATTTTTTCAACTACATAGCAATTTCAAACAACTTCAAAAAATCTTTAACAACAATTTTTTTAATTTCTGATATAATAAATGGGAATGCTAGGACAATTGTTATTGTAACACTTTCACAAATTATTGAGGGATTAGCAAAATAAATAATAACAATAAAAAAGGGTCATATTGATATTACTATCATTGTAATAATTTAAAATGAATCTTTTTATTTATTTATTTAAAAAATATCATTTATGTTTGAAAATTATAACAACAATAGATTGTATAATAAAATCAACAAAAATACAATTAATATTATATACGCATTTGTGTATATATCTGATGAGATATGTATATAAAACTCAAATGTAAGTATATTTCTCTCATTACTAAATTTTTTTATCCTTCTATAACCATAATCTATATATTCTATCTTTGTTTTTTATTTCCTTAATCCAAAAATGTAATTAAATGCTAAAAAATAGAAGGATAGGTAAATGAAATGAGTTTATTTATCTATAGATATATTGGTATAGTCACATAGTATTCTTAACAATATGCATAATATTTATGAAGATAGTAGGTTATTAACTTTCAAACTCTATTAGAAGACTTCTAGAACTAGTTTAAATTATATGTGTATAAAGTCAAAGTGAAATAATTAATATTAATTTTATTTAAACAATTTATACATGTCTAAAAATTATACTATAAATGAAAAATATACTACTAATAATCAAAATTTTCGAATGGAACAAAAAAAAATTTTACAAAAACTATATCTCATACTGATGACATTATTTTTAGCAAAAACTAAAACAAATACATTTATATGAAATAAGATTTAGTATGATAAAATAAAAGTGTGCTAAAACAAAAAAAATTATAGACTTTAATGTTATTATGATTCATTTATTTATTTACAACAAACATAGTGGAGGCATTAAAAGGTCTTTTACAATGAAAGATTGCCGAAAAAAGATCAAATCAATTTTATAGTATATCAAATAAATTAACTATATTTTCTTGTACTTCATTTAAACATTTAATAGAGGTTAATGTCAACATCTCGCATTGTATTATTAAAAATAATAATATATAACAACCAAAAATTTTCATCATTTATAAAAGTAAAACTTTTACAAAATCAAATTATAATTAAATATATACATTTACACAAAAAAATAAATAAAAATCTTAAATAACTTTTTATAACATTCAAAATATTATACAATGGTAGCATAAAAATCAAACGTTTTTTTCGGATGTATCTTTTTAATTTTCCAGTAAAATAAAGTATATTTATTTTCTTATCACACACACAAACACACATCAGCCATCCACCTATATTTAATGTCTATTGCATATCTTAATTTTTAACAACCATTTTTAAAATTATTAAGCAAAAATTTGATTGCTAAAAAAGATGGTTTTCAATGAAAAAATTGAATTTCTTATTACATAAAAAAAAAATAATAAAGTTCTATTTATCAATTGTTAGAATGAATAAAAGTTCAATGTCATTTAGTTTACCTTTTACATATATCTTCTTTTTGTCTTGTCTCCATCGTCATCGCCATTTTGCATCTTTTATTCTATCATTGAAATGTTTCAACTTTTTTTTTATAACCATACATGTGTATCAAATTTATGAATAATTTTATTATTTGGAAAGAGTATAGTTATGTTATTGTTTTTTTCATTTAAATAAACAAGTTTAAAAGACTTTTTTTTTCACTTCCTCAATTAAATTTTATTTTCCCCCCGTTCATTATCATTTACATCTATGGGTATTATTTAAAATTTTTAAATCATTAAAATAAAAATAATATCATTTCTATATATTTTATAAAAGGATTTTTTTTAAACAAAAAAGGCATAAATCAAATATTGAGGAAAATTAAAAAAACAATAATTTCTATTTTTTATTCGTCTCCATAAAATACTAAAAATCATTCATTTCTAAGACTAATAAAAAAATGTTATAATTAATTTACGAAGATTATAAATATATGTATCTAGATAATTATATAACCTTCAGAAAAAATTTATATCCCTTTAACAAATCATATATATATATATATACATATATACATATAAATAATAAATCATTGAGTTACTATTCACTTTTTTTATTATAACATATCTCCATAAGTATACTGCTTACTCATAATCTAGTTTCTTTATATACAAAATTCAAAATTTAAAATCTTTTTTATCCTAAACTTGTTATTTTTTAGATGATGATTAATCATTTAAATTATAATTGCACCATATAGTAATAATATACATTCTAATTATCCTCTCACTCTTTTTATTTTAAAAAATTCTTTTTTATTTTAAATTAAGTAATGTCAAAAATCTTGATAAGTATGAAAAGAAAAATTTTAAATTTTTAGAAAAAAATTATAATTATTTAGGAAGTTTGATTGTGTAGATTTAACAAACAAATTGCAACTGTTATCATTATTTATATTAGCACATTTCAATATTACATTACCACTCATGTAAATTTACATTAAAACTTCTAATGTTTACGTCTATAGAATATTCTACGAATTTTGTATGGTATTGGTGATTGTTGAACGATTATAGGATTTGTTGTGGTAAATTTTTGTGTTGTTGTTGGTTCCTCATAAATTGATCCATCTGTAGTTTGTGTTTTGGTACCTGTCTTTGTGGGAGAATAAATTTCTGATGCACTTGGTATAATGGCAGATGTTGTTGGTCCTTCAGTTTTTTCATAAGCAATATTATTACTGGTACTTGTACTAGAACTTGTATAATCAATTGATTGTGATTGTACTGGTGTTGTTGGATGTGTTTCCGTTTGTACCATTGTTGTTGGTTGTGAGTTTGGCTGTAGGTCTGATTGTTTATTTGTTGTCTCAATATCATATCTAGCAGTATTACTTGAATCTGTCTTCTCAAAATCTGAACTTTTTACAATATCTTCAATAACTTTTTTACTTTGTGGAATCACTGAGACGGGAGCAATATTATTGTCAATGTTAACAACTTCTCCAATACGAGTATTATCACCAGTTTCTTCTTTTTCATCAGATGCTCCGGGTGAATTAACTGCTTCATCCTTCTCTTGTGTATAAATCTTGTCATTATGTTGAAATTGATAATCTGGTCCTTTTGGTTGCAATTCACTAACTTGAATTGTCTCAACTTTTCCATCTAATTGATTTGATCCAACAGCTGGTGGATTTGGTGGCATAACTTCATTGGTATATGGTACAATATTTGTTTTCATGATTGTTTCTTTTGACGTTACTGGTTGTTGTTCATGATCCTGATCATGATAGTCCAACTCCTCAATGTTTGTTTCTGATGGTAAAACTTGAACAATTTTTTTACTACTATCCTCTGGCACTGTTGTATGAAGATCTGTTGTTGAAATTTTTTGAACATTACGATGAGTAACTATTTGTGGAGTTTGTTCATTATAATTATTTGAAATTATATTTGTCTCCTCAGTATAGGTATTCTTTTTTACCTCTGGAATAAATGATTGTTGTTGGTGGATGACTGTTGTAATGACATTACCAGATGATTGAGATGGTATTGTACCTTCTTCTTTAACTCCTACAACATTTTGAATAGGTAATGGAGGTGGTTGTTGATTGTTTGTAATAGTATTAGATGATGAATCATGTCCATTGTAAGGTTGTGTTTGTTCATGGGAGACTGTTTGTTGAATAGTATTGTAAATAGCTGCTGCTTTATTATTTTCATCACCTCCAGAGGATACTGGAACTGTATTTGTATATGTTGGTTGTGAAACAGGTCCATTATTATAATATTGTGGTTGTTGTTGGTTTTGGAATGAAGAAATGTATGTTTTTTGTGGTGGGATTTGAGGTACGTTATGCGTTTGTTGGTAGGAATTAGAATGATATTGTTGAGGGATATTAACATAAGTTGATGGGCCTGATGATTGATAAGATGGTGGAACTTGAGCATAAATACCATAATTAGATTGTTGTGGAGCAACATATTGAGAATACACCTGTGATGGTTGTGGGGCTTGATAGTCAACACTAGGTCTAGGAGAAGGACATCCACTTGTTGAATAGGTATTTGCACATCCATTTCTGCAACAATTAGCAGGAGGTGATCCACCAAAGCAGGCATAGGATAATTGTCCTATAGATAAGAGTAACATCAGGCTAACAATAATCATCTAAAAAACATATAAACATTATTATTATTTTCAAAAACATAATAGATAAAACTTTTCAGCTCTCCTATTATTATAAACTCACATTTAGGTATTTATAATGTTATATATATTTATGAAATATAATTCAAAAATATAATTAGATGGAATGGCAAATGATTAACGAAAATGAAATATTTATATCACTCGAAAATGGTATAGAGGAAAGGGTAAGGATAATGTACTCGTGTAGGAGAAACTTATTTTGGGGCGGTACTATAGTTTTTCTAAATAATTTAAGTATGGATATAATAACACTAAGGATATATAGTTACAAAATGATACTATCTCATCATGTTTTAAATTAGACGGAGCCTTAATGTCTATAGTTATATAACTAGATTTTTTGATTACCATTAATAGAAAAAAGTTTATAGTTTCTGGCATCTCTTGTTATTAGCAGTAGTTAAGGAGAAACAATTATCCAAAAATATGTTATTACATATTAGATTCATTTATATTAACAAGATATTTAAAAAAATAAAGGGATTATTAATAAATTTAATTAAAAAAGATCCTCTTAATGGAATATGTTAGAGATATTTTAATTAGAATCATTTAATAGATATTTGATTTTTTTCACTGTCTTTTAAAAATTCAAATAGAATATTATTGTTTAACTTGTTTAAGATAATTATACTGTAATTTCATTTTCATTATAACGTAGAAATCTTCTTGAAAAGTTTGCTCATTACCAATTATTTTGATCAAAAGTCCTTTCTATAATTATTTTGTCTTTTTTTATGTTACATCCGACAAGAAAAATAGTTCAATTTTAAATTTTTCTTTATATAATTAACAAAAATTTTGTATAGTTAATGAAAAGAGAAAGGAGATATGAAAAGTATATTGTTAACGACAATTTAAATGAAGCCCAATAAAATTAACAATATCCTTAAAAGTTTGGTGTGTAAAAAGAAAAATTTTTATTTCTTAACAAAATAATTAGGTGAAATTGTAAAGAGGATATAATGAAACATTTCCTTTATTAATATCTCTCTTCAAAATTTTGTATATCACTAGATAAAATCTAATAAATCATTGTTATTATTACTTCCTAATTTACTTTTAATATACATTCGAACTTTCACTTTGTAAAGAGTGTATCATATTATCATGTTGTTATGTAGTGTTTCCATTAAAATTTCATTTCAATAACTATCGGGATGAAGATATTTAATGTTAATTAACTTTTTTGATGAACGGTTTGTTTCAGATAGGGGCGACAGTATTAAATGGGTAAAAATTAAAATTAACTGGGTTATAAAGAAGATAACTTTTATTTTCATTTTTAAAAGTACTTTTTTTTTCTGGTACGTTTTTATTAATGCGTTTTAAAACTGTTATGAAATTGTTTCAAAAACCTTTAGGCATTACTTTTACTTGAAATAGATGTATAAATTAACTATTAATTGACTTTCTTTTTAATAATTGTTATTAAAATTTGGTTGTTAAACAAGTTGATCAGAATCTACCACACCAAATAAAATGTGCTCTTATTGTAAAATATGTCAAATTTGATGTTTTTGTATCTTGATTTCTATCTACCACTAAAAATAATTTGTTAAATTTTTTCTTTAATATAAAAAAAACTAAATGTGCTTAAAAGAGAAAATAGAAATTGTTAAGTAAATACTTATTATTACAATTTGGAAGGGAAAATTTAACCTTAACATGTCAATTTTAGAATAAAAAATGATTACAATAAATATTTGATTTTTATATTTGTATAAAAATTATCAATAGAGACTTCTCTTATTATTCAAAGAGTTTCAGTTAAGCAAACAAACAATTATACTTTTATTCACATAAGAATACGCATTTAAAAAGAATATATATTCTTAAAAGAGGTATTTATTTGAATTTTAATAGAATTTTAATCACTTTAAAAATGAACATATAATAATAGTTAAGTATTTTTTGAATTATTTTATAACTATTAGCTTTGATCAAGAGAGACATCTTAAAAATAAAAAACCAATAATTTTCTCGTAGTATTTTTAATAAAAATTTCTATTCGTGAAAGTTGAATCAAGTTTTCTCTTTTATTACAAATGATCTTTTTAAGTCTACATGATAATTACATTTTTTATGGTATGATTAAAAAATTAATTTTTATTATTATACTTAAGATTCTTTAACACTTATTTTTGCAGGCATTTTTTTTAGTTTTCATTATATGTAATTAGAGATATTGTAGTTTTGAAGGAGTGATAAGAAAAATAAAACCTGAAATAAGTGATAATCATTTTCAAAAGGGAAATTTTTTCTTACTAGAATTTTTATTTCGCAATTTCTAATACCTTCTCAATAATTTTATTTTTAAATGTTGATATATTTTAACAATAAAATTAAAAGCATCACTTAACTTCCAGAAGAGTCACCAAAATTCTAGTTCTATATTATTAAACTTTTCATTAACTAATATGTTTCCTATCTATTTATATTAAGTAACATCTCTAAAATCTTTTTTAAAAAGTAAGTGTACAGATAAATATTTATAAATAAATAAGAAAATATATATATCATTGTATAACAAAGGCTTAAGTTATTTTTTTAATTGTTATTTCTTATAAATTAACTGTCACTAACTTTTAAATAGAAGAAAGATAATTGTTGAAGGAATAATAATAGTTTTTAATAAATATCTATCATTCTTATCAAATTTTATTAAAAAAAAGGAAAAGAAATTTTTTCATTCTCTTGTTTTTGAGTTTCCTAGAAAAACTTGATTTTTATATTACTATTTATCAATTTTACTAAATATTATTTATTTATGATAATAAATATTCTTTATATTTACCAATAGGTTAATCTGTTAAAATAAACTCCCTAACCAACCTAACACTTTAATATAATAATAATTGAGTTTAAAAAATTTATTTTAATATTTAAATTTTATTATCTCTGCTTGAATATATCATATTTATTCAATAAACTGTTCGATTTTATGGTTTTGTTAACATAAATATTTTATTTATGTATATCTCTAAATATACATGTATTGATATATTGTTCTTCACTAAATGACCATTATAATTTATATATATGAATAGTTATTTATCAAAATTAGATGAAATTTTATATAAAATTTAACACCAAACATTTATTTATATACTTTAACAAAAAGACTTATAACTAATTATCAGGGTGGAATTTTTTTATTGATTTGTGATGTTCTAATTGACCTTTTCTTAAAAAATTTAAATACTTATAATGTTTTTTTTGCTATAACGAATATATATTTCTTTTTCTGTTATTTAAAATACCTCTAAAAATATTGTTATTTATTTTATTTTTAATAATTAAACCTCGTTGTTATATTTTATGTAATGTGAGCAGATAATGTTTTCTTATTATCAATATGAATATAGTGAAAGTAAAAAACGTTCATAAAACATACGTAAGCAACATTGGTTTTTTTATCACTTTGCAAAAAGATGTAATGTCATTAAAAAGTATTATTTTGAAACATTTTCATTACCTTAAACAGAAAATAATGTTTAAGGTATATTTATATGTGTCTCAGCCTATTCAACGAATAAAAATATTAATTTATAATTATGGTAATAAAAACATTCTATTTCTTTTTTTTATTTGTAAATTAAATAAATACGTATAAATATTTTATATATTTGTAGAGACAGATATTTTTGTACTATCAAATTTTATACATTAAGTGTAGGTTAAAAAGAGTTGTATGTTATAAAAATAACTAGTCTCCTTCTATGAAACTTTACAAATATTATTATTTGAACAAACATTTAACGGATATTTTTTATATATTTTTGTACTAAAATTTTATGTTTATCTTACAATAATTTCTACATTTATTCTCTTCTTATCAAAATATTTGATTAAGTTATTTTTTATTACATTATTTGTATAACTATTTGTTACACTATTATATAATTATTATTTTTTGTTAATATTTTAGTTTTGATCAAATTTTTATATAAGAATTTACTAAAATAGTAAATCATTGCTAATATTTTAATCCACCATTCATTAATGGAATCATTACAACGTTCTATTTATCGTCATATAGGTGATTTATCATATAGAAAGAAAGCTAAAAAGCTTGTCTCTGAAGGGCCTCCAACAAATTCTCCTTCATTCATCATATCGCCTAATTCTGGATTGAATTACCAAATGAATCCATGTTATTTACTTGATCCAAACCAGACATTAACAGACACAATAACCTACAATTTTAATAATATCAATATAAATAATCAAAAATTTGAAACAAATAAGGAGGAAAAAGATGGTTGTAATAGAAGTGACAATAACAATCAAATTTCAAGTAATGACAACAAGATAAATTTATCATCTTCGAAAAGATTAACATCACTAATATCTAAACCTGCTGTACAATCACGGAAGGTAAGTATAAATATGTTAACTGAAAAATAATAACCTTGATAAATAAATTTTAAAAATATGAATGTATAAAAATATAGATGGATACATTTATATTTCTATTATATTAATCATAATAAAAATAAATATAAAAGTTTAGTTTTTTTAACAATATATATAGGAAAACAGAAGATGATAAATGGTGATACCTAATTAACATTATTTCAGGTTTCTAATTCTATAACAAAAATACTTGGTTTAAAAAAACACGAGAAAATGGTTAATGAAATTGATGATGTCAATTCATTTTCAAATATTGCCGAAGACCAAAACACTAACGTTACTTCTTTAATTGATATAAGTGATAACAATAACAATAATAAATTTTTTTCACAGCCACTTAGTCAGGAAGAAGAACATCAGGAAAAGGAGAAAGTACTAACAAAATTTCAGAAACTTAAAAAAGGGTTAAATGTTGTTGATCCAAGGAAAGTTAAACCAAGTGCAAAAAAGAACGAGTACAGGAAATGTTTAATTTTAGATGAAGAGGAGTAAGTAATATTTTTTGATGGTTTGTTTAAAGATATTTACCTACACAAATCAATTATGATATTTTAAGTATATATTTTTTGTTTATTTTTAACTTTAATAGAAATTGTATCATTATTAACTACCTTTAGTAGCCATAATATTTTTGAGAAAGTAAATATTTAATTGTAAATTGATATTGTTCTTATAAAGTACTTGAAAATTAAAAAGATCATTTTAAGTATAATTTATCATAAAATACCAAAAATTCTTTTTAATGTGAGAATATAAAATGATACATTTCATATGTTGTTATATTATTTTGATAAATATTTTGAAAATAATAATAATGAATCTTAAAAATTATTGGAATTTTATTATTCTTATCTACCTTCCTCAAATTATGACACAAATATATATGAAAAAAAAGGTTATCAGTAAGTTTTAGATGTTATTTTTAAAAAAATTGAAACATTCGTGTTCATCAGTGTTGTTCAAAAATAAATATCGGTTTCAGTGGTGTATTTTTAAATGCTTATAATTATATAGTAATATGAAATAAATTTTATTCTTTATATTAAATTGAGATCTATCTTTTAGTAATTTGGTTTTATTACCATTAAAATAAAAGTTCCCATCATTTTAAAAAGAAATTATGTCTAGATGCTATTTTCATATTGTTTTTATATAAGTTTAAACTCAAATATATCATATTTAAAAATTGGCGGGGAAATTAATCCTTCTTTTTTCTTAAGGGTATAATGATTATAAAAATAAAGGATTATATAACACAACTAAGATGAAAATTAAAAAAGATATATACCAAATATAAAATGACGAATTTACAGTCATTATTAATAAAGAATGATGCCTTTTTCATATCATATGAATTAACTCCTAACCAATAATTTAAACGAAAGAAAAATCATTCTTCACTGATTCAGTGAAATGGACAACCCATAAATTGGGTAGGACAATCAGATTGAATAAAAAGCGAATTATATATAGTAATATTATATGATCTGTTCAACTATCGGACAAGATGGAACAACAAAAACTTTTACGAATTCTGACGATATAAAATAAACGTCTTGGAGTTTTCGATACTTAAAACCATAGTTTTCCTTTAAAATTGAATTTAATAACTCACATATTAAATAAAGTAACAAAAATCGACAAAATTGTAATATTTTTATTTCATTATCTTCAAACTGACATTCATTTTTGAGCAATATGATATTTACATAATGTCATTTTCCTCTTTTTAATTTTTTCAGCACTTCTCATTGATGATATGACTGTTGATTCAACATTCCTTCAAAAAACGATGAATATATCATATTTATATATGAAAAAATATATCCCAAATGATAATATAACATACGAGGTTGTCAAAATAAAAAATGAATCATCACATGAAGATTTATGTAAACTTATACAACCTGATACTGTTTTTTTGATAAGTGGCGTTAAAAGCAATATTAGTAGAAATATTATTAATCAAGTTACTAATGTAACTCAAATACCATTAATACAAATAGAGAGTGACATTAATCTGTTAAAAAGAGGCAAAAAATCATTTTCTAATGGTTGTTGTGATATGGGAAATGATACTAAAAGTTATATAATTAATGTATTACCAGCTGTCAATGTTTTTTACAGCTCTCTCAATATCCTCCTCCCATTATTACCATTCCAAAATGATGTTGCAATTATTTATGATTTTACTACTAATATAATAGATCTTAACTTATTATCACTCACACAATATATCCCAATAATTAATGGCAGTACTATTGAAGCAAAAACAACCAATGAAGAAATTATAAAACAACTTTTAATATTAAGTCAGATGTATAAAACACTACTGTTCATGTGCCAAACATCTACAATTGAGATGTATGCTTTTAATGCTGAAGAATACTTTACAAAAAATACTTTTACATGGCTAGCATTTACAACAGATCTCTTACCTTTTAAGTGCTTTGATTGCCTATCAGTTGATATTTTTTGGATACGAATCCATCATAAAATTAGTCCAAATAATTTTTATAATGTTAGAGATTTCATTAATACCAATCAATTAGAGAGAAATTTTTCACAACTTCTTAAATCATACAATTATGTTAGAGTTTCAACATTTTTCGAACTATTTGAGACAGCATACAAATTTGTTAATGTGACGTATTATGAAAAAATTATTTCTAATTCAAGTTCATGTTATACAGCAAGATATTGGGAGAAACATCCCATCAAATCATCTGAATTTGATTTAGAAAATTACAAATTATCAGACTATGGTGAATACACGGAATTAGAAAACAAATCAGCGCTAATTTATCAAAACGTTGGTGCTAGAATTTATAAAATATCTCGAAAACGTGATATACAGGAAGGAAATATTAATAAATACCTTGGTAATTGGACATATAATGATGGTGTTACAACATTTTATGGAAATTTTAGTTTTGATGTTTATCTACTAAAACATTATCGCATTGCTACAATTATCCAACCACCTTTTACACAAAATGCCAAAATACACCTTAATGATAGTAATAATAATTTGGAAGGATACTGTATTGACCTTTTAAATTATATTCAGAGTGATTTAAACTTTAACTATACATTATATCTTGTGGAAGATAATTTATTTGGGAGCCCTGACGAAAATGGGATATGGAATGGAGTTGTTGGTGATATTGTATCAGGGAATGCTGATTTTTCTATTGCAGCTTTGGCTGTGATGGCTGAAAGGGAAGTTGAGATTGATTATACAATTCCATATTATGATTTGGTTGGTACAACAATCCTAATGAAAAAAACTGTCGTTGATAATTCATTATTTAAATTCCTTCAAGTTCTTGAGATCCCAGTTTGGGGTGCTATATTAGGTGCTTACTTCTTAACAAGCATCTTAATGTGGATATTTGATAAATTAAGTCCATTCTCATATACAAACCTATCAAAAAAAGAGCAAAATTCAGAGTTGGAGAATAAACGTAAATTTACAATAAAAGAATCATTATGGTTTTGTTTGACATCATTAACACCCCAAGGCGGTGGTGAAACTCCATTAAATATTTCTGGAAGATTCTTATCAGCAACATGGTGGGTATTTGGTTTTATTATCATAGCAACATATACAGCTAATTTGGCGGCTTTTTTAACCGTCTCAAGATTAGAACAACCTATAAGGTAATGTGAAGAATACTCTTATAATTTTGTATAAATATTAATTATAGTTCCCTTGATGATTTAGCCGGCCAATACAAAATTGAGTATGCACCTATAAAAGGTAGCGCCTCAGAGACATACTTCAAAAGAATGGCTGGTATAGAAGAGAAATTCTATAATATTTGGAAGGATATGTCATTAAATGAGAGTTTAAATTCTGTTGATAAAAGCAAATTAGCTATATGGGATTATCCTGTTAGTGAAAAATTTTCAAATCTATGGAGGATTATGCAACAAAGCAAGCTACCAAATAGCATTGATGAAGCAATTAGTCGTGTAATGACTTCTGAGAATGGTTTTGCGTTTATTGGAGATGCTATGGATATCCAATACGCTGTTCTAACAAATTGTGATCTTCAAATTATTGGTAATGAATTTTCAAGAAAACCCTATGCTTTGGGTGTCCAAACAGCACATCCAATGAAAGATAAATTATCAACATCGTTAGTTTTTTAATGTTTTTTTAATATTTAACTTTTTTAAGCATACTTCGTCTACTACATCAGCGTAAATTAGAGTCATTAAAAAGGAAATGGTGGGATGAAAATCCTAATAAAGCTAAATGCCCAACAACATCAGATAGTAATTATGGTATAAAGATAGACAATATAGGAGGAGTGTTTATTGTTATATTAGGAGGTATAATCATAGCTATTATAACGTTAGTAATCGAATACATTTACCACCATCGGATGGTTAAAAAAAAAGTTAAACTTTCGATGAGTAACAATACAACAGATACAACTATTCATCTGTCAAATATTTTCTCAACATCCATTGATAATACCGCATTTGAAGATATAGAAATTAGTGAAATTCCAAGTTCTCCTCGTACTACTATCCTCCATCATAGAGCTGTCCTCAATCTTGAAAATAAAATATAAACATTATATAAACATACGCCTATTGTATTTTAATATAAGCTATATATATTATGTCATAGAACAGATTGTTAAAAAAAATTTAACTCTAACAATTATTTGTCTTTTATCATTAAATACAATAAAAAATTTTGTCGCCCACAACCAACTTTTTACTTTTCATCTATCTTCTGTTATAATATAATCCTACTCCTAATATAACGCTAACTATATAAAGTTTTATTTTGCTATCTAAACTACTATGTTCTTAAAACGAATGGCAACTTATCTTGGAAGAGTGCTATGTTATTGTTATACTTATATACATACATTTTTACTTAAATAAAACATATTCACAAGATATATCTATCAACATACATTTTTACGCTAATACTATAATAAATCTTACAAAATTAATTTAAATATCCTTTTTTGTCTTTTAAAAATTCTTATCTTTATATTTATAACTTAAGGTGGTAAGAGAAAGAGAACAAAAAAGAATTTATTTTTCTTTATTCATATATATCCGTATCTTTGTTTTAATAAAATTTATACAAAGATAAGGTATATATTATTTGATTTATTTACCTATTAACATTTATATAAAGTATCAAAAGTTTTGTCCCCATTTTATAATATTCTTTTATATTACATACAATATACTTTTATACTAATGTAAATTTATAGTGATAGCCTCATTATTTTAAAGTTAAATAATTTTTTTGAAATTTTTATTTATTCAAAAATAATTTAGAAAGTTTTATATTATATTACTTAAACTATAAATTTATTTATTATTTAATGATAATATTTATTCTTCCATAAACATTTTATATAAACATCTTTTACATCTTAGTATTCACGTGATTACTTAAAGTGCCAAAACTTGATTAATTACTTATCTTTAATAATTTTTGCTAGCACTTTTATATTTATAAATATTAAACAAATAAATTAAATCTCTTAATGTCATATAATTTATCATATTCACAAAAATCGATTTATGTACTTTATTATCCAGGGAATTTGTTATTATACATACCAAAAACTCTTATCTTTTCATCATTATAGGAAAAGTCTGATGCAAATTTAAAGAAAAAATTATTACATATAGACATCTATATACATTATTTAAAGAACAGATATCTTTTAGTGAGGGAAATTAGAAAATTCATTGATAAGAAGTATCTTTTTAACATTTCAAAAAAGTATATACACATTTAATTCTTTTGAAAACAGTCATGCTTTTTTTTATCATATTTGGAGCGGGTGCTTTTTTGATCTTGGCTACAGTCTCCTTAATAGCTTTTAAATATGCCAGTGCTCGTTTGGTGAATAATAAATATGTCACCCAACCAATAACATCACCTCATAATCAATCTACCTTTATGTATTTTGCTTGCGGAGTTTTCCTTGGAATTTGTTTTCTTGGTCTCCTACCACATGCACAAATTCAAGAAAGAATAATTAATGGTAGGATTAACATTAATAACATCACAGATGGTCAAAATATAATAGATAACGATAATAGTCATTTAAAACATAAATCCTCGTGGTTTTCAAGAGTATGTTCTGCTCACTTTTTAGTATTAATTGGATTTACATTAGATCTTTTCTTACATCAAGTAAGTTTATAATTTATCTATCTTTTATGACATTTTTTTAGCTTGTCACACATTTCTATGAAAAGAAAAACTCGTCCCAAATGAATTTCAAAAGTTTTATTGATAAATCAATAAAATATTCAGTAACAAGAGATTTTACCTTATCAGACAATCCTGATGATGATCCCGTTGAGGGAACATGGAATTTAGAGGAGCCCTCAGATTGTTTGATGGATGAGTTGGAGGGAATAAATTTTCGTCAACCAATACCCCAAGGCCCATCATGTCACAATTTGGAGGGTTCTGATGCATTAACAGGAAAAAGTTTTTTTGAAGCAGCAGTATTTATGTTTGCCTTGTCAACACACTCAATATTTGAGGGTATGGCATTAGGTGCACAAAAAAATGATAAATTTCAATTCACCCTATTTTATGCAGCAGTTATATTACATGAAATATTATGTGTAACATCATTTGGCTTTGTTATTGCAAAACAAAAAGTACCAGTAAAATCTGGATGCTTAATGATAGGATTCCTAGCATTATGTATACCAATAGGAATGATTTTAGAAGAGATAATTAATAGTTTAACTCCAACAAACTCACCAATATTTACATTCCTCCTAACATCAATTTGTTGTGGGATATTCTTGTATGAAATTTGTGTAGAAATGTTAGGAAAAGATGCAGGTTTATCTTCAAGTTCCTCGTCAACATCAATTGCAACTAATCAGTCATATGAGGAAATTGATAATTTTCATTTGTATAAATTTATCTACTTCATTTCTGGTCTTGGGCTTATGACATTTGCAAATTTTGTATTTGGTTCACATATGAATCATTAATCATAAGCGTTTTCCCTTGGATTTAATTAATAAATATTTTAATATTAAAATATTAGTAAAACAAAGAAAATATTTGAAAAAGTCAGCAAAATAATTCATTTCTCATAACTATAGAATTTTTACTCATTAAAATATAATAACAACTCTTCAGGATGTTTATTTATGTGATTATAAAAATGATAATAAAACTTGTAAATTATTTTTCCTTTATTTTTTTAAAAAAAATAAAAAAATATTCGTTACGTAGTGATTTTCATTAACTTTGTGGGTACTTGAAAAATAAGTTTGCATATAAATATTTTTACATCAAAAAGTGGTTAATTTTATTGAAAATTGTTGTTTTTATAATTATTTGCAATTTTAAAATGATATACATATGTTACATAAATAATTAACTGCTTTAATTAATTATCAAATTGTTATTAATTTTTGTACAAGTTAAAGTCTTACATATATAAAACTTAAATTGAACATAATTTTTATTATTAATATTCTTTCAAAGATTACATGCGCTTAATTACAATTAATGATCCAACTTAATTATATTTATATTATTACTAAGATTAGTCATACCATATTATTTGATCGAAAAATCTAGAGAAAGAACAAATTATAAATTTAAAGGTGTGAAGAAAGAAAAAAATTCACCAAAATTCATGTTTTTTTTTAACATAACTTTTTTGTTGATTTTTTAAGTTGCTAAGGTAACTATGTTTTGTTATATCACAATTGACTTAATCTACCATATCTAATTATATCACAAAGCCGTAATTCTAACATATATTTATGCTAATTATATGGGTGCAGTTATTCCGAAACACCCTATTAACCAAAATAGATATAAGTTCTAAATTAAAAGTAAAAATTTAGCTTGTGAGGTGAATAAACCTATATCATTAAATATATAATAAAAATTAATATCATCTTTATTACGATTAAATTTCCTCATCAAGTAAACTAATTGGATGCACAATATTGATAAATAGATACATTAATTAATCCATCCGTCATTTCCTCAATATATTTTTTCCTTTTATATAATTCACATAATAGTTTTCTTTTTTCTTTCAATAACTACCATAATATAATATATTATTAGCAAAATAAAAAATTAATTATTTTAACGCTTAAACTTTTGTTTTACATAATATTAAAATTAATAAACGTAATATGTGGGGGTACTTTTAAGTAAAAAATAAACTATTTCTTGAAGGAAATAAATTACGAATTTTATTATAATTTTTATCACACCATAATTTCTTTTTTCTCCAAATTAAGATAACTTTATAGAAAATTATTTTCTGTAGATTTTACAGTATTTTTACTTATTTTATCTATCTAATTATGCGAAGAAGTCATTCTCAGATAGCTCAAGGACGTCACATGGTTAATAGTAATTTAGATAAACATAATGGAATAGAACAGGATACTAGAAAACATTCATTATGTAGGGAAAGTTGTGGTGCAATGTGCCTTGAAACAGGACATATTCAAGTATATCTAAAGAATAATGATAGTAAAATTAGTTTAGATGATGAGTTACCATCAGAACGATGTAATAAGCATACCCCTTCATTTGGTTCAGAAATTCAATCAACTTCACTTGATAAAAACAAATGTATGTTTTTTAATTTAAAATGTACTTCTAATTTCTATTATATAGGGTATGATGGAATTAAAATTGAATTTCAGAAGAAGAATGAAAATAGAAGGGAAAAAGTTGACAAATTTATGGATATATGGCAAAATTCAATTGTCTCAAATTCTGCTGTTTCCTTAAGATTATGTGATAATGAAGACGAACAGACACCCGAAGATAAAGTTTCCCTTATTACAGCTATTGGTAGAAGGAATGTTCATGAAAAAGAATTGATGATAAATTCTTTGAAGGATGAAGATAATTTAATTAATTTTGAAACTTTAACAATTGATGATATTAAAAAAAATGATATTAAACCAATAATATTAACTACAACTATTGAAAAAAATAATAATTACCAGAAACCAACGATATCTAAACCGAGGAATCGCTATATGAATGAAATAGTATGGCAAGTTGATGAAACAGTCTATTGTGGAGGTATTGAAGCTGTATCAAATTTAAATCTACTGTGTCGTTTAAATATTGAGTACATTGTTGATTTATCTGGTTTTGATGAAGAATTGTCATCTAGGAGGAGTGAATGTCCATGTTTATGTTCCAGAAAAACACCACATTCAAGGATGATAATGGCTATAAAGTTAAATGATGAAGTAACATTACCAAAACAAAATTTAATGCCTTTTTTTGAGGATGTCGTTAAATTGATAAATCGTGCCAAAGTCTGCAGAAAATGTGTCCTCATTCATTCAGTCAAAGGTCGAAATAGGGCACCAGCATTTGTTGCTGCATACATGATGCATCAACATCATATAACTCGTGTCCAGGCTGTTGCAAAAATTTCTGATCTTGTAAGTTTTTATATAATACTATAATTAACTAATCTCATCCAAAAGTTAAAATGTTCTTATTTTTTTTATTAATTATTATACATACTATAAATATCAATAACGACATATTAAAGTACAATTTAAAGTACATTACGTAAAAAAGGATATATAACCATCATCAATTTTTATCAATTATATGCTTTTTACATTATACCTTTTCAGACATCTAAAATTAGACCTGGTATAAACATATCAGACAACCTGCAGAGAGCATTAATGAAATGGCAAAGTTTGCAAGGTATCAGAAGTCAAGATATTCATTTAGATGCAAAATTATTTACACCTTTATTTACAGTAAAGAAAACAGCATGGACATAAATAATAAAATTTTATTTTAATAAATTTAATTAAATAATTAATCTTTAACATGGCAACATGTATTGAATCATGTAATTTATAACAGCTAATTAATTTTGAATGTTATGTTTTCAAATAATGTTAATATACCAAAAATAATTTTTTTCAATAAAAAAATGTAGTAGGATGGATAGTTTTTCAATTTTTGTGTTTCGGTAAGAAAAAAAAAAGAAGGAACCCACGAAGAATTAACACTTCGTATACATCATATTAATCGTTAATGTTTAAATAGTTTTTCTTTAAATAATAACGATGTTTGAATGTTTTTAGATTGCAAAAAAGTTTTAAAAAGAAGATAAATTTGAAGTGTTACCAATTAAAGTCAAAATCATTAAAAAGTGTCTTTAATACATAATTATACTTTTTAAAATTTTTTTTGAGTAAATTTTTAGTTTTCAAACTAACGTTAACATGCTTTCTTCCTTTGCTATTTCCAAGGCATTTAACTTTAGATTGTTCCTCCTTCTTGAAACAATAAAATCCTTTTTGACTATTAAAAATTAGCTGTGATGGTTTTATCATTGATGGGAGGCGGAGAAATTTCTGCACTTTTTTAAGCTGTAAATAAATTAAGACTAAAAGTAATTTTTTTATTAAATTTACCTCATTTAAGGGATTTTTAATAAATTTATCACCGTTTAATAATAATATTTGATTTTTCTCGAAATATTTTAAATAATTAATTAAATGAGTACTGTACAATGAATTTCTAATAGGCTTATAATTAATATTTATCTTATTCGTTCCCTCAAAGAAAACTTCTTTTTCAAATTGTGGTAGTGATAAGTTTTTTGATAACCTTGTGTAATATACTTGTGTAAAATCACTAATTACTCTTGTTACAGGATTCCTTAATATTAATATTATTTTTATATTAGGATTAAATTGATAGATTCTTTTTGCGGCATATGGTGTTGTAAAGTAAGCAGGTGTCTTTTCAATAACAATCTTAAAATATTTTTTTATAGAATTATTCTCTTTTTAATATAATACAAACCTGATTCTCATCTGCCAATGGCATTTGATTTCTATACCAATCTATACCTTTAAAATATGTTTCATTGTTATCAAAAAAATGTAATTCATGTCTTGCTATTTTTATCATTGGATGTAATGATAAAGCATCTAATAAAGCTCTTGTTCCACCCTTCCTAACACCGATAATTAAAGCATCAGGTAATTTTTTAGACACCACCTTAACATCATACATTTTTGTTAAAATATCATTGTACATTCCAATATCACATTTAAAAAATTCATAAAACCATAAATACAAATATTGAAGGATAAAAAGTATACAACAAAGAATGATAAATATTTTTACAAATATTTTCATTTTACCAGTATAAAAATTTTAAAAAATATCCTACATTCTAATATATTATATATAATTTTTTTAATCTAAAATGATAAAATATAAAGTTTAAATTTTTTATTTCTTTAAAAAAATAAATAAATTATTTATAAATGATGTATTTTCACTTACTGTGATATTTTAAAAAGAAATAGTAGTAACAGTGGGATTATTTTTAGAATGATGTATAAATTTTTTATGTTAGTAAAAAAAATATTGAACCTCATAATGATTATTTTTTAAAAAGAAGGAAAAGAGAAAAGAAATTTAAATAAAACAACTCAAATAGTGTAAAATAATGACAGAAAGTGTTCTTTTATTACTTGTGTTAATATATTGATGAAAAGAAACATTTAATAATGTAGTCGAAGGTAAAATATTTCTTTTTTTGATAATAATAGCATGAGTAAATGAAGTAAGATGAGTTTATATTATCATCTACTAATTCTGTGATTGAAAATATAAATCAAAAAAGATAGACAAATAATGATTGCAGATTTTTAATATGTTATAAAACGTTTATATTTACTGAATATTATTTTACTCAAAGTTAGATATTTTGTAATTAAAAATAGTTAGATGAAAATAGGAGGTTGTAGGAGGTAAGGATATCAAAAATGATACATTTATTGATGATCAATTACTTATGACAACTTTAGATATATTAGCTTAGCTCTTCACATCAATGATAAGACAAATCAAAAAAGTATTAGTGATAAATTATTAATAAATATTATTTTGTGATTAGTTATGAGGATTTTTTTATAACCTGAAGAGTATATGATGATCATAAAAATAATATCATAAAAAATACATCTTTAATTGATGCAATAAAGTAGGACTGTAAAAGATTTTGTTTTAATAAAAAGTTGTACAAAGGGAACAAATATTATAATAAAGTGAAATAAATTTGTAAAAACACATATATAAAATGCCAGAAGTTATAGGAGTATTAGCGATAACCAGATATCATTTTATTTATTCTTAAAAATTTTGTACACTACTTAATTTTAAAAGAGGACATATATTAAAAAAAATAAAGAAAGATAGTTTATCTATATTATACTTTTAAGAATTAGGACTTTAAAGAATTTGTTTATACATTTTTATGATATTAAGTTACATAAAATTATTTTGTTTATTCTTGAAGAATATGAAAATAAAACTTTTAGTATACCATAAAATTTTTCTTGACTTATATTAAGAATGGTTTATCACAAAAAAAGCTTTACTTAGATGTTACTTTAAATGTTATTGAGAGCAGTATTTTTTTGAAAAAATATTCGCAGTTTACGTTGATATATTATTCTTGATCGACATATGAGGGCCATATCCTGTTAATAATTTAATATTTGTTTAAAAACAACATTTGAAAACATTCGTATATAGGTATTATTTTTAAGAATATTAGAGTAATTAAAATAATTATAAATTTAATCAATTGAGAATAACAAGTTCTTAATATGATATTTGTAAAATAATACTTTTCTAATTATTTACCTTTATTTATTTTATGATATTGACTAACAAATTAAGAATGGAAATATTTATTACTGTTAATGGTTATATTGGAATAATAATGAATATTAATTACAATTAATATGTATAAACTTTTCACTAATTTTACTTTAAAAAAACAATCTTTAAATATGAAAGGTCATATATTTTCAATTGAGATTTAAATAAGAATTACAAGTAGTAAAAAAAACAAATTTAAAATTTTGTTGTTTTAATGCATAATGTACTTTATAATAGGATAGATAAAGAATGAAATAGAAAAGAGTATTTGATTATAGAATGATTAAATCTTTTTATAAATTTTAAGCTACTTATTTGATGTAAAAAAAACTTTTATTTTAAAAACCAATTGATATATATTATTCTATCATCTTCCTCCTTCTCTATTACATTTTTTTGTCAATAAAAAATTTTTTTCGTCACACAAAATATAAAATGATTCTTTTTTCTTTGCGTAGATTATTGTATTTGTTACTTGTAAAAAAGTAATCTTTTTTGTCTTGAAATTATGTGATTTTTAAATTTAATGAAAAAAAGTTTAGTATTTTTTCTCAGAAATAAAACAAAATTTTTTTTTCATTTTTGATTATTATTAATTGGTACAATTTTCCATTGTCTTTGCAATAAGAGCTCTATAAGGAAGATGATAACTTTTCTTTCCAACTTTTTTTGTTGCGAACATCTCAAATTTATATACTTGATTTGGAATTAGTTCTTCTAATGTCGCTTCAATAAGAGAATTCGATGTTATTCCTTTTGGATTATATACATCCTTCTCAACACCATAACTTGTATAACAACCAATAATATTTTTTTTACTTAATTTTGGATAACAATAATCTATATTTGGATCACTTTTAAAGGATATATTTGTTAGATCAGTATCATTTAATGGATATCTATACATGCAATAATTAATTTTTTTGTCAATTGCTTTATACCATTGTATTGTCACTGTTTTACATGTTCTATGGACTATTTTCAAACTCGGTTCTGATGGTAATTGTGGATATGGTGATTTTGTTGGTCTACCACTAACCCATATTTTGTATTTTTTACTTTCATTATCTAAATTTGTTATCTCAAAACGTAGGGAGCCTTCATGAACATTCATTATTAAGAAACGACGAAATCCAGTTATTTCTTCGGTGTTCCTTAATAAAACTTCACCTTTAAAAATTGATAACCTTATATATCCTGAACATGCATTCAATATTAAAAGAATCTAAAAAAATAATTATCTATTATGATTTAGATTATATACCTTTCCAGAATCATTTCCTTTGTTTAAAGAAGGTTGAACAAAATAATTGAAATTTTGAGATATTCCATCATTTTTTTGAAAAGATGCTTCATATAAAATACCATCTGGCAGAGTTATTCGTGGAGGTATAGTTACAGTTGCTAATTTTGTAGTAGTTGTTGTCTTCATTCTCGGTACCCCTTCATCATTACCAATAAAAATATCTTTGTAAGGTTCCTCAAATTTCATGTCTGTTCTGTTTATTTGTAGTGGAGGAAATACGTTAATTGAGCCCATATGTAAGTCAAAAACATACAATAATATTTGCATATTCTTTTCAATTCTAAAAAATAAAATAAAATTAACCATCAATTGGACACATTATAAATAACATACTTAATTTTTTCTATTGTCATATTGTTATTACTTTCAACATTACAATACATCTTTTCAAGTGGCATACGATTATCAAGGCAAGTTGATGGTTTCATAAAATTTCTTGTTAAAACAGCACAATGTTTATATTTAAAAGGTTCAAATTTTGGATCGAATTCCCATGATAAATTAATATCAACAAGATTAACATCATTTTTTTCAATGGTATTTTTATCATACTTATGAGGGAAGACTTCATAATGAAGTGTTGTATCATCAGGAAGGGGTGCATAAAACTCATCAATTTGTCTTTCAACTGTTGTAAATAATACTTCAAATGAGGAACAATCATATGATGTTACATTAAGGAATAGTAAATCACTTTCAATATCTTTAGCATAAAATTTCATTCTTTTATTTCCAGATTGTCCAGCAAGTAAAATTAAATTAGCATCTCTTAAATTTCTTTCAACGTGAACATATAGATTACTTTCCATATTTAATTTTTTATTATAATCACTATCAATTGTTGTTGTGTAGATGGGATCTTTATTATCAAATTCATTCCTCATATACAATTGCCAGTGGAGTGTACAATCACATGGTGTTATGTACATCCAAAATGGATAATCTTTTCCAGGCATATAAATTTGATAAATTTGATTGTTCCCATATTTATTAAAGTGAAGACGATGTTTCATACCATGAATTAAAACATTAAAATGTTTATTTTGTGATTCATCATTACTTCTTTGATGTTTATTTTTTTTAGGAAGTGGAAGATTACTTTCTATTCTTCCCATCATATCAAGGAATGAAACACTATTCATGGGATATACGACTCCCATAAAAAATAATAGTAGATGTATTATTTTTGACATTTCTTAATTATTAACTGAAAAAATTAAGAAATCAAATAAAAATTTAAAAGATAAGGGGTAGAAAGAAAAGAGAGGGCAAGTAGAAAATAAGATAAATGTTGTGATAGAAGAATAATGAAATTTTGATGAAGATACTAAAAAAGAGTCTCGCATAAAAATGAATATTATTATAAAAAACAGTAATTGCCTTAATTTGAATGATTTCCTCAAGGAATAATTGGATTGTCTTATGATTTATACAAAACAAAATTTATTAAACAAAAAAAAATATATTTTTTTATTACTTATCATTCTATGAATATTTTAAAACAATACAAATATCTAATGATATATAAAAAAATATTCTTCTTATCATTTAATATTTGTTACACTTATCGTGGAGAAAGTGTGATTAATTAAAGAAATTAAATTGGCCTTATGTATTTTTTATTACAACAAAATATCGGCACTTCCTCATGGTGAGGAATAAATAAAATAAAGTATTATCCAGTAATTTTCTACAAATGCACACAATTACAAACAAACATATAATTCTTTTGACATTAAATAAATTATTTAGTTAAATTAGTTGAAGAATTAAATGGATATATAAATAAATATAGATATATAATTTATATGACAATGTTATTTTATTATACTTTATAAAAAAACATCTTAAACATAATATTTCATTTGTTTTGGTTTATAAAAAGGGCTAAAAATTAAACAAATGAGGGAAAGAGTGTCTTTGAGTGAAAAAGTCAATTTTATGAATGTATTTAATTAAACATATAATAATTTGTATTTTCACTATAGTATAAATTTATAATAAAAAAGATGTGTACTTTTGAATAAATATCATTTTCCATTAAAATGTAAAACATAATTTTGTGATAATACAAAAAACAAGTTACATTTTTTACTAATTACCGGAAAACAAAACCTTTTTAATCATAACGATTCTAGATTTTATGCTTTTTTCCAAAAACTGATTTTTCAAAAGGAAAAATTTATGTTTTTGAAGGTTTTGAACTTTTAATAATTTTATTTACGAAAATCGTTTATTGTTTTATTGTATCTTAAGTAAAAAAAGTCTTTGCTAAAAATAAATATTGGTTTTAGTAGTTCAATTTTTAAAATGTCATATAATTTATTTATATGTATATCTATAACTACATGATAAATTTCACTTTTTATATAAAATTGAGATCTATTTTTCAGTGATTTGGTTTTATTACCATTAAAATAAAAGTTCCCATAATTTTAAAAAGAAATTATGTCTAGATGCGATTTTCATATCGTTTTTATATAAGTTTAAACTCAAATATATCATATTTAAAAATTGGCGGGGAAATTAATCCTTCTTTTTTCTTAAGGGTATAATGATTATAAAAATAAAGGATTTATATAACACAAATAAGATGAAAATTAAAAAATTTATATAATAAATATAAAATAACCAATTTACAGCCATAGTTAATAAACAATGATGGCTTTTTCATATCATATGAATTAACTCCCGACCAATGTTTCAAACGAATGAAAAATCGTTCTTCACTGATTCATTGGAATAGATAACCTATAAAGTGGATAGTATATAACATTGAATTAAAAGTTAATAATATGCAACAATTGCATAGGATCTCTTCAATTAACGGAAAAAATGAAGTAACAAAACTTTTTACTAGTTCAGACAAAATAAAATAAACGTCTTAGAGGTTTTCATTCTGAAAACGTAGTTTCTTTATAAATTGAGTTTGATGTTTCATATTTAGTA
This sequence comes from Strongyloides papillosus, assembly GCA_005656395.1. Taxonomy (NCBI): domain Eukaryota; kingdom Metazoa; phylum Nematoda; class Chromadorea; order Rhabditida; family Strongyloididae; genus Strongyloides; species Strongyloides papillosus. The sequence continues at coordinate 585,548 of SRSI01000071.1, forward strand.
AAAAATATTAATTCTTGAAAAGTTAAGGAATATTAATTAATTTGGCAGAATGCATAGGCACAATTTAAAAACTAAATAAATAAATTATTTATAATTGTTAAAAGTAATAAAAAGTGAATAAGATATATATTAAATTAAAAAAATATTACTAAGTATAGAAAATAAAACAAAAATTGCATATATTATCTTTGGAAAGTACATATTTAAAGACTAATTCAAAGAAATGTCTATTACTTATTTACATTTTTTATTAATATCTTATAATTACATAAATATATTATCATATAAAGATGTATTATTTGCCACATATAAAATTACTCTGGAGTAATTTAACGGGGATATATTTTTTTGTTGATAAAACACCATAGAGATCACATTATGAATATAAACTTTAGAAATACTAACATTATATATGATTAACTAACTATTTAAACATAATTCTTTTTAATTCATATTTTTCAAATGGCTTGAGAGTTATAAATTGCCTTCTCAATCACTATTTTTTTATCAATGTAAATTATGACCTAAAACTCTTTTTTAATTTTATTAAACTAAAATAAGAATTATTGTTTGAAATATTTATATTTTAAAATATCATTTATTTTCAATTTAAATCATCCTTCTGATATTAACATATTTAAAGTACCAATTTGCCCTCTTATAATAAACTGTTAAAGAAAAAATATGATAATTTAAAATAATCACAAACGATAATAAGAATATAATTTTTTTAATAAATATTTTAATGAGAATAATCATCATATATTATATCATTACCATCATTTTTATTCACCATCTATTGTTTTATGACTAAAGAAATATACATAATGTTATTTCTACTAAGGTTGTGATGACAATGATTATCTCATTCGTGGGATGTACCATTTTGAAACAATGGAATGATTAAGATTTTTTTTTTACAAAATTTTTATAAATGATAGTTTTAATGAACAGTGATGGCATATCTATACATATGAAATTTATTTCTGTGCCACTTTATCACTTTTATCATAAATTTATGATAATTTATCATTTTATCCCTCTCTTGCTCTCTCCTCGTTATCATCTTTCACTTTTACTTAAATTTTTATCAAATTTAAACAATATAGCCTTTTTATTTAAAAAAGTGAAATATTTTTGTGAGATTAATTAATAATCATTTAAAATAAAAAAAGAAAAATATCTAAAATATTTTTTTTCAAGAAACACTTCTTCCTGATTAGAAAAATAGTAAATAAATTAATAAATATAAAGTAGTATTAGAGGTAGAATTGAGGAAGAGTATGTGATAAATATTAGATAAAAAGGAACAAATTTTTATTCTCAACTTTAAAAATATAACGATGGTATAATTTCTATATTTATATATATAGGAAAATGATAAAAAATATTTTACATTACTCATATTTAAAGGAAAATATATTTGGAGATAAAGGAGGATGACATAATGGACAAGAACAAGAGAAGGGTAAAAAGTGTCAAAATGAAGTAATTTTAAAAACTTAGCAAAAAAGTAAAAAAAGAGTAGATACAAATCTTTTTTAAAATATTATATATTTTTGATATTTTATTTATCCAGAAAAGGGATATCTTATCTTGTAAGATAGTATAATCACTCATTTTATGTCACAAGTAAAAAGAAACAATTCAAAAATATTTCATATTTATTTGATATATTAAAATATTTAAAATAAAATATGTTTGTTATTTTATGATATAAATTTTGTATAAACTAATAAAATTGATAAACTACAAAAATGTGAAATGTTTTGGAAATAAGAAAAAAGGGTGAAATTTATTTTTTTAGCAATATATAGCAATTTTGTTTTTATAGTTTATTATATCTTCATAAAATTTAAAGTTTAAAATTTATTCTTGAAGTTTTCACTTTTTTCCTAAAATTGTATAACTAAATAAAATAATAAAAAATTTAAAATTAGTTTTTTTTGCTACAAAATATGTATATATGTTGCTTAAATTGTGTTATAAAAAAAAATATAAATACCAATTGGTAAAAATGGAGTAAAAAGTAAAAAATTTTTTCTTTCAGTTCATGAAGCATTGAGTATATAATTATACGTAAAAATTATATCTATAAAGAACTATTGATGATAAATAAAACCTATTATAGTTATAAGAGAAAAAAGAAAAATGTGATTATTCACTTATTTGTTTTTTTTTTACCTTCTTGGATATTTATGAACTTTTTTATAGTAAAAAGAATTTAAACATGAAAAGATGGAATGAAAGGATATAATATATTATTGTAATATGATTAAAAATGAAAGCATTTTTTCACATTTCCTTTATTTACATTGTTTTTTCTCTCAAAATACTTTGATTAATTTTTTTCGCTTTATTTTTTTCTGAACAAAAAAGATTAAAAATTTTTATGACGTATAGAATAATAAGTTTTTTTATATATTTTAAAAATGAACAACATTTTTATAATAAGGAAATTATATCTAATTAAATTTATATATTATTACATGGGAAGATGGTAAATTTAGTGAGTTGAAAAGACCATATAATTTCCTTTTTTTATTAAATATTATTGTAATCAAGTACATTGTTTTTATTTTCCTAAAATTACATTCTTCAAATTTAATAGATTTTAATGTTTTTTGATATCATTTAAGATGCATTTATAATATATATGTTTAAATTAAATTGATAATTTAAATGTATGTACATACTCAAAATATGCAAATGAACGATATATCTTATTCAAGTTTGCGGGTTGTTAACATTTTTGTTTTTCTTCGATAATCTCTTTATTTCAACCCATAACTGTTATATTAGAATTAAAAGGCGTATATGGTGCATTTTTTTGTCAAATAATGCATCACTTCAAAATAAAATAACCTTAGGTTTTTATTGTAATTTTTACCACTTATTTAATGTTCTTAGATATTTGGCATTGTAAAAAAAAGTATTTAAAGTTCAGAAAGTGTGTTACAAAGTTACTTTTTGAAAAATTATATTCTTTTTACTATAATAAAGTGAGTAAAAAGAATGAGTCTTTAAAACATAATAAAAAAAGAAATGTCGTTAAAATTTTATTCTCTATGAAAAATAATGGGATAAAAAATTTTTACTATGAGATTTTTTGTTAATGCCATAAAAATTCTTAGGATATTTGGAAGCGAGAGAAAAGAAGAAAAAATTTACAAAACATCTGCTATGCAAAAAGCATTTTGATTGGAATCATTTAACATTGATCCAATTAGTTTTATATGTATCTCCTTTTTTTGTCATTTCTTATTTTAATACATAAAAATTGTAATTACTTATTTCTTTTTTTTACACTTTACAACAGATGGCTAAAAAGTTACCTTATTCATTTTTTTAATTTGTTTGATTATAAATATTTAATTATCCTGTTTTTGGCTTTGTGTGGATGAAATTTCTAACTACAACCTTGGGTGAGTCATTAAAAACTAATCGTTGTAAAAAGGTAGATATATTTACTTATTATTGTAATGATATGTAATTGTTAAATGACAAAAACAATAACAAATATATTTAATTAATACCTCACAATCAATTTTAGTTCTAAAACATCAATTTATCTTATTTTTTGGCGTTTAAATAAAATGAATTGGTTTTAAACAGACATTTTATTATCTTGTTTTTTCTCTCTATTTTAATAGTCTATTTTTAATTAAATACTACTTACATAATATTAAAAATAACATTAATTTTACTTTAAAAACTTCATAATATATCATACACTTATTTAAATAACGTTTCTGCATCCTCCTTAATCCCTTGTAGTATCAGTTTTTCTCTAAACAATATAATAAATACATCAATACAGTAAATGAATTTTAGTGACGTATTTATTAATTTCTTTCTCCTACCAATTAATTTTAAATTAAACTGAACATCATTTGTATTACAAGTTGTAAAGTAATCAATTTATCTTTTTTACAAATGGTATAGAAATTTCTACATCCTTCAACATCAAATAAAAATTAGTATGATAATTTATTTTCTGACAAAATACATATTTACACTCGTAATAATTTATGTGTTTTGAAAGAACAAATGTTTCTCAATTGAGATATCTAAAAAGATAATCTTCAAATATTTACAAAAAAACCATATCTTAATACGTTTTTTTTATCAAATTTTACACTTTCTTATCATTTTGTAAACAATATAACAAATAACCAAAGTGCAATTTTTATTGTTTAATAGGAAAATTTCTTTTCTTTTATCAGAGAGAAATAAGTCCTATATCTTACCATTTTTGTAATAAAAAGATTATAGGTAAATGACAATTAAAGTGTTAAAATGTAATATGATAATCAAATGGAAAAAACATTAATTGATTAACCCGCCAAAAAAACTATGATTTATTTGATATCAAAAATGTTTATATTCTAGTGTAAATTTTTAGTTCTTACCCATGTCTTTTTTTCACATTTAAATTAATGCATTCACTGTTTTAAAGATGATTTGTTTTGAAAATTTTCATATATTCATTATTAAAATCATTGTATATTATTTATTTTATAAATTTTTAAGTACGGTCAATCATTATAAGATTCTTTATCTTTTATATATTTAATTAAAAGTATCTTTTTCGGAAAGATGAAAGATACTTTTTTGATATACATTTCTTTTGCCTTTTCTTAATCTTTGCCTTTTAATAGCCAATTTAATGGACATCTGTATAGGGGAAGAGTGAGATGAGGGGATATGTTAAAAAGATAGACGATCATAAGTGTTGATTTGGTGAAATGATTAAATCAGGGAAGGATATTCAAGATGAAGAGGAGTAGAAATCCCTTTAATATATTTTGCAAAACAACAGGTTTATTGAATTGTGGAAAAATATAATAAAATGTTATGTGTACAATTGTGGAAGGAGTAAATTATTATGTTATGTGTTAGAATGATGTTTTTAATGAATGGTTAATGGTAACTATGTAAGATAAATACACAATAATCATAATTATTTTATTGTTTTTATTTTTATATATGGTCAACTTCTGGTCAATTGTATGTATAATTAATCTCTGTGTATTTTAATACCTATACATCGCATTGTTAGAAGATTAATGTTATGACTTTCCTACAAATCCTGTTACCCATCCAATTGTTACATAATTTATGACTTCAAAACTATATATTTTAGGATTATATAGAATTAATGTATCTTTTAACATTTTTTTTAGCCATTCCTTTAAATTAGCTGTTACATTAATGTAATAGGAGATAAGACTATATTTTAACACTAATTGTTTATTTTAAATACGACACTTATATTTGTAATGGTATTTTATATTAAAATATATGCTAAAATATTATTTTATTGGGCAGACATTGAATTTGAGATTTTATCAGAAAGTACTTTTATCAAATACAAATCGCTTCTAAACTCGTTTACAAATGATTAATTTAGATAATCTTTTAATCATTCATATTACTTTTGTATAATAGTAGAAATACACATATAGACAGAGGCTGAAAACCTTCTTCTTAAAATTTTATTTTCAATTATACGGCGAGACAGTGTGCCATGATCGATACATTATTTTATTTTTGTAACCGTCAATTTGTTAAAAAAATAGAAATTATTTTCCCATCACAAAATAAAATATTTAATTATATAGGGTATTATAAATTTTGTTATTTGCCATTATTTTAAATGTTTACATCTATGTTTGACGTTTTTATTAACATGAATTTATATAAATTGTTGTATATCCACATCCAAAAGATAGTAATAGTTTTAGTTAACACGTTAAGTTGCCATATAATAAATGTTTGGATCTTTAAAATTTTTATTATTTCATTTACAAACATAAAACTATCGTTTAATTATTATTTACTTTTAGATAAACTTGTATATATTATAATTAAGCAATCATTCATTATTATCTTCAAAATTATTTAGTAAAATTCAAGGCCAAAAAATATAAACCACCTTTAAATGCCATCCTCATTTATTTATTTTACCTTAAAAATTAATTTCAATACAGTAATTTTAAAAATATAACTAGCTATATTTTAATTAACTATAAAATGGCTAGAAAGTATTTTAAAATTTTTTATAGATATTAAAATGACATCCACTTAAAATTATAATGCTTTCAACCCTATCAAATGGACAAAGGAATCTATTTATGTATAAATAAAATAATATTACAACACCTTTGTTCTTTATACTATTTGCGGCACTACTCGAAATCTTGTCTTTGTCTTAAAATTTCTCTCAATAGACTTTTTATATACCATTCTTTATTAATTAATTAAAATTTCTTTTAATAGAAATATGTCTAATCATTGTATGTAACATCCTGAGAGTTTTTATTAAAATGATCAAAAAAGAATAAATGGAAAACAAAAGATTTGCTAATATTTCTACTATCCTCCTTTTTACTTCTAATATATTTAAATTTATCCTGCTGTTTTAAATAACGTTATATTGTGTACCAAAAAATTGATTAAAAATTTATTTGCCTTCTTCATTGTCCAGTTAATGCTTCTAAAACATCTGCTGTATATATATTTTATAAATTGTATATAAAAAAGGAAATTGTATAGAAAGAATTACTGATTTACTGATACATTTAAACATTGATACTTCAAAAGGTTAATTACGTATTCCTAATGGTAATTTATCTTTTGAAATCAAATTATACTTTAAATTTATGTAAATATAAATGTTAATTTTTGTTTTTACAATCTCATGAGAAAATAATCTTTTATTATTCTATTTCCTTTGTTGATGTTAAAAAATCTTTTTATCGTGATTGTGTAATTATTTTAATCATCTTAAAAATGCTTTCCTTTTCTCCATTATTTTTTTGTGTTATTGTTATATGTTTAAATAATATTTCTAATTCCTTGTTATATTTAAAATTCTCATAATGATAGTAAAATTAATAATTTTTTCGTTCTTCAATGAACAATAGGGAAACGGCATCAATCATTTTTGGAATGGAAAACTGTTAAATTTTTATAAAACATATGGTTGATGGACATTTGCATAGATCTTCTTTTTTTATTGTATTTTTGTAATCGGTATGATAAAAGTATGAAATATTTGATATAAATATAAAACCTTTAATTATATTTCTTTTTCAATAAAAATATACATCTGCTCAAACTGTTATTATTATTTATAGTATTTGTAACTATTTTACATATTCTTTCTTCCTTATAATCAAACAATTTTATGTATATATATATATAAATTATTAAAAAGTCATTAACTTTTCCACCCATCAATCATGTTACATAACACCTAACTTGCTAATGAAGTGTGTAAACATTTTGAGCTAATCATTTTCTTTTGTTTTCCACGAAAGACAATACCTTTTTACTTGTAACTCTTCAAAATTACCTTTTATGTACATAAAATGATTTATAATAAGAAGCCGAAATCATTATATTATTTTTTTCAATATAACTTGACACTTCCTTACTTTTATTTATTCTTTTTTCTTCACTTGACCTATTATTATAGTATCGAGAATGATTATTTTAATAGGTTACCTCATAAATTGGAAACCCCATAATCATAACAGTTTAAAACTTGGAAACAAATTATATAGAAATAAATGTATTTTCATATTAAATTTCATATCCATTTTTTACATACATCTATTAAATATCCCTCATTTGCCATCTCTAACTCTATATTCTTTATCTTACGTTTTCTCATACAGTAGTAGTAATATGAGTCTAATCCTATATTGACCCGCTATAAAGAGAAGAAAGATACAACAGAATATAAATAAAAAACCTTTCACTATGTTTATATTGTATATATCCTGAAACTAATGAGACGGTGGCCCTTTTGTATACTTCTATATTTCATTGTCATAATATACATATAGTAATAATAATAATCTACCCCCATCTGTGATATTACTACTATCTCTTACTCATTTCTCCTAAGCGGGAAAGAAATTGTTATTAAAAAAAGTACAAATAAAGTCCTGACCTGCTATGGCAGGTTAGCTGACTAAGATTTTTTGTCTATGCCATCATTTGGGTTTTAACTATCTATTCTATGTATGATGCTTGATAAGGAAATCATAAATCAATATAAAAATAATACTAATCTAATCAATGTTCTTTTTTCTTTAAATCTTTTTTATTATTGAATTGATCTTTTTTTAATAGTACATTATTATGTTAATTTTTTTAGGCATTTCATTGGAAAAAATTGTGACAAAAAAAGTAGAAGGTTAAATTAAGGAAGAATGAAACGGTCACAAAGTGAACTGCCCTCTCACCATGAACATATCTCAAAGGTTCGTTGTCAACGGCCTTCAGTTGGTAGATTATCCTTAGGACAAGAAAATAGTCAAACTTTCAATACATCGTTTAGTACAACAAAATCATCAGTGTTCAATGATTCGGGTTACTCTACATCCTCTCTCACTGACTTATCTCCGATGAAATCACCAATAAATTATAAAAAATTAGCTATTAATAATTTTTCACCCCTCAATACACCTAAATTCAATGGTTACTCAAGTGAAAATGAATCACCGTATCCAAAGAAGGAGGAGGTTATCAGTAAAAAAAAGATTGGGAGAAACCTATTTCCTGGTGATGATATTAGGATAAATGATAAGGAAAATAGTTTTTTTGATGATAGGATCCTTTTTAAAAGGAATGGAAATAATCATAATAACATATCATCACTAACAACACATGCCAACTCAAATAATAGAACTCCTACCTCACGTTATCATAATAATTTTTTATCGAATGATATTTTAAATAATACGTTTGAATTTGATAGAAGCGTCTTGTCACCAGATACCTTTCTCCAAACTTTTGATGAAGAACAGAGGATATTAAGAGGACTAGGTATTATCACCAATGATTCTGATTACGCATTTTTCAATGACTCCAAAATGTTCCCTTGTGGCGATGATGTATTTTCTACTGTTAGTAAAAATAATAGTGAAGATACTGATATTCCATCACCAATAAAAAGGTTTATAGAGGAGGAGAAGAGAGTTATGGAGAAGAGAAACAAAATGTATAAAAATTATCTAACAATAGAGGATGAAGCTAAACATCTAATAGATATAAGTTGTTGTAAAAATTATCATGATGTCAAATTATTTCAAAAGAAAGCATTTCATTTGGCATTTAGAAGTGAAAACCCTGATATGACATTGTACAATCAAATAAAATGTCGTAAATTTAATATTCTAAGGGAAAAAGATAGAATGAGGCAGGTGGTAAATGAGAAAAAGTATCACGAAGAGAAATCTAGAGATGAAGCTGATAAGGCTAAAGAAATATCAAAAGAAATGACATCATTCCTTCAATTGGCACGTTCTAGTGGTAAAAAACTATTTTCAGATAGTTTTATTAAATATTGTTTTTCTAATACAGCAGAAAAGAAAGGTACATCTAAAAAGACTAATCAATATGTAGCTACCTATGGAAATGGTTATAATACCAATAATATTCCTTATAGATCTTTCGCAAAACAAAGATAAAATTATTTATATTATATAATAGATAAGAAAGTGATAGATGAAGAAAAATATTATTATTACTTTATGGTAGTAATTTGTTTTAACGGGATTGTGAAAAAAATGATTTGTAAATTTTTATCATATTAATAATTGTTTAGTTACTTCAATAATTTTTTTTAAAAAAAGGATACTGCAAAAAGATAATTATATGACATTTTATTATGATAACCTTTTTTATTGGATAAATTAATTAATATTGATTTATGAAAGAAATTATATTAGTTTTCTAAATAATAAAATTTGGCTTTAGTAATACATTTTGTTCAATAATTGAAATTTGTTTATATGTTCATTTTATTGATAAAAAATATATGTGATTATGTAGAGTGAAATCTAAATCTTTTTAATCAGTAATTTGGTTTTATCATTTTAAAATAAATTATGTTTAGAAGTGATTTTTTGATCGTTTTTACATAAGTTTAAACTTAAATGTATTGTATTTAATAATTTGAATTAAAATGAATCCTTTTATTTTTCTCAAAAGTATAATGATTAAAAAGAAAAGGATCATTTAACACAACTAAGATGACAATTAAAAAATATATGCTAAATATAAAAAAATCAATTTACGGTTATTGTCAATAAAGGATGATACCTTTCTTCATGCCATATGAATTGACTCCAGATCAATGTTTAAAACGAATGAAAAATGTTCTTCACTGATTCATCGGAATGGACAGCCCATAAATTGGAAAAGTCTACTGAATTGAATAGAATGTAAGTATTATAGGGCAATCTGTAAGGTATGCCTAATTTGTGATACAAGTATAACAGTATATTTGTTTTAGATTTGGTAACCTAAAGTATACCTTTGGAGTAGAAAATTTTAAAAAAACTGTAGTATCTTTTTACACTGAGTATATTGAGTCGTAATTTGAAGAACTAATATTAATTTTGACTAAATATTAACATTTTAAATTCATTTTGTTAATCAAAACTTATTTTTAACAGCCAAATACATTTTTTAAGTGTTAATATTTATTATCATTATAAAAAAAATATAACAAAAGATATTTTTTATTGTTCTACAGATGTTACCTCCTCACTCCACCCCTCCATAGAGTGATTTTGATTAACAAGTTTTAAAATCCATTGCCATGGAAATCTTTCAAAATCTTTTTTAACAAAATTCTCAACATATTCAGAGTTTACTATAACTGCATTCAATGATAATAATTGCTCATTAGCAGTTGTAATACCATCATTAGTTAATCCTTTGCTACAATCACTAACAAGACCAGTTAAAAATCCTAATTTAACGGCATCCTTAACTGTTGCTGCAACACAAATTTCGTATGCTAAACCACAAACAAATAAAACATCAATATCTTCGTTACGTAAGAAATTTTCCAATTCACATTCGCCATTTTCTTGATTATTAACAAACGCTGAGTACGAATCAACATAAACATTTGTTCCTTTCTTAATAAATTTCGCTTTTTTTGATATTATAATGTGCGGGTTAATTTTGGCACCCCACGAATTTTGAACACAATGTGATGGGTAAAGAACTTGACATATTTTGGATGGTTTATTAAATTTTACTGTATCAAATGGTCGTAACTTTCTTACTTTATCTTCTTTGCGCAACTCCCTATCACTGTTTCGACAATGTTCGTAAAATGATATATGATTACTTGGGTGCCAATCTTGAGTATAAACTATTTTATCAAATGGAAATGTTGATATCATTTTATTGATTATTGGTAGTGCATCCATTGGATTTTGGTTAGCTTTACCATTCTACAAAAACGACAACAATTTTTACAATAATAATGGTAATTTAAGAGTGACTTACTTTTATCGCTAAACTCCCACAAACAAAATCATTTTGAAAATCTACAACAATAAGAGCGGTCTTGAGACTATTGATACGACTAAGGATTGTTTTATTGAATGCCTCTAATTCTTCGGAATTCAGAATACCGTCTCTATCCTAGATAAAAAAAATAAAAATTGGATTATTTAGAAAAACAAACTTTGTCAAAAAAATCAAACAAATTACGAATTGCTGCATCAGAAATTGTTTCGGAATCAAGAATAATATTTCTTATACTTTCCGTAAATTCATTTAACCTAATATTTCCATTAAAAACTTCAATTTTCATACCTCCTTTCTTCTACGAAAACAGTAAATAGTTAAATTAGTTAAATTTATATATATTTATCAATATATCTTAAAGATAAAGCATTAATGTATAATATGTTGTTAACTTTTCCAACTACTATTAAACTTAGTCAAACAAAAATAACATCAATGACAAAACAATAATTATAAAAATAAACCTTTTATCCCTCCTAATTCATGGTTCATTAACTATTTTAACTTGACTTTTTAACATTAAAATCATACATAGTATAATATTTGTCTATGCTTCATCTAATTTCAAGTAAAAATTTATTAGTAATTTATTTATACCATATAATTTTAAGTGGAAAAAATTATTTTTAAAGATTATGAATATGAATGTTAGAATATACATATTTATTATTTTAAATGGCTATTTTTAGGATATGATGTTTTTTAAAATAAAATTCATAGAATATACAAAATTTAAGTGTAATATTTTATTAAAATATAGTATCAATATAAATTAATGATAAAAAATTAAAATAATATTCTATTAGTATAAAACAAGAATTTAAACTTTGGATAATTTTATACCTAAATTAGAAAATATAAAAATTATATAAAGGTTTCAAAACTGATAATAATAAATTAATGAATTGATTATCTGTATAAATTTTATTAATTCTTATCTTTAAAATTATAAACTTTTAATTTTTAAACAAAAAATTGTTCTTTATTCATTATCAGCGAACATTCATGATATTTTTAGTGTTCGAGGATGAAATCGACTCATTACCTGATATTGTTCCAATTCCATTATTCTCATTACGATTACTGTAGAATTCCCTAACGCAGGATAATTCAGCCCGTTGTCTTATCTCATCTAGAGCATAGTCAACTAATAATTTACCATTTTCAAAGACCGTTATAAGAAGATCTTTTTTATCATCACCTAGACCTTCTTGCATTGTCATAAATCCTCCATCATCCTTTTTTTCCAATGTTAGTCTTCCTTTCTTGGACCTTTTCGATGAATCTGTTGAAGGATTTTTAAAAACATCCATCTGAAAAGTAATTTTAAAATAATAAATTAAAAAACTGTACAATTTTCCCATTAACAGTTACAGAAGAGCATTTAAAGGCACATTTTTGTGTATCTCTATCTAATCTTTGAAGTAATGCTCCACCGGTACCAAAAGAGATATTCTCAGCTGACCAACCATCTTGTTTTAAAGTTTCAAGTATTCCGCCAATTGTTTCATAAGAAATACCATCACCTTGCATGATTCTAAGATATGATGGTAAAACACGATACCCTTTTGAATTAATGGAGATAGGAAATTTTTCACCCAATAAATTTAATACTTTCAAAACAACTGTACTTGGATCGCCTGAATCAGGACGTATAATTATACAACCCTTGCCATTCCTTTCCATAACCAAATCTTTTAACTCTTCACCCCAAATATTTGCGACTGCCTCATACACATCATACGAATCTGTGACAACAGAAACTAAACCAACTGGAAATCTTTCAAGCATATGTTTATAAGCATTAGCTTCACCACTTTTTCTCCATGATATTATTGTTGAATGCTCAGCTGCTGGAATGGAATAACCTGCCATTGGGGAGGAGTAATATTTTCTTAAAAGTTGTAAACCAGCAACAGTATCTGTTCCAGTAAAATTAACCAAATGAGATGCCGAACCAATTGCTGCTGTCTCAACGGATGAAGCACCACGGAACCCAAAATCATGCAATTTAAATGGTAAACCATCTAAACTATCACTTGTACTAAGTAAGTACTCAGCAATAACTCTTTTTTGCTCTCTTGAATTTGTCGCAACAGTCATTGGATACCAAACTTGAACTAGAAGTGTTTCTAACCATGATGTTAACCAAGCAACAGATGGGTCTGTATTTTCAACAGTAAAAAGAACATTTTTAACATCAACAACTGTACCTTCTGGTACAGCTTTTATTCTAAGTGGTAGGCATCCTTTATGTTTATCGACTATATACTCCCATCCCTCTTTATTAAAATAATTCATTCCACCGAAATGGCAGTGATAAAAATTAGTTGCTTCCTCAATCATTTGTTTATTTACAACTCTTCCACATAAATACCTTTTGATAAGATATTGCAATCCAAAGAACACAGTTTTTTCAAACTTTCCACCTCTACTTTCAAAGTAACTATAAATTGATGTTGTATTATCGGGGTATTGAGCATGATGAGTAGCCTAAAAAGTTATAACAAATCTTTTTTAATTTCAAGTTACTTTATATGAATCAGCTAAGTATAAAATATTCTCCACTGGTCCACAATCCATTTTTGCAATATTTTCAATAATTTAAAAAATTTTAGAATAGTTTTAGTTTTTAAATAATATCTACAAATAAATAAGTATTTTACATTATAATTAATGATTTCTATAAATATGATATATTAATATAAATATATTCATGATTTTAATTTAATGTGTGATATACATAAAATACAAAATGTATATAGAAGTAAATGTATATATATTTATGTTTATATTTACATAAAATTTGATAAATTGTTAATAGAAGTTTATGCTTTTTCTTGTGCTTGCCGTTTTATTATCTTATTTTAGATTTTAAAGTTTAACATTGCCAACTGATAATATATTTGTGGAGAAATACATCTTGTATCAAAGAGTTTTTAATAACAAAAATAGTACATATGTCTATAAATAAGTAGTCTAATGGTAAAAGAATGTAATAGGATATTTTTACTTGCTTAGAATAAAATTATGCAATTTTAAATAAAAAGGAGGTATGGATAAAGTTATTAATTGTCATAGTCTTGTGTTACACTTTCAATTTAAAA